>CM071568.1:288966949-289443533 GCA_036426205.1 Ascaphus truei | reverse complement strand
ACAGAGCAGGGAGCACATGGGAGTCCACACAACGAGCACGGGAAGCACAGGGAGTCACACACAGAGCACAGGGAGTGCACAACATAGGCACGGAGTCTCAAACAGGGAGCACACACAAGAGAGGGGAGCACAGGGAGTAACACACAGAGCAGGGAGCACAGGGAGTCACACACAGAGCAGGGAGACACAAGGAGTCAGACACAGAGCCGGGAACACAGGGAGTCACCAACAGGCAGGGAGCACAGGAGGCACACAGCACAGGCCAGCCCACAGGGAGTTACCCACCCCAACCACAGAAGCCGGAGCACAGGAGTTAACACAGAGCAGGGAGCACGAAGTCACACAAGAGCGGGGCACAGGGAGTTACACACAGAGCCGGGAGCCAGGGAGTCACACACAGAGCAGGGAGCACAAGGAGTCACACACAGAGTTGGGAGCACACGGGAGTCACACAGCACAGGCAGCACAGGGAGTCACACACAGAGCCGGGAGCACAGGGAGTACACCCACAGAGCAGGGAGCACAGGGAGTCACACAGCACAGGCAGCACAGGAAGTCACACACGAGCCGGGAGCACAGGGTCACACACAGAGCCGGGAGCACAGGGAGTCACACACAGATCAGGGAGCACGGGGAGTCACACACAGAGCCGAGAGCACAGGGAGTCAAGCACGGAGCACAGGGGACACAACACAGAGCCGGGAGCACAAGGAGTCACCACACAGAGACAGAGCGGGGCACAGGGAGTCACACACAAGCGGGGAACAGGGAATCACACACAGAGCCGGGAGCACAAGGAGTCAACACAGAGCAGGAGCACAGGGAGTCACACAAGAGCAGGGAGCACAGGGAGTCACACACAGGCACGGCGCACAGGAGTACACACAGAGCCGGGAGCACAAGGGATTCACACAAGAGCGGGAGCCGCACAGGAGGCACACAGAGCAGGGAGCACAGGGAGTCACACACAGAGCAGGGAGCACAGGGAGTCACACAAAGAGCAGGGAGCACAGGGAGTCACACACAGAGCACGGAGCACAGGGAGTCACACACAGAGCAGGGAGCACAGGGAGTCACACACAGAGCCGGAGCACAGGGAGTCACACACAGAGCAGGGCACAGGGAATCACACACGAGCACGGAGCACAGGGAGTTACACACAGAGCGGGAGCACAGGAGTCACATACAGAGACAGGGAGCACAGGGTCACCACAGAGCGGGAGCACAGGGAGTCACACACAGAGCAGGGAGCACAGGGAGTCACACAGCACAGACAGAACACGGAGTTACACACAGAGCCGAGCACAGGAGTCACACAGAGACGGGAGCACGGGAGTCACACACAGAGCAGGGAGCACAAGGAGTCAACAGGACCATGGAGCACAGGGAGTCACACACAGCGCAGGGAGCCAACAGGGATTCACAACAGAGCACGGAGCACAGGGAGTTACACACAGAGCGGAGCACAGGAGTCAACACAGAGCAGGGAGCACAGGAGTACACAGAAGCCGGGAGCACAGGGAGCACACACGAGCAAGCAAGGCGTCACACACAGACAGCACAGCAACAGAGCGGGAGCACAGGGAGTTACACACAGAGCGGGAGCACAGGGAGTCACACACAAGCGGGCAAGGGAGTTACACACAAGCCGGGAGCACAAGGAGTCCACCACGAGCACAGAGCAGGGAGCACAGGGAGTCACACACAGAGCAGGGAGCACAGGGAGTCACACACAGAGCCGGGAGCACAGGGAGTCACACACCGAGCAGGGAGCACAGGGAATCACACACAGAGCACGGAGCACAGGGAGTTACACACAGAGCCGGGAGCACAGGGAGTCACACACAGAGCAGGGAGCCACAGGTGACACACAGAGCCGGGAGCACAGGGAGTCACACACAGAGCAGGGAGCACAGGGAGTCACACAGCACAGACAGCACAGGGAGTTACACACAGAGCCGGGAGCACAGGGAGTTACACACAGAGCCGGGAGCACAGGGAGTCACACACAGAGCAGGGAGCACAGGGAGTTCAACAAAGAGCGGAGACCAGGAGTCACACACAGAGGGAGGCAGGAGTCAACACAGAGCCGGGAGCACAGGGAGTCACACACAGAGCCGGGAGCACAGGGAGTCACACACAGATCAGGGATCACAGGGAGTCACACACAGAGCCGAGAGCACAGGGAGTCACACACAGGCACGGAGCACAGGAATCACACACAGAGCCGGGAGCACAGAGTCACACACAGAGCACAGAGCAGGGAGCACAGGGAGTCACACACAGAGCCGGGAGCACAGGGAATCACACACGAGCACGAGAGCCACAAGGGTCACACACAGAGCAGGGAGCACAGGGAGTCACACCAGAGCAGGGAGCAACGGGAGTCACACACAGAGCACGGAGCACAAGGAGTCACACAACAGAGCCGGAGAACCAAGGATCCACACACAGAGCCGGGAGCACAGGGAGTCACACACAGAGAGGCGAGCACAGGGAGTCACACACAGAGCGGGAGCACAGGGAGTCACACACAGAGCAGGGAGCACAGGGAGTCACACACACAGACGGAGCACAGGGAGTCACACACAGAGCAGGGAGCACAAGGAGTCAACACAGAGACGGAGCACAGGAGTCACACACAGAGCAGGGAGCAAGGGAATCACACACAGAGCAGGAGCACAGGGAGTACACACGCACGGGAGCACAAGGATTCAACACAGAGGCCGAGAGCACGGGAGTCACACAGAGCGAGAGCACAGGGAGTCCACACACAGCGGAGACAGGGTCACACACAGAGCACGGAGCACAGGGAGTCACACACGAGCAGGGAGCACAGGGAGTCACACACAGAGCCGAGAGCACAGGGAGTCACACAGCACAGGAGCACAGGGAGTCACACACAGAGCACAGGGAGTCACACACAGAGCACGGAGCACAGGGAGTCACACACAGAGCAGGCGAGCACAAGGAGTCACACACAGAGCACGGAGGCACAAGGGAGTCACACACACGAGCAGGGAGCACAGGAATCACACACAGAGCACGGAAGCACCGGAGTCACACACAGAGCCGAGAGCACAGGGAGTCACACACAGAGCCGGGAGCACAGGGAGTCACACACAGAGCCGGGAGCACAGGGAGTCACACACAGAGCCGGGAGCACAGGGAGTCACACACAGAGCACGGAGCACAAGGAGTCACACACAGAGCCGAGAGCACAGGAGTCACACAGCACAGAAGCACAGGGAGTCACACACAGAGCCGAGAGCACAGGGAGTCACACACAGAGCCGGAGCCACAAGGAGTCACACACAGAGACGGGAGCACAGGGAGTCACACACAGAGCACAGAGCACAGGGAGTTACACACAGAGCTGGGAGCACAGGGAGCACACACAGACAGGCAGCACAGGGAGTTCACACACAGAGCCGAGAGCACAGGGAGTCACACACAGCACAGGCAGCACAGGGAGTCACACACAGCACAGGCAGCACAGGGAGTCACACACAGAGCCGAGAGCACAGGGAGTCACACAGCACAGGCAGCACAGGGAGTCACACAGCACAGGCAGCACAGGAGTACACACAGAGCCAAGAGCACAGGGGCACACAGCACAGGAGTCACACACAGAGCCGAGAGCACAGGGAGTCACAAGCACAGGCAGCACACAGGGAGTCACCACAGAGCCGAGAGACACAGGAGTCACACACAGAGCACGGAGCACAGGGAACACAACAGAGCGGGAGCACAAGGAGTCACACACAGAGCACAGAGCAGGGAGCACAGGGAGTCACACACAGAGCCGGAGCACAGGGAATCACACACAGAGCCGAGAGCACAAGGAGTCACACACAGAGCAGGGAGCCACAGGAGTCACACACAGAGCAGGGAGCACAGGGAGTCACACACAGAGCACGGAGCACAAGGAGTCACACACAGAGCGGAGCACAAGGATTCACAACACAGAGCAGGGAGCACAGGGGTCACACACAGAGCAGGGAGCACAGGGAGTCACACACAGAGCACGGAGCACAGGGAGTCACACACAGGAGCGGGAGCACAAGGAGTCACACACAGAGCACGGAGCACAGGGAGTCACACACAGAGCCGGGAGCACAGGGAATCACACACAGAGCCGAGAGCACAAGGAGTCACACACAGAGCAGGGAGCACAGGAGTCACACCCACACAGAGCAGGGAGCACAGGGAGTCACACACACAGAGCAGGGAGCACAGGGAGTCACACACAGAGCCGGGAGCACAAGGATTCACAACAGAGCCTGGGAGCACGGGAGTCACACACAGAGCAGGGAGCCACAGGAGTCACACACAGAGCAGGGAGCACAGGGAGTCACACCACAGAGCAGGGAGCACAGGGATCCACAAGAGCCGGGAGCACAGGGAGTACACACACAGAGCAGGGAGCACAAGGAGTCACACCAAGCAGGAGCACAGGGAGTCACACACAGAGCAGGAGCAAGGGAATCACACACAGAGACCGGGAGCACAAGGAGTCACACACAGAGCACAGAGCAGGGAGCACAGGGAGTCACACACAGAGCGGGATACAGGGAATCACACACAGAGACGAGAGCACAAGGGTCAACACAGCAGGGAGCACAGGGAGTCACACACAGAGCGGGAGCAGACAGGGAGTCACACACAGAGCACGGAGCCAAGGAGGACACACAAACGGGAGCACAAGGATCAAACACAAGCGAGGAGCACAAGGAGTCACACACAGAGCAGGGAGCACAGGGAGTCACACACAGAGCAGGGAGCACAGGGAGTCACACACAGGCAGGGAGCACAGGAGTCCACCCACAGAGCACGGAGCACACAGGGAGTCACACACAGAGCGGGAGAAAGGAGTCACCACACAGAGCACGGAGCACAGGGAGTCACACACAGAGCAGGGAGCACAGGGAATCACACACAGAGCACGGAGCACAGGGAGTTACACACAGCGCCGGGAGCACAGGGAGTCACAACAGAGCAGGGAGCACAAGGAGTCACACACAGAGCCGGGAGCACAGGGAGTCACACACAGAGCAGGGAGCAAGGGAGTCACAAGCACAGACCAGCACGGGAGTACACACAGAGCCGGGAGCACAGGGAGTTACACACAGAGCCGGAGCACAGGGAGTCACACACAGAGCAGGGAGCACAAGGAGTCACACAGAGCATGGAGCACAGGGAGTCACACACAGAGCAGGAGCACAGGGAATCACACAGGAGCACGGAGCACAGGGAGTTACAAACAGAGACGGGAGCACAGGGAGTCACACACAGAGCAGGAGCACACAGGGTCACACACAGAGCCGGGAGCACAGGGAGTCACACACAAGAGAGGGAGCACAGGAGTCACACAGCACAGACAGACACAGGGTTACACACAGAGCCGGACACAGGGAGTTACACACAGAAAGCGGGAGCACAAGGGGGAGTACACACAGAGCAGGGGCAAGGAGTTAACACGACCGGGAGCACAAGGAGTCAACACAGAGCACAGAGCAGGGGAGCCAGGGAGTCACACAAGAGCCGGCGAGTCACAGGAGTCACACACAGAGCCGGGAGCACAGGAGTCACACACAGAGCAGGGAGCACAGGGAATCACACACAGAGCAGGAGCACAGGGAGTTACACACAGAGCCGGGAGCACAGGGAGTCACACACAGAGCAGGGAGCACAAGGAGTCACACACAGAGCCGGGAGCACAGGGAGTCACACACAGAGCCCGGGAGCACAGGGAGTCACACAGCACAGACCAGCACAGGGAGTTACACACAGAGCCGGGAGCACAGGGAGTTACACACAGAGCCGGGAGCACAGGGAGTCACACACAGAGCAGGGAGCACAGGGAGTTACACACAGAGCACGGGAGCACAAGGGAGTCACACACAACAAGAGGTCAGGGAGCACAGGAGTCACACACAGAGCCGGGAGCACAGGGAGTCACACACAGATCAGGGATCACAGGGAGTCACACACAGAGCCGAGAGCACAGGGAGTCACACACAGAGCACGGAGCACAGGGAATCACACACAGAGCCGGGAGCCCAAGGAGTCAACACAGAGCAAAGAGCAGGGCACAGGGAGTCACACACAGAGCCGGGAGCACAGGGAATCACACACAGAGCCGAGAGCACAAGGAGTCACACACCGAGCAGGGAGCACAGGGAGTCACACACAGAGCAGGGAGCACAGGGAGTCACAACAGAGCACGGAGCACAAGGAGTCACACACAGAGCGGGCACAAGATTACAAACAAGAGCGGGAGCACATGGAGTCAACACAGGCAGGGGAGCCAGGGAGTCACACACAGAGCCGGAGCACAGGGAGTCACACACAAGAGCAGGGAGCACAGGGAGTACCAAACAGCAGCCACGGAGCACAGAGGTCACAACAGAGACAGGGAGCACAAGGAGTCACCACAGAGCACGAGCACAGGGAGTCACACACAGAGCAGGGAGCACAGGGATCACCACAGAGCATGGAGCACAGGGAGTTACACACAGAGCCGGGAGCACAAGGATTCACACACAGAGCCGAGAGCACAGGGAGTCACACACAGAGCCGAGAGCACAGGGAGTCACACACAGAGCCGGGAGCACAGGGAGTCACACACAGAGCCGGGAGCACAGGAGGTCACACACAGAGCCGAGAGCACAGGGCGTCACCACAGCACAGGAAGCACAGGGAGTCACACACAGAGCCGAGAGCACAGGGAGTCACACACAGAGCACGGAGCACAGGGAGTCACACACAGAGCAGGAGCACAAGGAGTCACACACAGAGCACGGAGCACAGGGAGTCACACACAGAGCAGGGGCACAGGGAATCACACACAGAGCACGGAGCACAGGGAGTCACACACAGAGCCGAGGACAGGGGTCACACACAGAGCGGGAGCACAGGGAGTCACACACAGAGCCGGGGAGCACAGGGAGTCACACACAGAGCCGGGAGCACAGGGAGTCACACACAGAGCCGGAGACACGGGAGTCACACACAGAGCGAGAGCACAGGGAGTCACACAGACACAGGGAGCACAGGGAGTCACACACACGAGCCGAGAGCCAGGGAGTCACACACAGAAGCCGAGGCAGCCACAGGAGTCACACACAGAGACGGGAGCACAACAAAAAAAAGGAGTCACACACAGAGCACAGAGCACAGGGAGTTACACACAGAGCTGGGCACAGGGAGTCACACACAGCACAGGCAGCACAGGGAGTCAAACACAGAGCCGAGAGCACAGGGAGTCACACACAGCACAGGCAGCACAGGGAGTCACACACAGCACAGGCAGCACAGGGAGTCACACACAGAGCCGAGAGCACAGGGAGTCACACAGCACAGGCAGCACAGGGAGTCACACAGCACGGCAGCACAGGGAGTCACACACAGAGCCAAAGCAAAGGGAGTCACACAGCACAGGGTCACACACAGAGCCGAGAGCACAGGGAGTCACACAGCACAGGCAGCACAGGGAGTCACACACAGAGCCGAGAGCACAGGGAGTCACACACCAGAGCACGGAGCACAGGGAATCACACACAGAGCCGGGAGCACAAGGAGTCACACACAGAGCACAGAGCAGGGAGCACAGGGAGTCACACACAGAGCCGGGAGCACAGGGAATCACACACAGAGCCGAGAGCACAAGGAGTCACACACAGAGCAGGAGACACAGGGAGTCACACACAACGAGCGGGAGAACAGGGAGTCACACACAGAGCACGGAGCACAAGGAGTCACACCAGAGCGGGAGCACAGGATCACACACAGAGCAGGGAGCACAGGGAGTCACACACAGAGCAGGGAGCACAGGGAGTCACACACAGAGCACGGAGCACAAGGGGAGTCACACACAGAGCAGGGAGCACAAGGAGTCACACACAGAGCACGGAGCACAGGGAGTCCCACACCGAGCAGGGAGCACAGGGAATCAACACACAGAGCACGGAGCACAGGGAGTTACACACAGAGCACGGAGCACAGGGAGTCACACACAGAGCCGAGAGCACAGGGAGGCACACACAGAGCGGGAGCACAGGGAGTCACACACAGAGCGGGAGCACAGGGGAGTCACACACAGAGCCGGGAGCACAGGGAGTCACACACAGAGCCGGGAGCACAGGGAGTCACACACAGACCGGGAGCACAGGGAGTCACAACAGAGCCGAGAGCACAGGGAGTCACACAGCACAGGAAGCACAGGAGTCACACACAGAGCCGAGAGCACAGGAGTCACACACAGAGCACGGAGCACAGGGAGTCACACACAGAGCAGGGAGCACAGGGAATCACACACAGGCAGGAGCACGGAGTTACACCGAGCGGAGCACAGGGATACACACAGAGCCGAGAGCACAGGGAGTCACACACAGAGAGGAGCACAGGGAGTCACACACAGAGCGGGAGAACAGGGAGTCACACACAGAGCCGGGAGCACAGGGAGTCACACACAGAGCCGGGGAGACAGGGAGTCACACACAGACGCGCGAGAGCACGGGAGTCACACAGCACAGAAGCACAGGGAGTCACACACAAGAGCCGAGGAGCACAGGGAGTCACACACAGAGCCGGGAGCACAAGGAGTCACACACAGAGACGGGAGCACAGGGAGTCCACACAGAGCACGGAGCACAGGGAGTTACACACAGAGCTGGGAGCACAGGGAGTCACACCACGCACAGGGAGTCACACACAGAGCAGGGAGCACAGGGAGTCACACAGCACAGGCAGCACAGGGAGTCACACAGCACAGGCAGTACAGGCAGCACAGGGAGTCACACACAGAGCAGGGAGCACAAGGAGCACACAAGCAGAGAGCAGGGAGTCACAGCACAGGAGTCAACAGACCGAGAGCACAGGGAGTCACAAAGCACAGGCAGCACAGGGAGTCACCACAGAGCCGAGGGTGTGGGGGGAGCACAGGGAGTCACACAGCACAAGCAGCACAGGGAGTCACACAGCACAATAGAGGGTGGAATAGAGATAGAACCCAATTACAGCACTCAAGTTCTGTGTGTGTAGTGAATGATTTAAAAAAAACTTATTATATCACATATATAAAATAATGGGTGTTAAAAACTGACGACCTGAAGGAGTGACCTTCAATGCTAGACCATATAGGTTTTAGGGTCTTGGAGTATAAGTGTATTCTGTGAAATACAGATAGCACAATGGCTGGAAATCCTAATAAGGATCTGTCCAATACTATACTCACGGCTCTGAGGTAAGTACTAATAACCGCAAGCGCCTACAAGCAAACCAGGTGTGGCTAGATAGTTATGTGTGTCTCAGGAACTGTCCGGTAAGTAGCTACCGGACACACAATAGTTATAAGGTAAATGGGGAGTAGGACTCCAATCAATGATATAGTGACCTTATAGTTAAGTGCAAGTACTTGGTCTGGTTGACCTGTGGTGCCCTGCTATAATGTGGAGTGATAGTACGAATCTGACCTCTAGTAACCCCAATGGTGGTGTACATAGTGCAATTAACCTATGTGCAGATATGTGCAGGGAAGAGGACAGTAACACATATAGTTATCGGTAGCAACCATGGAAACAGTTTCCATAGATAAGAAAGTCAAACGCCCGCTTTGCTTCCTAACAGGATCTCGTAGTGGATCAACTCTTCCCTCTTGCAGCTGATGTGATGTGAAGGCACCCTCCTCCACAGGTCCCGTCGCAGGAGGCTCCAACGCGGGCCACAGCAGGAATGAAACAAAAGCGCCGAGGGTCAAGATTTAATTAAAACATTAGTAGTAGTAACAATAAAAACTTACATATAAGGGAAGTACATCCAGTATTAAGGTGCAGAGGAAACAGTCCTGGTGGTGTCCTGGGCATAAAGAGATGGGCAGAGGCTTACAAGTAGACCCGCGCGCTGGGGCTGCTGGCTCAGCACCATATAGTTCTTACTTCGGGTTGCAGCTTCTCGCAGGACCCGTGAATAGTAGCCGCTCAAATGCCGGTTCCCCAGAGAAACTCACTCCGGCGTGCCGAAGGGTCTCTGGTTGTGTGATGGGACAGCTGGGGGTAGTTACACATGGAGGAATGACTTCTAGCTGCACCGTAGGGCTTTCGCAACGCGTTTCACACAGTAACTTGAGTGCTGTAATTGGGTTCTATCTCTATTCCACCCTCTATTGTGTTTATACCCAAAGCACCGTTCATTCATTACCTATATGAGGCAGCAGCAGGGGCTCCCCTACTTTTTGGCAGTCACACAGCACAGGCAGCACAGGGAGTCACACACAGAGCAGGGAGCACAAGGAGTCACACAGCGCAGGGAGCACAGAGTCACAAAGCGCAGGGAAACGGGATTATTGAGGTGGGGGCGCAGGCACCAGACGGGTGGGCAACATGATGGTGTGTGCGGGCAGACGGGCGGGTGTGCGGGCAGATGGGCGTGTGGGCGGGTGCGCCCGGGCGTGTGGGCGCACGGGGGAGCAGACAACACGATGGTGCGTGCGGGCGGGTGCGCGGGCGGACAACATGGAGTGCGCGCGCACGCGCGGGGGCTGCAGAGGTACGGCGGCTGCTAAAGGTTCCGAAGAGGCCAGGGGAGAAGCACGCCCCAGCGCTGTGACATCAGGTGTCTGCCCTGCTAAGGGCTGTGGACCTGCTCTCCTCTGCTGGCTACTACCCGATTCCTGGCACAGCTGACAGGTAAGCTGCACTGTCAGTGATACTATAAATGTAATAAACGAATTAACAAAAAGTAAAATCACAACAACATTAAAAACGGAAATAAATAAATAATACGTTAGGCCTCTGCCATCTCGGCGCTTAGATGCTTGCAGAGCAGGCAAATTTGATTTTGCTGCGCGCAAGCGTGTCACGTGAGCAGTTCGCCCAATGAGGGCGAACCAGCTGAGACGTCATGGGCTCTCCCCCAGACGAGCGCTCACCTAGCCGGCCACGAATCGCCCGGCTGAGCAAGGCGCAGAGCACGAGCGCCAGCGCGCTCGCTCCCTGCCTGGCTGCAGCCCAATACAGATAGGTAGTAGTGGATGACACTGGGGAAAGCAAATGGGAGAAGGAAAAAAGGAAGGGGAAGGAAATATAAGGGGGAGAGGGAATGGAGGTAGCAAAGAAGTGAATAAATGCCCCCTCCCCCCCCAATTATGGTCCCTGCGCGGCCACGTGCGAACGAGCGCACCGCCACGCGCACTCCTACAGCCCAAGAGATTTGTGAACTTGGCTGCAGGAGATTGTAGACATGTGGCGGGGGCATGGCCTATGCGTCACAAAGCTGGTTCGCCCTCATTGGCTGAACCAGCTCATGTGCGCTGACGTCACGCGCAGACGCCTGAAAATACAAAATTTGTTGTATTTTCAAAACACTGCCGCGTCAACGTGCCTCTCCAACTGTAGGCGCGCAGGCACGGGGGAAGCTCCCATAAGAAAATACAGCAGAGTGGTTGCCGGGCGTACGCTCACAAGCACGTTCATGCAGCGACGCTGGCACCATAATCCCAGCCTTAGATAAAATGAGCCGATCCAAGCCATGTCTAGGGTCACCTGATGCATTAATAAGGTGTATGGCTGATCCAGAGTGTCAATTCCTGGGAAGTATGGTGCAGTGTTCATGGGAAGTTTTCAGTCTTCACCCAGAGCCTTTATACACAGGAGGTCACCTGATTTCATTATCTGTAGTCTAACAGGTCCAAAGTTCAGCTGTTACATATAATGAGTTAATAAAACATTACTCGGTGTCCCATTGAGATTTTAGTGCATACATGGTTCTCTCATCCCTGTCCGACTGTCTTCTGGTCGCTATGACCCTGCAGGCACTTTACAGTCTATGGGGGATAATAATTAATGGCCTTAAGTCCAGGACAAGGAGCGGCTCAGTGAGACACTGACTCTGGCACTGAGTTTGAAGCAGGGGAACCTGGTTCAATGAACAAAGTACTGTCTTGCGCACAGGTATGCAGTCTAAACACCCATTGGTGTGGAGTAGTACCTATGAGAATGGAGTATGAAGGTTAGATTGCGGACCACAATGTCAATCGGGGATGGGAGGGAATAAACCCTTACCTCTATATATTCCTCGACCTGGGTCCTGCTTCCTTCTAATGCTCGTTTTCTCCTGCGTGCGTCCGTGAAGAAATTGTAGGCTGTAGTGCCACTCCAAGACGAAGCGCTGTTCCATAGTGCGAAATGCGTTGAGGGGGAGGCTGAGGTGTAACCTGGGTGTCTAGTGTGTCTCATCAGAATAAAGTTTTTAAATTACAAACCGGAAGTTTGCTTGGATTTTTACCGCAGTAGCGCCGGACTCTCTCTTCCACTAGAACCTGGTTCAATTCCTGGTGTTGGCTCCTTGTGACCTTGGGCAAGTCACTTTATCTGACTCGGGCACAAAAATATAGATTGCAAACTCTACAGGGCAGGGACTGTGTCTGCAAAATGTCTCTGTAAAGCGCTACGTAAAACTAGTAGCGCTATACAAGAACATGCTATTATTATTATTATTATTATTATAAGTAAGCATTAAGAATTTAAACAATATTAAAGAATCCATTTGCATCATGCGTCTATTGACGTCAATAGAAAGGGGGTGAGAGAAGAGGATGAGGAGGGAGCAAGGGGATGAGGAGAATCTGCGTGTGATTGCCACATATATCATACAGTGTTGGGCTATATCATTTTTTTTTCTCTTTTTATAGTCACGGTCTTAATTGCCTGATCTAATTGGAGCATCACCTGCGGCTCCGGATAAGTAAAACGTTTGCTACAGTTAACAGTTAGTTAAATATATTTTCTCCCTGAACATGGATAAGTGGCTTTTAAAGGCTGGTGTAAATGCTACAACTGCTTCCTCATCAAATGATGGTCCATCAAAAAAAAAGTACAAAAGTTGCACAACATTGCTGAGAATACTAAAACAACAGGATGTCCAAATGTGCAAACGGAATCTTCAAAGTAGCAAAATTAGAAAATATAAATACGAATATCTTAATTAAACTTGGATTTTCTTGGGCAATGGTTAATAATGAGCAACGGCCACGGTGTGTATTATGTTCTGAGATCTTGGCCAACGACAGTATGAAACCAAATAAACTCACTTGGTTACCAGGCATCCGGAACACAAAGATAAAGATATTGCCTATTTTAAGCGACATGAAGAATCACAGAAGGCAAGTGCAAGTGCATTGAATAAATATGTGACAGTATCATCAAAGACTAAGAGGGCATCTTATGAAGTGTCTCAACTCATTGCAAGGACAATGAAGCCATATAATATTGGTGAAACATTAGTACTTCCGGCTGCTGAAGCCTTAAAAACGATACCGTTATCTCGTGGCACAGTAAAGAGACGTATTATAGCTTTATCTAAGGACATTGAAACACAACCAGTAATGCAAATTCAGCAAAGTGTTCAGTTTGCAATCCAAGTGGATGAAATCACTTATATTGTTAACATGGCACAGCTAATCATATTTATGCGATACTGTTATGAAGGTGAAATCCTAGAAGAAATGTTGTTCTGCAAATCACTTGAAGGACACACTACGGGAGAAGATATCTTCAATGTTGTGGAAGAATTTTTTAAGGCCAATGATCTGCTGTTGCATAATTGTGTTGGTGTGTGTACAGATGGTGCGGCTGCAATGATGGGTCATAAAGAAGGGTTTCCGAGCAAAGGTGCTAAGCATTGCACCTCATGTGAAATTCACACATTGCATGATACTGTACATCGTGAAGCTCTGGCTGCAAAAATGCTTGATCCCGAAGCAAATGAAGTTCTTAACGATGCAATAAAAATAGCGAATTTGACTAAAGCTCGATCTTTACAGAGCAGGTTATTTTCCATTTTCTGTAATGAAATGGGCTCACAATATGACAGCCTCCTTTTGCATACAGAAGTTAGATGGTTATCACGGGGAAAGATTCTTCGCCGAGTCTTTGAGCTCAAGGATGAACTCCAACTTTACCTTTCAGATCACAGCCCCACCTTGGCAGCAAAATTCTGCAACGAAAGATGGCTCAACATTTTGTGTTACCTCAGCGATATTTTTGAAAAAATGAATGACTTGAATTCATCTCTACAAGGAAAAAATAGCAATATTTTTACAATGGGTGATAAAATGTCAGCTTTTTTTTTTTACAAAACCTCACACTGTGGAAGCATAAATATGAAACAGGATCTTGCGAAATGTTTGAATGCCTCAGCGAATTCATCGAAGCCAGATTGGTTCTGTTATAAAAACACACCTTGAAAATCTCCGCCAGAATCTCTCCGAGAGGTTCCGGGACTTACAAAACAGCGGGAGGCTTAGGATTCGGAATCATTTGAACAATGTAGAGGAAGCACCGCCACAAATTACTGATCAAGAAAGTTGATAGAGTTATCAAACGATCCACATTCAAAGGGAATTCAAAGCGAAAAGCCTTACAAGTGCTCGGTGCACCGAAGAAAGAATATCCTGATATTTCTGCTAAGGCTATTGACGTGCTCTTGCCTTTTCCTTCACTTACCGCGTGAAGCTACTTTCTCAAATTAACTACTTTAAAAAGCAAAATCGTTCCCGTCTGGATGTGGAACCAGAGCTAGAGTAGCAGTCTCTGGAATAGCACCCAGGATGGATGTCTTACGGCTGGGGCTCAGAAGTAGCAGTCTGTGAATAGCACCCAGGATGGATGATGTCCTTACTGCCGGGGCTCAGAGTAGCAGTCTCTGGAATACACCCAGGATGGATGTCTTACTGCTGGGGCTCAGAGTAGCAGTCTCTGGAATAGCACCCAGATGGATGTCCTTACTGCTGGGGCTCAGGTAGCAGTCTCTGGAATAACACCCAGGATGGATGTCCGTACTGGGGGCTCAAGTAGCAGTCTCTGATAGCACCCAGGATTATGTCCTTACATGCTGGGGCTCGAGTAGCAGTCTCTGGAAAGCACCCAGGATGGAGTCCTTACTGCCGGGGTCAGAGTAGCAGTCTCTGGAATAACACCAGGATGGATGTCCTTAACTGCTGGGGCTCAGAGTAGCAGTCTCTGGAATAGCAACCAGGATGATGTCCTTACTGTGGGGCTCAGAGTAGCAGTCTCTGAATAACACCCAGATGGATGTCTTACTGCCGGGCTCAGACTAGCAGTCTCTGGAATAAACAGGATGGAAGTCCGTACTGCTGGGGCTCAGAGTAGCAGTCTCTGGAATAGCACCAGGATGGATGTCCTTACTGCTGGGGCTCAGAGTAGCAGTCTCGGAATAGCACCCAGGATGGATGTCCTTATGCTGGGGCTCAGAGTAGCAGTCTCTGAATAACACCCAGGATGGATGTCTCTGCTGAGGCTCAGAGTACAGTCTCTGGAATAGCACCCAAGAAGGATGTCCTTATGCTGGGGCTCAGAGTAGCGTCTCTGGAATACACCCAGGATGGATGTCTACTGCTGGGGTCATAGAGTAGCAGTCTCTGGAATACACCCAGATGGATGTCCTTACTGCTGGGGCTCAGGTAGCAGTCTCTGGAATAACAGAGGATGGATGTCCTTACTGCGGGCTAGGTAGAGTCTCTGGAATACACCCAGGATGGATGTCCTTACTGCCGGGGGGCCCTCAGAGTAGCAGTCTCTGGAATAACACCCAGGATGGATGTCTTACTGCTGGGGCTCAGAGTAGCAGTTCTGGAATAGACACCCAGGATGGATGTCCTTACTGCTGGGCTCAGAGTAGCAGTCTCTGGAATACACCCAGGATGGATGTCTACTCGTGGGACAGAGTAGCAGTCTCTGGAATACACCCAGGATGGATGTCCTTACTGCGGGCCAGAGTAGCAGTCTCTGGAAAGCACCCAGGATGGATGTCCCTTACGCGGGGCTCAGAGTAGCAGTCTCTGGAATACACCCAGGATGGATGTCCTTACTGGCTGGGGCTCGAGTGGAGTCTCTGGAATAGCACCCAGGATGGATGTCTTACTGGGGCTCAGAGTAGCAGCTCTGGAATAACACCCAGGATGGAATGTCCTTACTGCTGGGGCTCAGAGTAGCAGTCTCTGGAATAACACCAGGATGATGTCCTTAGGCTGGGGATCAGAGTAGAGTCCTGGAAAACACCAGGATGGATGTCCTAATGCTGGGGCTCAGAGTAGCAGTCTTTGGAATACACCAGGATGGATGTCCTTACTGCTGGGCTCAGAGTAGCAGTCTCTCGAATACACCCAGGATGGAGTCCACTGCCGGGGCTCAGAGTAGCAGTCTCTGGAATAACACCCAGGATGGATGTCCTTACTGGGGGCTCAGAGTAGCAGTCTCTGGAATACACCCAGGAATGGATGTCCTTACTGCGGGGCTCAGAGTAGCAGTCTCTGGAATAACACCAGGATGGATGTCCTTACGCTGGGGCTCAGAGTAGAGTCTCTGGAATAAACACCCAGGATGGATGTCCTTACTGCTGGGCTCAGAGTAGCAGTCTCTGGAATAGCCACCAGATGGATGTCCTACTGCTGGGGCTCAGGAGTAGCAGTCTCTGGAATAGCACCCAGGATGGATGTCCTTACTGCTGGGGCTCAGAGTAGCAGTTCTGGAAAGCACACAGGATGGAGTTCCTTACTGCTGGGGCTCAGAGTAGCGTTCTGGAATAACACCCAGGATGGATGTCCTATGCTGGGCTCAGAGTAGAGTCTCTGGATAACACCAGGATGGATGTCCTTACTGCTGGGGCTCAGCGTAGCAGTCTGAATAGCACCCAGGATGGATGTCCTTACTGCTGGGGCTCAGAGTAGCAGCTCTGGAATAACACCCAGGATGGATGTCCTTACTGTTGGCTCAGAGTGAGTTCTGGAATAACACCAGGATGGATGTCCTTACGCTGGGGCTCAGAGTAGCAGTCTCTGGAATACACCAGGATGGATGCCTTACTGCGGGGCTCAGAGTAGCAGTTCTGGAATAACCCAGGATGGTGTCCTTACTGCTGGGGCTCAGAGTAGCAGTCCTGGAATAACACCCAGGATGGATGTCTTACTGCTGGGCTCAGAGTAGCAGTCTTGGAATAACACCCGGATGGATGTCCTTACGCTGGGGCTCAGAGTAGCGTCTCTGGAATAACACCCAGGATGGATGTCCTACGCTGGGGCTCAGAGTAGCAGTCTCTGGAATAACACCCAGAAGGATGTCCTTACTGCTGGGTCAGATAGCGTCTCTGAATCACACACAGAGAGGATGTCCTTACTGCTGGGGCTCAGAGTAGCAGTCTCTGGAATAACACCCAGATGGATTGTCCTTACTGCTGGGCTCAGGTAAGCAGTCTTGGAATAACACCCAGGAGGAGTGTCCTTGCGGGGCTCAGATAGCAGTCTGGAATAACACCCAGGATGGATGTCCTTACTGCTGGGGCTCAGAGTAGCAGTCTCTGGAATAGCACCCAGGATGGATGTCCTTACTGCTGGGGCTCAGAGTAGCAGTCTCTGGAATAGCACCCAGGATGGATGTCCTTACTGCTGGGGCTCAGAGTAGCAGTCTCTGGAATAGCACCCAGGATGGATGTCCTTACTGCTGGGGCTCAGAGTAGCGTCTCTGGAATAGCACCCAGGATGGATGTCCTTACTGCTGGGGCTCAGAGTAGCAGTCTCTGGAATGCACCCAGATGGATGTCCCTACTGCTGGGGCCAGAGTAGCAGTCTCTGGATAGCACCCAGGATGGATTGTCCTACTGCTGGGGCCAGAAGTAGCAGTCTCTGGAATAGCACCCAGGATGGATGTCCTTACTGCCGGGGCTCAAAGTGCAGTCTGGAATAACACCCAGATGGATGTCCTTACTGCTGGGGCTAGGTAGAGAGCAGTCTCTGGAAAGCACCCAGGAGGATGTCCTTAACTGCTGGGGCTCAGAGTAGCAGTTCCTGGGATAACACCCAGAAGGATGTCCTTACTGCTGGGGCTATCAGACTAGCAGTTCTGGAATAACACCCAGATGGATGTCCTTATGTGGGGCTCAGAAGTAGCAGTCTCTGGAATAGACCAGGATGGATGTCCTTACTGCGGGGCTCAGAGTAGCAGTCTCTGGAATAACACCAGGATGGATGTCCTTACTGCGGGGGGCTCAGTAGCAGTCTCTGGAATAACACCCAGGATGGATGTCCTTACTGCTGGGGCTCAGAGTAGCAGTTCTGGAATAACCACCAGGATGGATGTCTTACTGCTGGGCGCAGAGTAGCAGTTCTGGAAAACAACCAGGATGGATGTCCTATGCTGGGGCTCAGAGTAGCAGTCTTGGAATAACACCCAGGATGGATGTCCTTACTGCCGGGGCTCAGACTAGCCGTCTCTGGAATACACCAGATGGGTGTCCTTACTGCTGGGCTCAGAGAGCAGTCTCTGGAATAACACCCAGGGATGGATGTCCTTACTGCCGGGGTCAGAGTAGCAGTTTGGAATAACACCCGGATGGTGTCCTTATGCTTGGGCTCAATAGCAGTCTCTGGAATAGCACCCAGGATGGTGTTCCTTACTGCTGGGGCTCAGAGTAGAGTTCTGGAATAACACCCAGAATGGTCTGTTACTGTGGGCATCCGGTAGCAGCTCTGGAATAACACCAGGATGGTGTCCTTAGCTGGGGCTAAGGATAGCAGTCTCTGGAAACACCCAGGAAGGATGTCCTTACTGCTGGGGCTCAGAGTAGCAGTCTCTGGAATACACCCAGGATGGATGTCCTTACTGCTGGGGCTCAGAGTAGCAGTCTCTGGAAAAACACCCAGATGGATTGCCTTACTGCGGGGGCTCAGAGTAGCAGTCTCTGGAATAACACCCAGATGGATGTCCTTACTGCGGGGCTCAGAGTAGCAGTCTCTGGAATACACCCAGGATGGATGTCCTTACTGCTGGGGCTCAGGTAGCAGTCTCTGGAATACACCCAGGATGGATGTCCTTAATGCCGGGGCTCAGAATAGCAGTCTCTGGAATAACACCCAGGATGGATGTCCTTACTGCTGGGCTAGAGTAGCAGTCTTGGATAACACCAGGATGGATGTCCTTACTGCTGGGGCTCAGAGTAGCAGTCTCTGGAAACAACCAGGATGGATGTCCTACTGCTGGGGCTCAGAGTAGCAGCTCTGGAATAACACCCAGGATGGATGTCCTTACTGCTGGGGCTCAGATAGCAGCTCTGGAATAGCACCAGGATGGATGTCCTTACTGCTGGGGCTCAGAGTAGCAGTCTCTGGAATAACACCAGGATGGATGTCCTTACTGCGGGCTCGAGCTAGCAGTCTCTGGAATAACCCAGGATGGAGTCCTTTGTGGGCTCAGGTGCATCTGGAATAGCACCCAGGATGGATGTCCTTACTGCTTGGCTCAGAGTAGCAGTCTCTGGAATAACACCCAGGATGGATGTCCTTACTGCTGGGGCTCAGAGTAGCAGTCTCTGGAATAACACCCAGGATGGATGTCCTTACTGCTGGGCTCAGACTAGCAGTCTCTGGAATAACACCCAGGATGGATGTCCTTACTGCTGGGGCTCAGAGTAGCAGTCTCTGGAATAGCACCCAGGATGGATGTCTTACTGCTGGGGCTCAGAGTAGCAGTCTCTGGAATAGCACCCAGGATGGATGTCCTTACTGCTGGGGCTCAGAGTAGCAGTCTCTGGAATAACACCCAGGATGGATTTTCCTTACTGCCGGGGGTCAGACTAGCAGTCTCTGGAATAACACCAGGAAGGGATGTCCTTATGCTGGGGCTCAGAGTAGCAGTCTCTGGAATAACACCAGGATGGATGTCCTTATTGTGGGGCTCAGAGTAGCAGTCTCGGAATAGCAACCAGGATGGATTCCTTACTGCTGGGGCTCAGAGTAGCAGTCTCTGGAATAACACCCAGGATGGATGTCCTTACTGCTGGGGCTCAGAGTAGCAGTCTCTGGAATAACACCCAGGATGGATGTCCTTACTGCTGGGGCTCAGAGTAGCAGTCTCTGGAATAACACCCAGGATGGAGTCCCTACTGCTGGGCTCAGAGTTAGCCGTCTGGAATAACACCAGGATGGATGTCCTTACTGCTGGGGCTCAGAGTGCAGTCTCTGAAACAAACAGGATGGTGTCCTTACTGCTGGGGGTCAGAGTAGCAGTTCTGGAATAACACCCAGATGGATGTCCTACTGCTGGGGCTCAGAGTAGCAGTCTCTGGAATAAACACCGGATGGATGTCCTTATGCTGGGGCTCAGCGTAGAGCAGTCTCTGGAATAACACCCCGGATGGATGTCCTTACTGCTGGGGCCAGAGTAGCAAGTCTGGAATAGCACCCGGATGGTGTCTTACTGCTGGGGCTCAGAGTAGCAGTCTCTGGAAGCACCCAGGATGGATGTCCTACTGCTGGGGCTCAGAGTAGCAGTCTCTGGAATAACACCCAGGATGGATGTCTTACTGACGGGGGTCAGAGTAGCAGTCTCTGGAATAGCAACAGGATGGAGTCTTACTGCTGGGGTCAGAGTAGCAGTCGCTGGAGCAGCCAGGATGGATGTCCTTACTGCTGGGGCTCAGAGTAGCAGTCTCTGGAATAACACCCAGATGGAAGTCCTTACGGCTTGTCTCCGTAGTAGCGTCTCTGAAAACACCCAGGATGGATGTCCTTACTGCTGGGGCTCAGAGTAGCAGTCTCTGGAATAACACCCAGGATGGATGTCCTTACTGCTGGGCTCAGAGTAGCAGTCTCTGGAATAACACCCAGGATGGATGTCCTTACTGCTGGGGCTCAGGCGCTTCCATCTCATTAAAGCAGAAATACTACATTGCCCTCCTTTTTTTGACATTCTTTTTGTTGTTATTTTAATATGATTTTTTTTTTTAAACACTTAAATTATAATGTTTAACTGTTTTAAAAATGTTGAAACATGTAAGTATTTAGACGTATTTGTATTTACATTGAATACCGTTTAAGAAAGTTTTTTTTTCCACGTGATTTTGATTATATCAGGTGGGGGGGTGGGGCCGAGAAATTTCATGAATGAAAAGGGGGGCTCGGCATAAACAGTTTGCTCACCCCTGCTGTAATGATTTGTGTCCCTAAACACCTCTCCAGCTTGTGCTATTGATCACAATCTCAGTCAGGGGATACAAACAAATGCTGGATGAAGATGACTCTCAAACATCTCTCCTATTTTGGAATATTTACATTATTATTGGGGGTAACTATGAAGCTAGAAAATTATTTTTTAGCAAAGGGGACCCCAGGTTCTTAAAATATTTTCTTTGCTACTGTAAATCTGGTGAAGTTCTTCCCAGTCTTGCCCCAAGGAGACTTTAATACCTACAAAAGCTATAACCATGCGCAACTTAACCTCATTACAGGAATAATGCCACGGCGTGAGAACTTGGCTGCTTAAGTCATTCTTCCCCCAAAGGGGGATCTGTGGGTAAACAAAAGACAAAAAACAGACAAGCACAACCAATATCAGTATAAAAATAATGTAAAACTTTAATACATATCCCTCACACAAAGGAGCTTATGTAATACTGATGCACGGCCGTTATTGGAACACTTCACGCGTCATGTACATCGGAATCCCGATTTGGAACCGCGGGGTGAATTCCAGCCTTCCCGCACAAAGATGTGAGCGCGGTGAGTGCAGAAAAACGAATTTTAGTGTTCTGGCTTTTAAAAACATGAAATTGACACAGTAGTACAGAACTATACACATTACGATTCATCCATTTTATTGCAAACAAAGAAACAGAATCCATGAAATTCCAACAAAACATCCGCGATAAGCGCGGGTGCCTGGGGCGATTGGCCGCGTTCATGCTGCGTGGGGGACAGCAGAGAACTCAAAATCGGCGCAGCGATTTCTTCGAATAACGGCCGCTGCATCAGTAGGTGTGGCAAACAGCATTTGTGACATACAGAAATCTCATGATAAATTGTACTTGTGTGCTCCTATATACTAACCAGAGATGTCTCCATCTGCATAGAATGAACTGCGCTTGGCGTACAGACATAAATAGTACGTACTGAAAATATTTATACTTGTCCATTTTTGGAGTACACCTTGACTTCACATTTTGCAAACTTACTGTAATAAAGGCAAGTGTTCATTTAGCTGTCACTTGCTAGTGTGCTGCACAAACATACTCCGTTACGCCTGCCCAACCTTCTATCAAACTTTTAGATCATATATGAATCTTATTTTCCCATAAAACCGAGCGTACTTGTACCCAGAGAAACCTGCCAATATTTTGCCTTTACAGCTGCCAATGGCAACATGTTACGTGGTGAGATCAGCATACACAAGATCAACCCAGCAAGTGCTATCTAGTTTGTATATAATTACTTGTAGCCTAAATGATCCCTGTAATTTTGCTCCAGTCTTGCCCCAGGGAGACGTTAATACACATCCCTCACACAAATTAGCCTATGTAATATGCATGGCAGACAGCAATTTTGACACACAGGAATCTCAGTTTAAATTGCGTTTGTGGGCGCCTATATACTAACCATAGATTTCTCAATCTGCGTCAGCAGCGTAAAAAAATACGGTTTCATTTTTTGGGGTGCACAGAAATGAACTGCGCTAGGCGTACGGATGTAAATAGTACGTACTTAAAAATAATGTTTCTGTGTGCTCCCCCCAAAAAAGGAGAAAGTGCGTCAAAATTGTCTGCAAAAGTTCATCTTGGGATAAACCCTCAAAATGTGCAGAATAATGTTTCTATGTATTAACCAGAAATGTATGTGTCAGAGCTCGGAAGTTATAAATATCATTACACTCATTGTTTATATTAGCTAACACTAGTTATGAATAAAAAAATAAAATATTAATGTTTTAATTTAAATTCTATCAATCAGGTATTCAACATGACGCACTGCGTCAGCACTTCACAGAACAAATCATATGTCGTGTATAAAGCCTGCATACAGTACATACGATGCACACCTAAAGATGGTTTGTACTACTTTTTACCACTAAAATGTTGATGCGCAAATAAAATTCATATAGGATCTTAGTATGTAGGCAACAATGTCTTTTGTGAAAATGACAAAAGCCTTTTTCGGCCCCAAACAATAAAAAGAGGGAATTAGCCAACAATACCAGTCAAAGGCTTGGAATGAATGAGCATTAATCTTAAAGCTGTCACTATTTATATTAACAATTTCACTGCTGTGTAGGTGGGTGGTCCCATTTTCCTGCCAAACAGACGTTTTTTTCTTGGGCATGCTTTGCAGAACACAATAAATGTAGTCTGTGAGTCAGGCAGTTATTTGCATCCAAGAGTTTCAACAGAGACTGGAGAAAAAGGCAACTCTTAAATCGCTCTGTAAAATACATGTCAAATGTTGTGCTATGTTCTGGGCGTTTAATAAAAATGCAACCAAAAAAAACCCCATTTAAAGCGTTAATTGAAGCACTTTTTTTCTTAACATTTAGCAGCTGCCGGCACCCCCCTGCGGAGGTCAGTATCTCCAGAAGCAGAGGGTTCCCAGAGCTGAAATTAATGGGGTTCAGTTACAGATACCCTCTGCTTCAATCCTCTAAATATTTATAAAAACAAAAGCTCCTTTAAAGTCTTCAGAACTTATTCAGTAACCTCCGGTAAAACAGCTTCAGCATTGCAAAAACATTTCATAGCTCTTCTCCCGAAAAAGGTTTACACTTTTTACCTAGTTTTATAAAATGTAGTTATGCTTAATTTTTGCCCCCCCCCCAAAAAAAACAGGCAACGAGCGTACACAAATATAGCAGAGATTGAAAGGAGTGAGAAAAACCAGCAATTCAAACAAGTGACACAATCTGGGATAATGCCAGTGATATTCCTCCATTCGAAAGGAAAGGTCTCATGGCTGACATCGAATAATCTCATGGGGAGCAAAGGGAAGAAAGAGAGGGTGTGAAACGGTTAATAGGTAATAATACAACTTAATAAGGTGTCAAGAACACTGAATAACCAATGTGAAATAAGAAAGCAGACAATCGCCACTTAGTAATTGCAAGTTTCCTGGATGAAGTAGACTTGAACTGCGAAATGCGTTGGAATTTCGTGGACGTTAGACTTTATCTGTTCTCCGATCCAGTAAGCCAGGCGCTATCAGAGTAGAATGCCCCTCTCCTTCTCCCTCCCTCTGTTATGCTCGGAGTACAGCAAGGCCCCGCTTCTCGGCGATCCGCTGATACGGCGGCACCGAGAAGGGGGCCGCCATATCTCCTCAGAGGTCGCGCATGCGCAGGATGGGGAAATTGCCGGTTACGCATGCGCACAAGGGGGAAATTGCCGGGTTGCGCATGCACACGGCTGAAAATCGACGGTTCCACTTTCCGGTGATTTTCACTATATGGCGGGCTCTTAGAACAGAACCCGCCGTATTCCCGGGGCCCTGCTGTATTTGCCTGAGTGGTTAAGGCTAGGGGCTTTAGGAAGGGGGAGGAGTATCCCTGAGGGTATATAGGCAGGAGTTAGTGGGTGGCCCCATCCCCATTTACTTCCTGACAACCTGGGGAACTGTCCTGCCCACCCATCCGTTTTGTTGTTTAGTATTGGGTTGGGGTAACAAATTTGATATGTTCATCCTTGAATTGTTTGTGGGCATCGCCAGTTGCAAATTTCATTATATGTTTGGTAATAACTGTTATTTCATAAATAAATAAAAGGGGAAAAAGGTGAAAGACAAACAACGGGAATAAGTGTAAGCTATGGATTGACAATGTAATTCTTATCACAGCTTGCAGGGCTGTAAGAGTTTGCCAGACTGGGGCCTGGCGCAGCATGTGGGTTAATGCCTTGGTGAAAGTGGCGAGGGTGTTCTCACAAAGTAATACAAATATATATCAAGTGAACTGAGCTGGTTATCCGGCCACACAGGGGTTACAAGACCCGCAATGGGCAGTCTGGCACGGGTTGCTGTTGAATGGTTATGTTATGATAGTTGTTATATCCCCAGAAAGTAAAATCCCAGAAAGTGGTGTGTATCGTTGTGTTGGTGTCTATTATTGTTGATGAAAGATGGGGGAGGTAAATGGGGCATCCTTAAGTCATGAGCATTTGGGGGTGATGTCTTAGCCTCCCTTTGCCTCTCATGTACTTGGCATGGGCAGGCAACGGTGCTATCGGTTTGATAGTCGGAGCATCCAGGAACAGTGAGACACTTTTGCAGTTCCATACGCCACTGTTACACATGTAAGTGTAATACTTACCTTATATGTTAATATAAGCTATATAATGCTGTTATGGCTGAAGAAGTGGCTCAGTGAGTAAAGGCACTGACTACAAACAAGAACACGGAGTTTGATTCAGGAGGACCTGGTTCAAAACTTGGTGTCGCTGCCTTGTGACCTTTGTTAGTCATTTTATCGCCCTGTGCCTTGGGCACTGTAACAGGGGAGTTATCCCTGTTCAGGAAATGTGCCTCTAATCCAGCAGTGTGGTGGTTAACTGCTGGTAGTCAATTAACCAACACCACCTGCCTGATTAGGTTTCTTAGAAAAGCCTGTCTTTGAGACAGGAAGTGAGATTGTTCCTGAGTCTCACAAGTTGTGAGACTGACCATAGGGACAGATGTCTTGAAGCCTGCCAGAAGAAACAGCACGCTGCCTGCAAGACACAGGGGAAAGAACCTCTAAACCTGAATGCTGACATGGCCTGAGGAAAAAGGCAGCAACCCAGGAACAGAGAAGACTTTCCCTCCAACTACAAGAAACAGATAAGAATTTCCTTTATAAGACTTTTGGTATATCTGCACATATCAAGATATATGTTTGGGGCTGGGAGACATGCTTATCTAAAGGGAGTTGTGGACTGCATAGCTTTCACTAGAAATACTCTCAAGTGGAACAGAAGCTTTGTTTGACCCCTTTTTTGAATATGTTTGGATGTTTTTTCTTATGTTAAAGGAACGGGTGCAATAAAAGCTTTATTTAATTTCACCTTAACAAGTCTCCCTTGCATACCTCTGTGCACGTCCTCCTACATATGGTGTCAGAATCGGGACTGAGGTGGCCTTTGAAGTTAAAAGGGGCCCCGGAGATTGCCTGTGATTTTTTTTTTGTGCTTTTTGCCTACAAACAGCCTGAGCAACATAAACAAAGGATCTCATGCAGCAGAGACCAGAGTTAAAGGGATACACACCCAGGCAGGAAATCTACACTGCACTGAAACCCAAAACCACAGATGGACTCTTTCCCCCGATTCCAAGAGGAGAGAGAGAGACTGTGCGGAAGCAGGTAAACCTTATTTGCCTATCACAATAAAGTGTAATATGGTCATTGAAATAGGGGTTTTGCCTTGCAGTCATAGTCAGGGTTCAAGAAGTAAGTTAGCCCTTTAAAGGGATAGGCGTTTGTTGTTTTCAAATGTTTCGCGGAAGCAGTGAATACAGATGGTGACCCACGAGCGGTACTGATTCTGCAAGTAAAGGCTGCCACACTGCATAGGACTACCAGCTGTGAATGGAGTATATGCAGAAAAGTGTGAAAATTGATGCAAGACTGTGCTGAAGCAGGGGAATTTTCAGTAAATAAGTGCTGAGGGTAAAATTGCCCTACTGGGGAAAAAGGAATTGCTGAGCTGTATAAAGGTATCCCAAAGTGTGAAGAGTGAATGCCATAATACCCAAAGTTGAGACTGAAAATTATTGAACTCAAGCAGAAAACCACATTATTTGGCTGAAGCGGAGGGATTTCACCTAGCAAGTAAATGGTGTAAAGCAAACAGAAGTTTTTACCTAGCAACTGCACATCCAGTATACCTAATGAGAGATTAAACCTAGCAAGTAAATGGTGTAAAGCAAATAGAAGTTTTTACCTAGCAACTGCACATCCCGTATACCTAATAAGAGAAAATGCGTGCACAGTACTGCTGATATTGTAAAACTTACCCAAGAAAAAGAAAAAGTCTACAGAGATGCCTGTGAGAGCTACGACCTCTACAAGCAAAATATGCCCACCTGTAGGACTACCACAATTGGGGGTTCTAGCAAATACAGTGGCAACAGCTGCAATAGTGCCTCCTGAGGTCAGGAAGAAAATTACACCTGATAGCCCCAAAATGGAGGACAAGATGCAGCGTTCCTGTAGTGAACCCTATCCCATGGAAGAGTGGCCCTTCCAGTCCAATAAAGAGGAACACATCTCTTACGGGGAACCTGAACCGAGTTACACCCACAAAACACCCCAAGAATGGTGGGGGTGCCTGAACTCAGCACGAACCAAAAAGACCGCTCTCTATGATGACGAATATGATCGTCAGAAGAAAGAGCGGGAGCAGCAGATCACCAAATATTTCTGTCAGCTAACGCAACTGCAAGAAAAGCCTGGCGTATACAATGAAGCTGCTGAAGTGTCAAGTAAAGAAGGAGACCCCAGTATTTCTGATGGGACGGAGTCATCCAAAACAAAAAGGCGGAAAAAGAAAAAGAAAAGCAGTTCATTTACCGTGGAAGGAACAGACACGTCCGCAGATCCTGTGGAGAAAAAGGGGGACCGAGTTGCCCTGCAGCCTAGAGAAAATGGAGAATTCGTCCCCCAGACAACCGAATAGCCAGAGGGCCCAAGGCAGAAGTCGTGTTCCCTAAAGAAGTGTTTGTCCGGTGCCAACAGTGAGGAACCTCAACCAACCATCCCAGGGAAGCTGAGCTGTAACCAGTGAGTGTCGATCCCTTGACCAGCCCTGAAGATGCCCTGAAAAATGCCAGGCATGACTGTGATATGCTCCGTGAACAATTGAAACAAAAGAAAGATGGTTACACAGAGCTACAGAAAAATAACGTGAAGCTACAGGAATATGTACTCGAAATTTACTCTTCGGCCAGGACAGAATTGGACGATCTCAAGACTGAGCTAGATACTGCAAACGCTACTATTTTCGCCATGGATGAAAAGCAGAGCCAATCTGATAAAATGATGGCTAAGCTGAAGCGGAAGTATGAGGAGGCACTGAAGCAGATGACAGTCTTTCAGCAAGATGTTCACACGCTTCGCGTAGAGCTGAATGCCTCACAACAGGAGGTCAACAGTATCCGGACAGAGGTGGACATATCTCAGAAAGAGGTCCAGACACTCCGCAGAGCACTGGATGCCTTACATCATGAGACCAACAGCTGCCGCACAGACCTGGAAGTCTCCAGAAAGGAACTTCACAGTCTCACTGAGGAGTTGGACATTGCAAAGAAAACTATTGTCAATCTTAATACAGATCTCAAAGTCTCTCAGAAGGAGCTTCAGACCCTCAACCTAGAGAAGGAAGTCTCACGCCAGGAGACTGCCATTTTCAAAGCAGATGTGCGTAAATGGAAGGAGGACTGCAAGGAGGCCCTGAATAGTACAGAGACTGAAAAAGGAGAAAATTTAAGATTAAAAAGAGAAAACTTAAAACTGAAAGAAGAACATTTTCATTTGACAGACGATGTCAAGGAAAAGAATGATAAGCTGCACGAGCTTAAAGAAATAAATAGACTTTTGGAAGGTGAGAAGTTTGAAGCAGAGCACCGACTGCAGAACCAACTGCAAGGTCTGCATATGCACCTCCAGAAGGCCGAGGAGAAGCAGCGAACTCTGCATGAAGACAATCTGCAGGCTGTTAAAGAAATACAAGTGCTGCAGGAACGTCTGATTACCCAGTATGTCCCCGCAAAGCAGCATGAGAAACTGAAGGCTACCCTGAGCATCACCAAAGCATCGCTAGAGGCCAAGCTTAGAACCCAGGTGACTCGGCACAAAAGGGAACACAAGAAGGTCCAGAAACTGAGACAAGTAACTGTGGCCCCAGCAAAGAAATTCATAGTGCTTCACAATGCAATGAAAATGTGAAAGCAAACTCAGAGAAAGCAAAGTGTGCAGATAAATTCCCTGAGAAGAGACTTGCAAGACGCACTCAAAAAACAGGGATCTCTCGCGGATGAGGTTACAGTTCTACAAGGACTAGTATTGACCCTTACTAAGCGTCAGTATCCCACAGCCACAAAAACCCATGAAGACAAGGGTACAGTGAGAGCTGGGAATACCGCTCGTCTGAAAAACAAGGTTGCAAAATTTGAACCACCTAAACAAGCACTAGCAAAACCTTCAGCCACCCAACAGGCAATAAAAGAAGGTACACATGCTGAATCAAAACCAGAAGAATCCTTAGCTGATGAAGCTGAAAAGATGGGACATTCTCTGGAAGTGGAGGTGGAATTGCAACTTAATCCCAAAGAGGCTGACCTAGCAACTCCATTGAGTGGGAAAAGTGCAGAGAGACAGCTTCAATAGCGGAAAACTCAAAGGGCTATTTTTAAACGCTCTGCAACTGCTGCCATACAGTCTGCCTACAATAAGACGAGTACCCGACGCGAGGGAAATCTCATGACCGCGCACGTAGCAAAAAGACTATACTTAGAAAAAGTCCTCCTCGAGCGACTGAGGGGTGCTGATCTCAAGCACCTTCCGGAGGAGACACGAATAAACTGGAGAAAAGGCTCCAATCCCAGCGGGAATGAGTATTCTCTTCCTCCATCCACTCTCATTCAAGTCACAGAGATATCTAGAATGAGAGTGGAAGGATGGGCTTTGGCCGTGGCAAGCCCGAGCTTCCCACAAACAGGCGAGGTAGGTAACAGGGGAGTTATCCCTGTTCAGGAAATGTGCCTCTAATTCAGCAGTGTGGTGGTTAACTGCTGGAAGTCAATTAACCAACACCACCTGCCTGATTAGGTTTCTTAGAAAAGCCTGTCTTTGAGACAGGAAGTGAGATTGTTCCTGAGTCTCACAAGTTGTGAGACTGACCATAGGGACAGATGCCTTGAAGCCTGCCAGAAGAAACAGCACGCTGCCTGCAAGACACAAGGTAAAGAACCTCTAAACCTGAATGCTGACATAGCCTGAGGAAAAAGGCAGCAACCCAGGAACAGAGAAGACTTTCCCTCCAACTACAAGAAACAGATAAGAATTTCCTTCATGTGAACCCGCTGCGTCATTTGACGCCACGATGCCATGGCGACGCATCGCCAGAAGCCAAGGTAAGTGAGTTACAGAGGCCTTGTGCGCTCCCCGGCATTTAATTTAAATGCTGTGGGGATAGAGTGTAACCGCCACGCACCCCTAAAAAAATCTAAAAAAAAAAAGGATATATCTCTATAGCTCTCTCTTCGATCTCTATTCTCTCGTCGCGATCTCATATAGAGAGAGAGCGAGAGTATAGGCTAGAGCCGATAGAGATTCTCTCTCTCTCTCTCTCTCTCTCTCTCTCTCTCTCTCTCTCATGCAAGTTACACACAAAACTTAATGGCTTCATTTTTGTCGGAAAAACAAATGTCAAAGTCACATACTGTACATTTCTACATCTATTAAATGAAGGGCTATAAAATGTTGAATGTTACTGAATACATTCCAATCTTTTTTGTAATTTTTTTTTTATAGACATAAATAATTAAATTGCTTCCTTCATGTTTCATGATTGGGCATGTTTTACTTTGCATTGGGATTACAGTATTCTTTTAATTATAAACCCAAATAATAGGGATCATTTAAGATACAAGTAATTATGTACAAACTAGATATCACTTGCTGGGTTGATCTGGTGTATGCTGATCTCACCACGTAACGTGTTGCCATTGGCAGCTGGTAAAGGCAAAATATTGGCAGGTTTCTCTGGGAACAACTGCAGCACACACGGTTTGTATGGGAAAATGAGATTCATATATGACCTAAAGAGTTTGATAGAAGGTTGGGCAGGCTTAATGGAGTTTGTTTGTGCAGCAAACTAGCAAGTGAAAGGTACAGGACATGAAAACTTGCCTTTAATACAGTAAGTTCACAAAATGTGAAGACAAGGTGTACTCCAAAAATGGATAATTAAGTATAAATATTTAGAAATCATGCAAAATGTAAAAACAAAACACCTATCTCATTCAGGTGAGCGCCCATTACACACGGTTGTCTACATTTCATACACCATTATTTTTGATACCTTGATTATAAATGAGATAAACGGATTTTCTGGCGGCCAAAATTCATTGATAGTGGGTATCAGACTATTTTGTATCCCTTAGTAGTAGGGTAGTATTGTAACCACAAGTCCACTGTACACAATAAAATAATTAAAATATGCACATTTGTAATAGATAACTTTGAAAAATATTTCTGGAAAACATTCTGAATGTTATGTGAAAATGAAAAACATAAATGACATTATTTCCAGGTAGTGATGGATACTTTGTAAGTAACAGGCATTCCTGCATTGTCATTGCATTTACAGTGTACGGTACCTAAGTCAACTTTACCAAGGATGATGGTACTGTATTACAAAGCACTGAGCATGCACTTGACTGCTACTCATCTTCACCACTCAGTAACTGTTACATACTGTATGCCTATAACCAGGGCTTGACAAAATTACCCAAAAAGCAACTCGAACCCTGTATAGTGCCAGTAAACACCGGGGGACAAACTGAACAGGGGACTGGCGGAGCAGGGGACCAGTGAGACAAGGGGACCGGGTGCTGTTCAGCATACCTGAGATAGGAGGCTGCGCTGTGCTGTGCTGCTCGGGATACCGGGGCCTGCGCTGGTGCTGTGAAGGAGAAGGTGCCTTGTTCAGTTCCTGGAGGCATCTCAGCTGCTGCTTCTCCTGGGGGAGGGGACAGGAGGCACCGCGACCAATCAGGGGGTGAGATACCTCGACCAATCGGGGTGGGATACCTCGACTAATCAGGGGTGGGAATTTGAACTTTAGGTGGGGAGGATTAGGATTGCAGAGAAAAAAGGCTCAAAGAACCGCATGTTGATTATGCAGCCATGGCGGCTCACCTGTGGCCAAAATGGGCACGCAGGGGGTGAGCGGGCGAGTGAAATTTGTCGAGCCCTACCTATAACATATACTATCTCTTACTGTGCGTGCAATGTCTTTTATGTAGCCAGGTAACCCCCTGGGCTACTAATTTCCCTGCCTAACACATAAACCCTGGTACCAGCGCAGACAGTGTTAGGGTTAATCTCTGCCCTACTGCAGTAAACAACTCCCAGAAGTGACAGGGGGTGGGCCATGGCCGAAGTACCGCCCACAATAGGGACCTTGACCTGGGGACCCTCCCCTGGGAACAAAAAGGGTCTGCAGCTCTAAATTTTATGGTTCTGTCTCTCTCACTCCTCAGTGAGAGAGGTGAGTTCTATCCTCTCCCCTCAGGGGGAGTGGGATGTAATCCAAGCTGAGCCAGGGACCTGGTTTCAGACCTTCGCTCCCGCAGGGGAGTGGAAGCAAATACCCCATTCTCCACCAGGGAGTGTGGGAGATTGGGATAGAACTTTGGGGCCTCAAGCCCTGGGGGTTGAGTCCAGGGTCACAGATAAGGATGCGTTGATGTACTGTTGACTGATGTGAAGAATAAAGATCACTTTGCTGTTTTTATACTCCTGCCTGAGGCTGCAGTCTGTCAGGGGGAGGGTGAGATGTTTTCTGCAGGGGACTGCACCTATCTGCCATAGGTCCTGTGGGAATGGAGGCGCTCTACCATAGGAGAAGAGTGCTGCGGGTCACCAAAAGCTTGGCCTGTTAATTCCCCAACTAACATCGCCGGAAGCTCAGGGCCTTCTGATGAAGAAACCTATACGGTTTCGAAACGCGTTGGAAGTGTGCTACTATTCTACCTTGACTCTCTGCCCCGTTACTGTGTGTTGATCCGGCCACCGGAGGAGGATTGCGACGCGAGTCTCGGTGCAACCCTCCAGTGATGTCACTACCCGGAAGTGCCGGAACAGAGGACAGTAAGAGGAACCCATCCGTCGTGGAGATCTGCGGGACACAGCCGTTCTCACGTGAGCCGCGGGTGTGCTGGACACTGCTCACATACGAGTGGGGACTCCAAAGGACTCCATATTTACCCACCCGGAACCTGGAAATCACGGAACAGCTCCAATACCCTTTGATGACATCTGATCCGGTCCACAGTGTTGGTGCATGGGTAACTTACCCCTGACATGCTTATTTGAATTTTACTTGATGTACGCACAGTACTTACCTTATTGATATGTTGTCTTAATATACTTTTAATGCACTATGAGCGTTGTGCGCCGTGTCTTTTGTATATTTATTCACAGGTTAGCCAGTAGTTATCATGGGGTTTTCCCCCTTCATCCTTGGTGCTGCGCTCCAGTGACAGCAGGGGGTGGCATATCCTGTTGTGGCTGGGCCAACGGGATGCCCGCCCTCTGGCAGGACCACCATAAAGTTAGTTGGTTGTCCTTCCCCATGAGGAAGGCAGGTCACGTCTGGGAGCCTGAGATTGGGGCCTTCCCATGCACTCTTCCCTCCGGGGAGGAGTAGAGTCACTATACCTCTGCCTCTGCTAGGGAGGTGGGGAAGAGCTAGGACGGCTGCGGGTGCCCTAGGCCCGTAGTGACTGTCCAGGGACTATCTCCGGTGATAATTGAAAGAGAAGAGACTGTGATCCGGCAGGTGACAGCTGAGTAACTGTATTAGTGCAACAAGGGTAGTAATAAACCTGTTCCTGTTTTGCAATATACCTCCTGCCTTGTGTGTGATCTAATTGGGGGCAGTGTTACAGTTCTACCGTGGGAGATCGCCTCCATATCCCTGGAGCCTACGGCAGATGGAGGCGCTGCACTGCTAAGTATTACATGGCTTGGCCAGTAATGCCCTGTTCTTCAGGGATTATTACTTAAATATTCTACACCTATAGGTATTTGTTCAATACTTTTTAAACTGTTCCCTGACCCCGAACTTACAATATTTTCAGCCATGTGATCTCTTTAATACCGATCACCGCTCAGCTGACGCTAATGGAAGTGAAGGGGCTACACTTCCCTTTTGCTGTTTTTTTGGTCATCTACCACTAATTGCACCTTTAATTTCATTCATGCCAGTACATTTACTGTAGTTATTAAAATGTCATTTCATGGAGCATAATTAATTTAAAAAAATTATAAATGGGGTAGATTAAGGTGTTGCTCCTGCTAAGTAATTACGTTTAGCTAAGCAGGTATAGTTATGCTAAAGAATGTATTCTGTTAGCTACATTGCACCAAACCATAATACCTTTATTTCATAGAGTGCTTTTCTCCCAATGGGACTCAGCACGTCACAATTACAGTACAGTGCACAATCTATGGCTTTGGTGCCTTAGGCACAACAAGGTAAAGTGACTTGCTACAAGGTCACAAGGAGCTGACACTGGGAATTGAACCAAGTTCAACACAGTGTTGGGTGTTTACAGAATCAGTGTCGTTACGCACTGAGCCGCTCCTCTGCACCTCTTTACTAGATAAGCATTTTCCAAATTAAGCATGTTGACTCAGATGAAAATATTACATGTTTATCACTTACATTGAATTACACAAAAAAGTATTTGTATTGTGTTCATTAAATGCATTCAATTTAAAAACAGACAATTGAAGACACATGCAAATACCTTTTATTAAAAAGTATCCACTAAGCTCTAATTTTCTGACCTGCTATCAGTCATTAAAGCTAAGCGTAATTCTGATGGTAAAATTGTACGCTACTGTGTTATTTAATTTTAATGAAATAGGCTTCCAAGAAAATAATTGCTGATGCAGCTAATCTCTTTGTAGCATCTGATGCAGTTTGTTACCCTTTGGCAGTGCTATGCTTGTTTGCTGAGAGTGTGTTTAAGTGGCAGTCAATGATAGTAAATCACTATCTCTTCCACTGCAGTGATTGTATTCAAGACAGCTTAGCACAAAGTTCAAATTCCCGCACAGAAGCCCTGTTATGTATTACACAAGAGTGCTAAGAGCGCAGTGATTAAGCAATGCATCCTGGCAGTTAAAGTAATGGTAGGACATTTGATCACAAATGTCTAAATACATTTGCTTTTCCACTTTCAAATACATCAAATCAAAATGCCACTGGTGGTGCATTTGCATGTCTCAGACAGGTCTGCAACTCTGTCTTTCCCCATTATCACTTAGCAAACAACGCTTTCACTGCAGCCAGGGATTCTGGGGAATGACATGCCAATGAGCACTCACAGTGAGCCACACTTTTAAACACTAATGTCAGGTGGATAACAAGAACGGAGAAAAACATTGGTTCTCTTCTTTACAGTACATAATCCACTGCAAAACAAAGTGACATTTTGCAGGTTTTAGAAATACAGTTTCCTACATTAAAAAAACACGGCCCCCTTTCCACCCACCCATTCAGCCTGGTTCCGATTGTCCATAATCCTAAATTCCCACGGGGTGTTCCCCTAAATATGTGGAACAACTCAGAAGTATGGACATGCTAGCTGCAAAATATCTTATCAAAGAAGGAAAGATTCTCTCATACCAGGAGTTAAAACAAAAACCCACAGACAGAACCTACCAATCTTTAGCTACTTACAGATTCGACTCTTTCTCCAAAAGTTTTCTCAGAATTCCAAATTTAACACCCTGTCGAACTTTGAAAAACTATGTATGGAGGGTCTCTATAGAGGTGGTTTAATCTCGGAAATATACATGGGGATAGCATCTCACGCAACGTCCCAACCCCACAATTACATGCGGAAATGGGCTGAAGATCTAAATATATAAATAGATAATGATGACTGGAGGGATATCTGGGAATCTGCATCTTAAACATCAATTTGTACAGTAACGAAAGAAAATATATATAAAATTTTATTTCAATGGTACTTAACCCCGAGTAGATTGAGCCAGATCTTCCCAGGAACACCAGATCTCTGCTGGAGAGGATGTGGTATGAGAGGGGACATGGTTCACATCTGGTGGGATTCTCCACGAATACAGAAATTTTGGACCATGATTCAAGATCTGATATTCGAAAGCACAGATCTGAGGACACCTATAGACCCGCTGACATTCCTATTAGCAAAACCAATAGAGGAATTACAAACTCCAATAAGCAAACTTATATCATTTATGCTCACAGCGGCTCACTGCTCTATAGCAGCCGCGTGGAAAAATATAAACCCCCCATCGAGACGTACTGTAATCATAAGAGTTAACAACGTTAAACTAATGGAAAAACTATCAGCCCAATTAAACCATTCCCTCGACAAGTTCGACAACATATGGGAACCCTGGTCCCTAGAGTAAAATACCCTATCCCAGAGAAAGAAATAAGATAACACATAGTTGACCGAAGTTTAGACAACCTCACGGAACGATATCAAGAGAATCCCTTCTAAAAACCTTAAGTATCGGGTAATTAGGTTGCTTCCCCTCCCCCCGGTCCCCCTTAGGTCCTCCTCTTCCTTCTATCTTTACCTCTTCTTTAACTCTACCTATTTTATAGGTACTATAAGCACGCCCCACAGGATTGGTTCACAAAGTATAGTACACGCTCTGTATTAGAACTGCCATGATTTTTATTATGTTAAAAATTCTACAAATGTCTCACTGAACATATACCTGGTGATGCGAAGATCAATGCCTAAAGTGATGCTACTGTGTTGTGAAAACAATAAAAAAGATTGAAACAAAAAAAAAAAAACTCGGCCCACAGAGCAGTGAAAGTATACAAAGTAAAGAATATCCTAGTCACCCCAGGACCAATTATTTGACCCCACGGCTTACACTCAGCACTGGATTGTGCAAGGAACTATGCTGGTTTCTTTAGGTTTTTTTGGTGCTCCTCCTATTTCAACATGAACTAGAGTTCAGCACAGTTAACTAACACATGGTGGTTATACAGTATGTACTCGTAAAAGAAGGACTGATGTCATAAAGATATATGAGAAAGGTCTGACATTAAAAAAAACCCTGCAATATGTACTCTATATAGCAAATAGACAGAAGATATTGCTGGATCTAGAATACCCTAAAGTAGAATGTTCTTACAATGTTTGTAAAAGGCCATAGTTTATGTTTGCTATCACGGGCACTCGTTCAAGGTCCCAATGTCCACTGGCTTGTATTCAGCAGATATACTTAACTCAGTTCTTGTACATTTTCATGTTTGAAGTATTGACTATACTGGTGTGAATAATCTCAGATCGTATTCGTTCCTTCTGTAGCTCTGCAGTTTTAGCAAACCATCATCCAGACCTTACACACAAAAAAAAGATAGACGAAAGAAAGGTTAAAAACCAATATAAAACCTTTATACGAGATAATTCCAAATGCTGCATGTTTTTATAAAAGAGCTTTAACATGTCTCTAAGGATATCACCAAAACAGACGATTTTGAGAGATATAGGGGGCTATGCACTAAGCTCCGAGCTTTCGCGCTGGCCTGAAAATAAATTCGCACGTCCGATTAAAAGTGAAGCCGGAGGCGCGATTCACTAAGGCCTTGAGCCCATTCTCTATCGGACACCAGCCAATCAGAATGGCTGAGCTTCAATTGCCTTTAAGATGATGTCATCAAAACAAAGATGGCCGGCGACACATGGTACGGTAGCCAGAGCGTAGGAACGCTCTTTTTGATTTTTTATTCATGTGGTTTTTTTTTTTTTATGTCCATTTAATGCCCCTGAATTTATGTATGTCCCTATGGATATACATACATACATACATACATACAGGGACACTGAATGGCTGTATTGTATTGGATTTTTGGATGTAATGTCATTGTTTTTTATGCTCATTTATTGCCCCTGTATGTAATGTTTAGCTATGGAAGCTTTGGTTAGGAATTGTTGTGTGTCATGTAATTGATATTTATTTACTTGTAGTATATCATGATTTTGCAATAGTTTGTTTCAGGGGCTTGCTTTGTAATAATGGCTTATTGTTGGTAGTTAGATTTGTATGATGGTGGTTACTTTGAATGAATCTTTTTCTCAATGGCTTTGATTTAGGAATTGAATAGTGAATTGTATAATTGATTTGTATTGTATTGTAATTTGTTTTGGAAATTGATTCATTGATTGATGGTAAATTTATTTTTGTTTACTTGCTTAGTTTGTATTTGATTTTGTGGATGGCATTGTATGTTGTTCATAGTTTAGTTTATTTTGAACATTGATTTTGCATAGTGTTACATGATGCACAGATTAATTGATGCCGCCTTTATTTTTTATATTTGCTGCAACCTCACTTATTTTCAAATGATGCACTTCCTTCCACCAGTCTCCTTATATCTCTAACTCTATTCATATATCTCCATCTCTCCTTTCTTCCCCACTTCTCAGTTCACATGAACTCCTTTCTTACCTGCGTCCTCTGTCACCACACAGCTATATACCCTGCACTAAAACACACCCCTATAAATCATCTGCACACATTCTCTTTCTATCCATGCTTCTCCTCCTTGCTTCTGGGGATATCTCTCCCAATCCTGGTCCCTGCCTTATTTCTACTTGCTCTTGTCCTCGCCTCCCACATACAACTTCTACTCCTTCTGGTGTTAACCCCAAACCTCATACCCATCCCATGCCACCCTCCCTCCTCTCTCCCTTTTTCCTGTGCCCTTTGGAATGCTCGCTCCCTCTCTAACAAGCTCCTCTCTGTGCATGACTTCTTTCTCTCTCACTCCCTGCTTCTCTTTGCTATAACTGAGACCTGGCTCACTCAGTCTGACTCTGCTCTGGAAGCTGCCCTCTCTTATGGTGGCCTTTCCTTCTCCCACACTCCGCGCCCTGATGGCAGGGGTGGAGGTGTGGGGCTCCTGCTCTCCTCTCTCTGCCGTTACCGAACTCTTCCTATTCCCCCATCTCTTGCTTTTCCCTCCTTTGAGGCTCACACTGTCCAGATCTTCTCTCCTCTCCCTGTCCATGTGGCGGTCATCTATCGCCCACCTACCTCTACTCATCCCCCTTCTGCCTTTCTCTCTCACTTTGAATCCTGGCTCTCTTTCTTTCTCTCCTCAGACTCCCCTGTTCTTCTCCTTGGGGACTTCAATTGCCACATTGATGACCCCTCTCTCCCTTGGGCTTCCCGCTTTCTTTCTCTAACCTCTTCTTTTGGCCTTCAACAGTGGATTGCAGCCAGCACCCACAAGGATGGCCACTACTTAGACCTGGTTTTCACTAAAAACTTCTCTCTCTCTGATTTCTCCATTTCCCCTTTTCCTCTCTCTGACCATCACCTCATCTCATTCTCTCTATCTCGCTTCTCCCCTTCTCCACCTCCATCTACACCCCGGTTCTGCAGAAACCTGCGCTCTGTTCACTTACCTGACTTTGAGTCCACGTTACACTCCTCCCTCTCCTCTCTAAGCTCTGCTACAGACCCTGACAACCTGGTCGGGAACTACAACTCTGCCTTGTCCTCCTCTCTTGATCTACATGCCCTGCTTTCTCTCTGCCGCACTCGCCCTTTTAACCCTAGACCCTGGTTAAATTCCCACACGCGCATGCTGCGTTCCTCCACTCGTTCCTCTGAACGCCTCTGGAGGAAATCTTATACTCTCGCAGACTTCCTTCACTACAAATTTATGCTATCCTGTTTCAACTCTGCCCTCTCGCAAGCTAAACAAGCCTACTTTTCTTCACTAATCAACATGCACAAGTCTAACCCACGCCGACTGTTCTCTGTCTTTGATACTCTTCTCAAACCACCCTCAGCTGCCTCTCCTTCCTCCATCTCCGCTCAGGACTTTGCTGACTATTTTAAGGAAAAGGTGGAATCCATACGTCAGAACATCCCCTCTGGTTCTTCCTCCCATCCTACACCTCTTCCTAACTCTCCTCCTGCCTTCCTTGACTCTTTTTCCACTGTCTCAGAGGAAGATGTGTCGCTGTTGATCGCCTCTTCTCCCTCTACCACTTGCCCTCTTGACCCCATTCCCTCCCATCTCCTAAAACCTCTTGCTCCTACTATAATCCCTACGCTCACGCACATTTTTAACTCCTTCCTCTGCTCTGGAACCTTTCCATTCTCCTTCAAACATGCAACAGTCATACCATTACTCAAAAACAGCAAGCTTGACCCTACCTGTCTTTCTAACTATCGGCCTGTCTCCCTCCTGCCTTTTGCCTCTAAACTCCTTGAACGTCTTGTATTCGCTCGCTTGCTCCATTTTCTCAACACCTATTCTCTCCTAGACCCTCTACAATGCGGCTTCCGCACTGCTCACTCCACGGAAACAGCCCTCACTAAAATAACTGACGACCTCCATGCTGCCAAAGACAGAGGTCATTACACTCTGCTCATATTACTCGACCTCTCTGTAGCATTTGACACCGTGGACCACCCTCTTCTCCTTCACATTCTCCATACTCTTGGCATTCGGAACAAAGCTCTATCCTGGATCTCATCCTACCTCTCCCATCGTACTTTCAGTGTCTCTTCTGCTAACACCTCCTCCTCCTCTATTGATCTCTCTGTGGGGGTACCCCAGGGCTCTGTCCTGGGACCTCTTCTCTTTTCTCTGTATACACTCTCTCTAGGTGACCTAATAACATCTTTTGGGTTTAATTATCACCTCTATGCTGACGACACACAAATATATTTCTCAACACCCAACCTTACACCTGCTGTACAAACCAAAGTTTCTGAATGTCTCTCTGCTATATCATCCTGGATGGCCCTCCGCCGCCTTAAACGCAACATGGCTAAAACAGAGCTCCTCATACTTCCTCCCAAACCTGGCCCTACTACCTCCTTCCACATTACTGTTGGAACTACGATCATTCACCCAGTAGCCCAAGCACGCTGCCTTGGGGTCACACTCGACTCCTCTCTCACATTTGCCCCTCACATTCAAAACATTTCTAAAACCTGTCGCTTTTTCCTCCGCAATATAACAAAGATACGCCCTTTCCTCTGTTGCTCGACTGCTAAAACTCTGACTCAGGCCCTCATTCTCTCCCGTCTTGATTACTGTAACCTCCTGCTGTCCGGCCTTCCTGCCTCTCACCTGTCTCCCCTACAATCTATCCTTAACGCGGCTGCCAGAATCACTCTACTCTTTCCTAGATCTGTCTCAGCATCTCCCCTCATAAAATCCCTCTCCTGGCTTCCGATCAAATCCCGCATCTCACACTCCATTCTTCTCCTCACTTTTAAAGCTTTACACTCTTCTGCCCCTCCTTACATCTCAGCCCTCATTTCTCGTTATGCACCATCCAGACTCTTGCGTTCTTCTCAAGGATGTCTTCTTTCTACCCCCTTTGTATCTAAAGCCCTCTCCCGCCTTAAACCTTTTTCATTAACTGCCCCTCACCTCTGGAATGCCCTTCCCCTCAGTACCCGACTAGCACCCTCTCTATCCACCTTTAAGACCCACCTTAAGACACACTTGCTTAAAGAAGCATATGAATAGCACTGTGGCTATTCTGAACACATGACACATAAAGCTTGGCCCCCTGCAGGCGCACTTACCAGAACTCCCTCCTACTGCCTCTGTACGTTCTCCCTACCTACCAATTAGACTGTAAGCTCCTCGGAGCAGGGACTCCTCTTCCTTAATGTCTAAAGCACTTATTCCCATGATCTGTTATTTATATTATCTGTTATTTATTGGATTACCACATGTATTACTGCTGTGAAGCGCTATGTACATTAATGGCGCTATATAAATAAAGACATACAATACAATACAATGTACACACTAAAATGCAACTGTTTGACATTTGATATATATTTGTCTAGGTGCTGCTTTGTTGGGAGAGGAGATATAATTTATTTTTTAAAGTGCTGCTGGTTTAATTTTAAGATGCAATGTGGTGATTTTGAGATTAAGATTTCATGATTTTATTTATGCATGTTTATGTAATCCTTTAACATTTATTTGTATATTGGTGTTATATATATATATATATATATATATATATATATATATATATTGTGATGCCGTCACTGCCCTCAAAGGGCAAGAATGGGGCAGTTGTGGGACTTTACAGCTCTCCTAGAGTTAATTCTTCTGGAAAGGTCTGTTCAGCTGCGAGTTAATGAGCTAATTAGCCTAACCTGTATACTCAGGAAGTGATACAGAGATTCAACCCTCCCCCATGCTGCCAGAAAACACACTGTTAAAAGTGACACAGAGAGGGTGAGAGACGCTGCTGCTATATTAATATGAAAGCACACACAGACAGCCCTGTGAGAGACTGAAGGGGACCTGCTGCAGGTACACTGGGTAAAGTGGGGAAAGAGTTTAGTTCTTTCACGATTAGTTCGGGACTAAGCAATATTAGTCAGTACTCCTGAAAGGAGTTAGGTCTTTTGTTTCTGTTTTGTGTTATGAGTTAACCCTGTACCTGCTTTGTACCCTGTAAATAAACCACTGCTTAGAAAGTACAGTGTTTCCTGCCTTTGTATGGACAAAGATCCGACGCTGGGACTGAGACCCGTAATATATATATATATATAAATATATATATATATTATATATATATATATATATATATATATATATATATATAAATACCCATGTACAAATGAATGGGTGAATGGTTGGTATTGTGCAGGTGGGGTTTAACCCTTAATTACTATAGGGGTTATAACCGCTAAGGTGATTAAATGGTTGATGGTCTTTGTTGAAAATATTGCAATGTTTTTTTTTGCCAACGAGGCCGTTTGATGACCGGACTGCCATCTTATTGCAGGGGGTAAGTAGCAACTCTATTTATTTACTTTTTTTATGTGTTTTATGTTTTAATATGGGCAAATAATCTATTACCATATCTGGATAATAGTTATTTTGCACATTACTGTACTGTATGTGTGTGTGTGGGGGGCGGGGGTTGGTATTTATTTATTTCAATGTGTAGGACAGGTTTATTTTTTTTATATACAGGGTTGGTTCCTTAGGTCTGCGGGGACCTCTGGAGACCACCTGAGGTCTCCTCGGACTTCCCACAGGTACAAGGCTGCCGGGTCCATGGAGGACACCTGCGGGGAAGAACCGGTGACCCCACATCTGTGGGGGACCCATAGGGAGTATCCGCCCCCCCCCCCCGTGGGAACCACTCGAGGACCCTCAGACACCTGTGGGGCTGACCCGGGGCCCCCCAGACACCTGCGGGCCTACCCGTGGAGACCCCATTTGGGGCCCACAGTGACCCATGGAGACCACCTGGTGGACCACGGCGCCTGGCGGGGACCACCCGTAGGCCTCCAGGCCCTGTTTGAAACCTTTTGCTGGGCCACTGTGAGGCCTACGGACACCCGTCAGGGCCACCGGGGACTCCCGTGGGCCTGGGGTATTTACCCTGTATGTAAAAGAATAAATCAGGTATTTATGAGGGGGCACAGGGGGTGGGTTATGTATGGTTTATTAAATATAGTGATTTTTATTGTGGTTAACGGGGGTGAGGGAAGTGGGTATTGTCCCCAAGCCAGGGTGGGTAAGCCTCCCTGTGGCTAGTGGTTGGTTAGGCCTCATGGGGTGGGTAGTGGGGGCGGGTGTATAGGCCTCCCGAGTGGTGGGTGAGGGTGGGTTAACCCCTTAATGACTATAGCGGTTAAAGACTGCTAAGGTGATTAAGGGGTTAGGGGACATTACATTGGCTATTTTGATTCTTGTGTATGTTTTGCAGCTTAGGAGGGGACATGGGCAGGATAAAGATAAGGATGAAGACGGCCTTCATCGTGGGTGCCTGGAAAAGGTAAGTATAATATGCAGTGGTTGACAAATCACCAAAAAATCTACTCGCCACACAAAAAAATCTACTCGCCACCTAGTACCAAACGTGTGCTGCTTGGGCCAATATTTACTCACCCGGGGGTTAAATCCACTCGCCCGGGGCGAGCAAATGTATAGGTTTGTCGAACACTGGTAATATGTATTTACTGTCTTTATTGTGATTCATGTATTTACAATGGGCAAATGCATTATTATCCATATGTGGATAATAGTAATTTTGCCCATTACTGTATTGTATGTGTTAGGGGGCGGGCGGAGGGGGGTGTATTTAGTTGGAAATATTGTTTATTTTTTTGGAGGCACAACATTGGTACCGCAGGCCTGCAGGGACCCCGGGACGGCCACGGGGAGCCCCGGACACCCGCTTGGTCATCCGGGACACCCACGGGACTCCCGGCCTCCCTCTGGGATCCCCACGGGGTCAGCCGGGGACTCCCGCCGGCCTGTTGTATGGGTGTTGCGCCTGCAAAAATGTAGAAAAAGTCCAGCTTTTTTTATCACCTGCCTTTAGCTGGTGAGCTTTGTTCAGCGCAACTTTCAAGTACGATAAGGCCTCTGCATGGTCAGAGCTTATGCGCTGAGGCGCGCTGCTGCTCGGAACTGAGCCCCTGCAGCCGCAATGAGAGCGGCTTTAGCAGGGGCTCGCGCACGCTTGCGGAAGCGTGTGGAAGCACTGAGTCTTGAAAATTTGGCGCTCGCCGGAGCGCAGGGCCGGTCACGTGAACGGTTCGCCCAATGAGGGCGAACCAGCTCCGTGATGTCACTGGCCCGCCCCCGGCCCGCCCCCTGGCGGCGCGCTGTCTATGGCCAGGGAAAGCACCCGCTTTTTTGTATTTGCACCCGCTTTCCCTGAGCCTCAGCGCGCCTCAGCGCGCCTCAGCACTGTAGAGGCACTATGTCCCAGGCCTAAGTTTGTGTAGCTTAGTGAATCCCAGAGAAGGGCAGAATTCAGCGCAAACAGCTCATCGTACGAGCAAAGTTGGACTTTGAAAAATTGCTTGAAAAAAGTCAGTTTTAGAACGCAAAGTGCCTGTTAGCGCGGCTCTGTGAATCGCACTCAGCGGAACATCACGTTCTAAGAGCACTTTGCGCTCTTAAAATGACTTATCACAGCTTAGTGCATAACCCCCTATAGTCATTTAATTAATGAACTACAACTTATCTGCATTTAATAGCTACAGTACTGTCCAGTCCTCTATTACAGCAGTGTGCAAACTGGGGGGCATGCACCCCAGGGGGGGGGCAGGAAATTTGTCCGGGGGGCGCGGGCAGTTGCAGAGGTCCCGCGCTCTTCCCCCATGCAACACTCCACCCCTGCAACACTCCACTTACCGGGATTCAGCTGGCTGTGTGACGTGACGTCAAATGACGTAGCGGGTCACGTGACGTCGAATGACCCCGCGGTGTCATTTGACACGAATCCAAGATGGCGGGGGGCGCGAGAGCCGGGGAGGGGGAGACAGGGGGGTGCAGCTTCAAAGGTTTGTGCTCCCCTGCTCTATTACATCTTTCTGCTGTTTTGTCTCTTTTATAACCTTAAATGTTTTCTTCTTTTTCCCTTTTTGTAACTATGAAGTGATTGAGTCCCATCTGGAGAAAAGCACTATATAAATAATAATAACATTTATTATTATTATTATTATCATTATTATTCTCTGCAACAGCATTCCATATATAACAGGCATTAAATGTAGTAAAAAGTTTAAGTAGGAAATACACCCAGAATGTTTTTATTTTTTATCTTATAAAATTCTAGGGGTCCCATGGACCTCAACCATAGTGCTCTAAGCTCCGGGGCTCTTAGCTTCAGTGCTTCCTGGTTCTCGGTAAATTCCACTTTACATTTTTGGCACTCCTCCGGCAGCGTTGCGGTGTCATGACGCCACAGCGGCATGTGACGCCACTTTGTCAATGGAACACATCCTCATATGACGTTGGTTACCATGGCAATGTGACGCTACAGGAGGTGGCCTGCTCTGGAGAAAGTAAGACCCCCCCCTCAAAGAAGAAAATAAAATCAGACACACACACCTACCTCTTAGTGAGAAGCGGCCCTGCCGGTCTGGGTGTCCCGCCCTCCCTCCTATTCCTACTCTCCCTCCTCCTGTCAGCGCCGGGATCCAACTTCTGCTGGACCGGGGGGTGGGGGGGAGCTTCAGCTAGGCCCACCAGTTGGGTGGAAGTTGGATCCCGGCACCGACAGGAGGGAGCATGGAGACCCCAAAGGTGCGGGCTCCAAGGAGGGCCACCTTGCTTGCTTTGCCCTAAGGCCGGCCCTGGCATTGGGTACATAAACCCTGAAAGTTTGACACTTCAAACTAATTGGTAGTCAGAGAGGAAGATCCTAATAATATCGGCCTTCGGGACAATCACCCTTGATAGTCATGCAGCTAATAGCGCCGCCCCAGGCTCTGTTGCTCAATAAAACTTGCACTTTTAATCATTATTGATCTTGGCGTCTCAATACAAGAGACGTAACCTTGAAAACCATAATACTTAAAGATAACACTTATTACTATTACTGTGAGTTTTAGGTACAGTTCTGTTGCCGCCTACATTATATTAACACAGGCCACCTGCTCTGTCTTTATTATTACGTCTCTAATATGGACAAGGTTGGATAAGGTTAGTGAAAACACTGGGTTAATCTTTCTTAATACCCAATTGGTTATGTTATTCAATTTATCATTTAAAAAGAAATAACCATGTCAGTCCAGTTGCGATAGTGCAGAGTAAACAAGTACTTCAGAATTAGGTGGTACCTCTTTTATTTGGACTAACAAATCTCTTGCTCATGTCAGGCAATACTCTTGAGTATTCCATCACAACAGTATTACATAACCCGATCAAGTCATAGAAACAAAGAGGGAACAATGCCCCAAGATACCATAGCATGGAGTCAAATTGTCTTCAACAAGAGAGGTGCTTGACTTAATGGTGGAGGCAGGCACTTCTCTGATGAAAGGCAGTGAATGGCCTGAAACGTTGCTTGGAGTGGTATATTCCTTATCTAAATAAAGCAAACTATTTGCATTACTAGCCATGTGCACGAATCCGGATGAAGCTGAGAATTGTGAGTGTTACACCTGCTTAGGATTGAGTGCTGCCTCTTCTTGATTATTTCATTGACCCCAGTAAGAGAATAGAGCTCTCGAAAGCTTGTCTTATAATATCCATTGTTAGTCCAAATAAATAAGGTATCGCCTCATACTGAAGTACTTAGAATTTACAACCTCTGACCATCCTTTACATAATACACAGAAAACAACAGAACATCACAGAGGGCAAGAGACACAAATCACAACTTATCCCTGAATAGACTCCTTTAAGCACAGGCAAGATTTCCTTTACATTTTAACTTTTTACAACACTTAAGATTCTCAAATAATACATTTGAATTTTGAAATGTTTTTATCATCCAAAACAAAACAAGGTGCTTCACAGTAACCTGAAACAGAGTGTAAGTCATATTTCACATTTGGCGTACAAATTTATAGAAGGTTCTCTCATTATTTCACTCTGGGAAGATTTCCTGGAAATTCAATAGCAAGAATACAGATAATTCAAAGGAAATAAACATTAAAAAGGTTCAGCACAAAACAAACAACATGTCTGTGCACATTCTAATAACTATAACGTTGAACCTAATTGTTTGCAAACAATGTGTTGTATTAATGAGCCTTGATAAAGTACCTTTGTACGAAACGCGTAGGAGCTTTACCTCTTGCCATTAAACCTTTTTTGCAATATTTGGACCCTACTCATTTCGTTTTTGCTGTGCGCTGCCTCTCTTCCATATCTCCTGGATTCTGCTTCAGTAGCTGCACACGGTTTTTCTCAGTATCAGGAAGTGGATGATGATTAAGAAGACTTACCTAGAGAGACTGTGAGTACTTATGGTTCTTAATTGAAGTGGGACATTCCCAATGAATTTGGGGGATTGTGACTATCACTTACCCCTGCTTTCAGGGAACATCAGTCTACTGAATATCTTCGTCAACACTTACAATTATCTTGGTTATATCCACTGTTCTTCTTATACACCACATTTTATTGTTATCGGTCCTGTACTAGAGCGCCCTTACACTTCCCATATTACTAAGCTTATACAGGCATACCCCGGTTTAAGGACACTCACTTTAAGTAAACTCGCGAGTAAGTACATATCGCTCAATAGGCAAACGGCAGCTCAAGCATTTGCCTGTCAGGACATCCTGAACAGCAATACCGGCTCCCTATCTGTACCGAAGCTGTGCGCAAGCGGGGAGACTATAGAGCCTGTTACAAATGCGTTATTTACATCAGTTATGCACGTATATGACTATTATTTGCCATAAATTCACTGGCTCAGTAATTTTCAGAGAACAGTGCATCTCAGAGCCCAGAGAACCCCCACATCCCTCTGCAGGACATAAGGAATGCAAAGGGAGGTATGGGGAGAATACAGCATTCACTTATAGCTTCATTCAGTTTAATAATAGGACAACACAGAAATTACGTTTCTTCCGAAATGAAGCAGAATTGCAAATTTACAAACAAATGGTACCAAACAAAATAATCTGAAAATACTTTCAATGTATATAAACTTGAAAGTCAGTCATTTAGTTTCCATTATTATTACACAAATGATACTGCACTATGACATTTTTACCTACTTGTTTTTACTACTGTCCAGCTTTCCCCTGTGACATTATGTTAATGTGTGACCTTTGTTGTCATTTGTGCATCTCATAGTGTGCCTCAGCTATATTATGTGAACTTTATATCTCTACCTGATCCTCTCTCTCTCTCTCTCTCTCTCTCTCTCTCTCTCTCTCTCTCTCTCTCTCTCTCTCTCTCATTACATTGTTGCAAACATAAAAACGTACAGTATCAATCACCATGGATGTGCCCTCGACTGTTAATTGGCAGACACTGTATTTTAACACGTTACAAACTGTTCCATATTGTATTTGACTCTCAGAGGCTTCAGTCTCTGTGTCTCCCCCATTTCCTCTATGGTCCCCCTTTTCACCTTTTGCTGGTTCACAGGATGGTGGGTTCTGCTCCTGGGGTCCATCAACACACAGTAGGAGTGGAAGGCCTGGCTCAGGGCCTGGGGGGGCAGGACAGGGGAGAAGTCATACAAGGCAGGCTGTGGTGTCAGAGCTGTGGGTGGCCCCTGAAGTGGCAGCCCTTGCGCAGACCCAGCGGAGGTTAATGCCGTAGGGGCTTTGGGCCTGGTCGCAAATCTGAGGGGCGTGCTTCAAGCCCTCGATGTGCAAAGGTGGGATCCCTGTTGCGGCGGGGGGTGGGAGGGGGTATGTACTGATTTTCAGCACTGTTGGGCTGTGTTCTTCACTGGGGGTGGCGGAAGCATGGGGTGCAGGGGCCACTCAGTGGTTTTCCGCTCCTGCAGGGCCCACGCAGTGGGTGGTGTCTAGCCCGACTTACAGGGGTGCCACTCACAAATACATAGATACTATTAACAAGACAACAAGCAACAAGGTATACATCAACCATCAAAAAAGCAACACCAATCCTAATACATAGATTGAATACAATAGCGGTGCGCAAACTGGGGGGCGCGCCCTGCGCGGGTGTGGGATTTTCTAAAGGGTGCGCGGTTACAGAGCCCCCACGCTTTCCCCCCAGGCATGTAAATTAAATGCCGGGGGAGGCGCGAGCCCACTACAACTTGACTTACTTGCTCTCAGCCAGCTGTTCCCTGACGCATCGCCATGACAACACGGGGTCAAATGGCAACGCATCACATGACATTGTGACTTCATATGATGCGTGGAGCATGAGAGCAGGTAAGGAGGGGGGCATAGGCAAGGCAGAGTGGAGACAGGGGGGGGGCGAAGTTTGCACACCCCTAGAATACAAGAACAAGAAAATCAAGTGAACAATACAGTGACACTAAACCCTCCCAAATATAAATAATATAGATAATGACAATAACTAAGGAAAAATAATAATACAGCTACAAATAATACTAATACTAATAATTAATAATATATACCCCGTATTTCCTCGATTGCAAGACGCCATCGATTGTAAGACGCACCATCAATTTGGCCCTTACAAATCGAGGAAAACAACTTTTTCACTTACCATGTTTCAGGAGAGGTCCCATGTCAGCGGAGGATGAAGCGGGAGGTGGCAGCAGCAGGAGAGGTCCCACGTCTGCAGATGGTTGAAGATGGACAGCGGGCGGGAATGCGGCGGCAGGACATGTCCCAAGTCTGCAGGTGAATGAAGATAAGACAGAGGGCGGGCGTGCGGTGGCAGGAGATCATAATAGCAAGAGAGCTGAGCAGGAGCAGAGCGGAATAGGGGAACGGCTTGGGAGGTGCACATTGTAACACCGGAAGTTGACCTGTATCTAACTTCCGATTACAGTGTGCACCTCCCAAGCCTATGCCGCTCTGCTCCTGCTCAGCTCTCCTGCTATTATGATCTCCTGCCACCGCCCGCCCGCTGTCTTCTTATCTTCATTCACCTGCAGACTTGGGACCTATCATGCAGCTGCACTCCTGCCGCTCTCCCGCCCGCTGTCCATTTTCAACCATCTGCAGAAGTGGGACCTCTCCTGCCGTCTCCCGCTTCGTCCTCCGCTGACATGGGACCTCTCCTGAATCCTGAAACATGGTATGTGAAGAGGGGGTTAGTACCGTAGACACTTTATTTTATTTTTTAGTACAGCGAATCTAAGACGCACCCCCGATTTTCAGATGTGAAAATCGGAAAAATGGTGCGTCTTAGAATCGAGGAAATAGGGTAGTAATGTTAAAAAATATATTAATAAAAAATATAATAAAATAGAAATATTATATTTTTGAATGAAGTACTGAATATTTAAAGGGTATACATTATCTCAAAAAAGGGCCCAGCTCAACCATGTCATTTAAACCAACTGGGGCTTTGGTCTGAAAAGTGAATATTCAAAACGGTTCCCTTTAAAGTAATTTAAGGTCACGATTACCACCTCTGGGGTCCTTGGAAACCATTTCTAGACCCCTGAAACATAAACTATCCGGAACCCCTGCATGTTTGTCAACAAAGTGCTGTGCTAGCCCATGGATTTCCTTTTCCTCATCGATATGACGGGTGGCATTCTTGATACCAATATACTGTAACCCGCATGGGCAATTGATGAAATACACAACAAAGCTGGATCGGCAATTTATAAAACCAGAGATTTTGTATTCTTTACCTGTGGTAAACGCTGTCACTACCTTATGTATCATATTCCTACACATGCCAAGAATTATATAGTGGGATTATGGTCCAAACGGCAGTCTTAAATCCCCTTGTATACCGTCTTAATTTTGCCCATTCTAGTTAAATAATCCCATAGGTAGCGGGGGTAAGTGCGGTTATCCTTGATAGACGGGACTCCGTGCTTTGTCATAAAAACGTGATATAACACGCACACACATATATATATATATATATATATATCCCTTCCTTTTTACAATAAATACACAGTGTTATGCTATGGGGCGTGCGCTCTCTCTCTTTTTCTGTTTTTAGATATCCGTGGATGTGGTTAATCCCATGTGAGAGCAGCCGGAGACCCCCTTGTCTACATCATTTACCTCCATTTATGGACTAACTATCAAAGGACTGGTTGGACTTTATTTATTCATTTTTTCCTTCTTTATGCACTTTTTGCACTTTTTTATTTTTCACTTATGTTTGTGTTTCATTATATAGTTCAGTAGATATTATTGTTATATGTTTATATGTGAATTAATATTGTATTTTTCACTTTTGCATATATTTATAGCACTATATACACTTTACCCTATATCATTATTCACTATAGTCCACCTATAGATATCCTATTGCATACTCTGGCGCTACACTTTTTGCTCTTTTATATATATATCATGATCATCAAGCCCTTGTCCATCCACTGCTAGGTGAAGTCTCCCCAATGACCTTCCAGGTACTGCGGTTGCATGTCTCCCTTCCCCACATTGTTCCAACAAATTTTACCATTGGAATTATTATTACTGTTTATTTATGAAGCGCCAACATATCCCACCGCGCGGTATAATGGGGCACAGTGGATATTAGGTACAAGGAGGTAATGAGGGCCCTGCCCGTGAGAGCTTATAATCCAGTCGAGTAGCATCTTTGTCCAACGATGGTCATTTTGTGTTTTGCGATATGTCCAGCCCACTGTCATTTTTATTTCTTTGCCGTAGTGATGATGTCACCGATTTTTGTTTGGTTTTGAACCAATTCAATTTTTTGTTTAAACAAATATACATACATGCATGTAATGTTTTTTTTTAACTATTCCCCAAACTATATCTTAGTGTTTAGAATTAAACACGTTTTTTTATCAGCTACAGTTGCAGTAATGAATATATAGCCTGCGGTTTCAATATATGTTTGCAAGTTATCTTCCGGATTCTTTGAATAACAACTACTTCTTCTTTCATTGATTTTGTCTCCTCTTCCATCATATTCTGTCTTCGTTTTTCAGGGGTTCCCTGAAGGTCGCTCTGGGAACCGAAACGTCGGGCTAATATCTGCATATTGGACATAATAAATTGTCCTTGGTTTTTTGCTACTCCCATGTCGTGCTGGCATTTCGATTGCTTTGTGTGTTCTATACTGACTTTATCTAGTCTCTTTTACCGGCCACCACGTCTACCTGTGCTGAGGCACCTCACTTACTATGTCAAAAATTATTCTTCGGACTCTTATTCCTCAGTCTACTTATTGTCGGTCTTAGAGGCTTACTCAATACCAACTCACTGGGAGTGCTGATCGATCACTTTGGGGCTTATTAAATAGTCTTCATAAACTACATTACCTGAAGCGGCAGCGGCAACACCAAAACACCAGGGCTACTGAGCCTCTCATCGTATGGAAACACAAACCGTACATTTTTTTTAGGCTTGCCAACACCTAGGGTTGCCAGGTGGCTTCTCCAAAAATACTGGACACAATGGTGAAAGGTGCGACGCAATCTCGATACACATACACAAACACACCTGACCTCTCCGCTTCATGCTGTTTTCTCCTCTTCTTGGCCACAACCACAGGATATTGACACGTCCTCCTGATTGGGTACATTACCTAGCAGCAGGCAATCAGGATGGAGGAAGCTGCCCAGAGCCCTGTTCTTTTTCTGCTCTGGGAAATCCTGCGGCCCCCCAAGCCGCTCAGGTCACTATGTCCAGAGAGGTAAAACCAGACACATACATGTCCAGTATAACCTCTAATTTCTTACTGGACAGAGTTTCCAAATACAGCACAGTACTGTTCAATACTGACACCTGGCAACCCTACGCAACACCACATAACATAGTTTAATGTTCCATGATAATAGAACGTAAAGTAAATATTACATTGTAGCCAGCGGACAGTGAAATGGTTAACCATTTAAGAACGCATTATGCATTTAGACAGCACAAGGTTATTTGCAGCAAAAGCCTGCAACTGGTAATTTTGTTATCCAGGAGAAGCTAAGGAAAAAGAAGAAAATAAAATACTGCAATGGCTTTTTAGTTCCAGCTTTTCCCCACTAGGGTGTGCTGCATAGCTCTATAGAGAAAATGCTAATCCAAGAACTTGTTTCTTCCCAAGTACACACACACACCCAAATAACACACAACACCGTCTGGCGTCAGCTGTGGAGAAAGATTCTTTCAAGCACGACTACACTCTGCATATTACTGCTTGGTACGCATAAACAGGATCGGGATTTTTTTTTAAAAATAATGTAAAAAAGACATTATTATAATTATTATTTAGCTCAATATTCTGGGATGCTGTTTCTCCGTGTTAGAGAAGGTTTTAGTTCTATTTATTAAAATAGAGCTCATCTCCTCTCCAGCGTAGGGAGGACACTTTCCCCCACAGTATAGGATAGGGATATTCATTGCTCTGTTGAAAAACTTGGGCAAATATTTTTTTAAAAGCTACCAAATCCTGTTATGCACAGAGCTGTAAAAACAAAAACAAATACTGTATGTCACAAATAACTATAAAGAGCATGATGGGCTCGTAAAAAATCACTGTGTTTACATCTTAGGCCGCGCTTATAGTGCTGGCGACGAGACCGATGATGTCACCCATCGCCACCAGCGAAAGTTATAATTTGATTTTCAGCGACTGTTGCCAGCGACGTCACGAAAGGGGGCGGGCCGCGGTCTCTGATTGGTTTAGAGACAGTCACATGTGGCGACTGTCTCTAAAAAAATCAAATAGATCCGGCTTCAAAATTTTGGGTCGAGACGTCGCTCCGTCGCGCTTACTATAAGCGCTTGCGACGGAGTCAATGTATTTGATTCGGAGCGACGTCGCGTCGCCAGGCACTGCAAGCGCAGCCTTAATGAGCTATTGCGTATAACATTTTAAAACAGCGCCCTGCTCAATCCCCAATATATTGCCTATCAGATATTTGGTAACTTTAAACCATAGCACCAGATTTAGCAAAGAATAAAAAAAAAAAGTGAAGTGTTTATTTGATTACCGTAGTGCTATTTCTGCTAAATAACCCCCTTTATTGTCTCTGTTACACATTTCCATGATTGTTACCTGGAGTGGGCAGGTACAATAGCTGATGCAGTTGCTTTCTTGGCACCTACTTACTGGATAATAGGATCAAATTTGCGGTGTCTAATTTCAGCAAACAGGCAACCTGCAGCTGGGTGCGCCCCTCCCGGATAGCATGCAACGCCTTGCCAACAAAAACAATGACACTGATTGGGATTCAGCTGAGACCCAAGTTGAAAGAAAATGCATTGCAGTTGCTGTGTAAACGCGCTCGCTGCTTTACAATATCTTATCCCCATGTTGCATAATGTTCAGGGTTTTTTTCTGCAAAAACAGAGCTGCGGAGCTCCTGCGATTTACAGCTAATGTATCAGTGACAAATAAAAAAAACAGGCATTGCCATATCCTCTAACTATATACAGTATAACAGATGAATCAGACTGCTCTCCTTAGGTATTGCATCCTATGTAGATAGGGTAAGCAGGTGCAAAGAGGTAATCAATATAACATACAGAGAGAACCCAAACAAGGGCTCAAAGAACCCCACTATATAGGTTCAAGTGCGATGCGTGCATTCTAGTGGGGTTCTTTGAGCCCTTCTTTTGGGTTCCCTCTGTATGTCATATCCTCTAACTGTAGGTTTTTCTTGCATTTTTTTTAATGTCCAGTACCAATTAAAACCAGGTGTAACTATTGTATATGTCTGCTCAGTTGACTGACTCAGGGGCGGCCAACTCCAGTCCTCAAGGGCAACCAACAGGTCAGGTTTTCAGGATATCCCTGCTTCAGCACAGGTGGCTCAATCAGTGGCTCAGTCTTTGACTGCACTAGCTCTGCTTAAGCAGGGGTATCCTTAAAACCTGACCTGTTGGTGGCCCCCGAGGACTGGAGTTGGCCACTCCTGCACTGGCTGTTGGTTGAAGCTCAGAAACCTTTCAGCTAATTATACCAGCAAGATGATCGATCACTGATTTGATAAATGATCAGTAAGATATAGCGAAGTTATCCCTATTTCTAGTTTATATATACGGTACACAAATAAATACAGAAAACCAATGTCATTGGTACAATTATTTTTGCATGTCATTTATTGTATGTGTTAGGGATTCTTGCTAACTTGTACACGTGCCTGTAACTAAAGTATACTTACAGTATTAGCATGTGCCAAATCTTGCAGGATCTGCATTGTGTTCATTGTGATTAGTGACTTTTTACAGCTTCTGGGGACCATTCAATGAACTGTGAGTCATACCATACAAATGAGTCTGCAAAATGTTCAGGATTGCACAGAGCACTGTTTTTCTAAGCGATAATGGGGTAAGACTGGGCTGCCGACCTGTCTGACACATGCAAATGCACTACGGTGACCAGACGTCCCAGTTTTTAAGTTACTGTCCCGATGACCCGACAATCTGTGCAATGTCCTGGTTTCTAGCAAAGAGAGGGGGTAGCTGCAGCGCAATGTCTCATCCGACCATTAGGTGGCGCTGCACTGCTAACGCATCTCTCCCTGGCTGCAGTGTGCTGTGTTAATGATAAGGGGGGGGAGGGGGGTCGTCGCCATACATTTAACACATATTTTATTTCAAATGTATTTTTTACGCATTACATCATGTTGAATACCTGATTCATGCAATTTAAATTAATACAGAATTCTGTGTATTTGTTTGTTTATAACCCATGTTAGTCAAGATAAATTATTAGTTTAATTTTATTTATAATAGCCATACTTTGGAAATAATCAATTTTCTTAATCTATACATTGAAATATTTAGCCGCAGTAGACTTAGGTCAGGGGTCCACAGATCAGCTCACATGGACCCCCCAGTTCAGGTAAGATTTAAAAATATATATTTTAGGGATGATTGCTGCTTTAACTCTGTATATTATAATTCTCATTAGGGCCCCTGCAAGCATTCGCAGCTACGCAAGTTGCGTACATACACAATTCATGTTCCCAAAGGGAAAATAAGCACAAGTTTACGGGAAATTGTTAAACCTTTATAGCAATTAAGAAACGTATGTTTTAGGCGTTTTTTTATTTTTTTTAATGCCATTATATTATTTCCGAAGTATTTGCAATATTTCCATCTGGTCATCACTATTCGAGAATAAAATGATCAAATTAATAATAATAATAATAATCTAATAATTAATCAGGAGAAAGTCTGCAATGCCTGCTTGTGTGTTTTCAGGCCGCTACCGAATAAAATGAGGACTGCAGTTTAATCACCTATAGAAAATACGCTGTAATGAGAGGCCAGGGCCGGCGTGATGGCGGTGCATTCGGTGCGACTGCCCCGCGCACTTCCCCACAACATTTAAACTGTGATGGCAGCTGGGGGAGAGCGCGGGGCCTCTGACAGTGCCGGCATCTCCTCCGGCTATCATCATTTGACGCCGTGTCGCCATGACCCCGTGACGTCACATGGTGACACGTCACTATGACAACGCAACGTAGCAGGAGGAGACGCAGGCAATGGGGAAGGTAAGAGGCCCCCGCCATACCTCCCCCCACTCTGCACACGGTATTAGTGACCCTTTTTGTAGGCTGCACTAAGTTTTTTTGAAGACTTAGTTTAGTTTGTACCTCTTATTTTTGTCAGCCCATACTCCCAGCCAGCCCTGCTGCAGCGTTGTAGTGTGTTATACTCCCGATGTGCACGTTTTCCTATTATCCTAACCATATGCCTGCAACAGGAATGTACATCCTGTACCTGTATTTGGACATTCAAATAAGCTATTTGCTTTATTATAGAATTGAAGGTTTAAAAGCAGCTGGTAAGAGTCCAATTTCTAGAGGTTATGTAAACTTTGGTGAGGAAAGGATCATTACAAGAATGATTGCCTGGCACTGGGAAACCTGTTTTGCAAGTTAATAGCATTTTGCCTAAATAAAAATATAATCCAACAGATGCATACACGCACAACTCGTTCTCGTCAAAATGCTGGCACCTAAAAAATTTGCTTTTCCTTACAACATAAGTTTCATTTCTCCTCGGCAAAGATGTAAGAATGAAGCGAGAGTAGTATTACAATTTGTATGTACTTTGTCTCCTCAATGGACTTTAATGTTGGAAGGTAAAGGAGTGCCTTTATATAAAGCTGCAGTTCAGTCTTTTTTTTTTTTTACATTTATTTTTTTACTTCAATAGTTTTGTGTGTGCAATCTCTAATTACCTAAAGAACAGTATAGCTGCAGCTCAATTCGTTTTCCATGTATTGATAGGTCGAAATTTGGTGACATATTAAAAGCTGGGATTTGTTTATAATCTGCTTGACTGGCAGTGGAAGCTCATGAATATTCATGAGCACTCCTGCACTGACAAGTGCTAGAGGGAGGGCAGTTCTGACAAAGGGGTGTGCCAGGGCTTGTGACAGGACATGAAGGGGCGGTGCCTTAGCAAATGGCTGTTAAAATAGAATACAAGAAAATTGGTCTTTCAAAGTTGTTTTTTTAAAAACAGAAAATGCTAAAAGTATTTTTTCTTACTATAGAACTGATTTATTAAAAAAAAACACACATGCAGGATATTGACTGAACTGCAGTTTTAAGGGATCATTGTCTACTCTATGAGATAAACTGCAAGAGATATTGTCTGATTTTGTTTGTTGAACTTGTTGTGTTATATTTCCCTCTATTGTATTGACTTGTAAAGCGCTGAGTACACTGTGGGCTCTACATAAATAAGGATATACATACAAGAGAGACTCTGTATAGAGATTAGACGGTTCAGAAATAGTGATACTGTGAGAGAGTGTATATGTGGGAGAAAAGCTTTAAAATTTTAACAATATATCAACATAGAAAAGCTAGGAATGAGAGATATATTGGGTGCAGGGGCGGATTGGAGACAGATATGGGCGATATCTGTCTTATCGGCCATCCCCCCACAAACGCGGTCTCATGTGATGTTGCATTGTCATGGCAACGCATCGATATGACGGTTGCTATGGCAATGTGACGCTGCAGGAGGAGATGCCGGGGAGAGACACTTACAGAGTGGCCTCTGTAACCGCCATCCAGCCCCCAGCCGGTGCCGCCATCAATCCCCCGAAGGTGGCACCCTGCCCATGGACCCACTGGCCCACCCGCCATTTGCCCTGTTTCCCTGTGGACCCATCTGCCCCTAATTGGGCGCTACAGTACGTGTCAAGCACAAAGTGTGGGATTCATAAATGGGCGTCGGAGTTTGATCAGAAAAAATATGCAAATGTTTTGCCATTCGATCTGCTGATTTTTGTTTTTAAAAAAAAAATCAAATATTCTTAAATTCCGCCCCCCCTCACCCCCCCCCCAATTTTTAAATAAAGTATGTTCAAATATTTGCATTTTCCATTAAAAAAAATGATTGCTGGAGTTTTCAAACTCCTACCTACCCATGTGCCCTGGTTCCTGAGCCGGAACCAAACCAAAAACCACCGGCTAAGGTGACTGTTCAAGGAGAGGAGGAGCCGCTATCGTTTGTGGTGCCAGAGCGCGATTGCTGCCTGCTGCTGGCCGCTGACAACTGCGAGATGCTCCGGTACCTCTCTCCCGCAGATGTGACCCTGCCCTCATCGGATGGAAGCAGCAGTCCAGTGTCCATGGTGATACGCCCGTTGGCGTACTTGTCTCCAGCACTAAAATAGAACCACTCACCTGCTGTGCGGGTCCACAGTGGAGTCCGGCTTCCATGATGACATCAAGGCGGGTGATGGTGCGGCCTTAGGGCTCGTTCAGGGTGCCAGCTGAGGACTCGGAGGGAGGGCGTGAGGGAGGCAGTGCTGCAGTTTGCTGGGCGACATGTGTTTATCCCCCAGCAGCAGACTTTTCAGCGTTGGGGAGGGGGCGGGGTTACACACGGCAGGGTAAGTATCCAAGTTGCAGTCATGAAATCATTCTGAAGAATGATTTCATTGGCTGCCTTGGTCCCTGTGACGCTGCTTCAGCTCCAAAAAACGAAATTTTCGTTTACTGAAGCTGTCGTCAGCGGCAACTCCTGGCTTCGGAGGCAGGGCAGTTGCTACCTTGACAACAAGTATTCAAATTGAATACTTTGTTTCTCACTGCAGCAAGCACGTCAGCACGCCCTCCCTCCGAAGCCAGCACCCTGAACGAGGCCTTAGAACGGAGTGTCCCGGACGTGGCGGCTTGAAGCGACGCAGCAGACATACCTGTCGCTGATCCAGAGTGTCCAGCAGTTCCAAGGAGTCGGCAGAGCGGTGAGAACATCCTTACCTCTTGCAAGACCCGATGGAGGCTTCCGGTGAGGAAGTACCGACCGGTGCCTTCTCTGACGCGGGAAACTACGACACTCTTCGGCGGAGACCGGGTTTAGATGCACTTCCGGTGTGGGACCTGGATGTCTACACAGATGCTGCGAGACCAGACGACAACTGTGACATCATTATAGAGATGACTGCCGGGGCAGACAAGGAACTGCCAATACCCGCTCTGGTGAGTACCACAATCTCTAAAGCTGGCATGGACAAGTACTATGGCCATGTTATGGGCCGGAATCGCAAAAAACCTGCGGACCTAGACATTTCTACGGTACATACTGTGACAGGTCAGGGCAGGCCCAAGGCAGTGGACTCTGATAAAGACATTAAGAAACCTGGGACCCTAGCACCTGCACTATTGATTCTTCCCGGATGCTTGCGGGATTCAAGGACATTAGGTGCCGAACCCGTGGCCGCAATAAGGCCCATAGACCATCTCAGGACAGGAGAGATTGTGACTTTGAGGTTTGCTCCGAGGAGGAAGACCGGTGGATGTGTGGTTTCTTATGGGCGCAAGTCCACGGCCTCTTTTCAATCAGAGACTTCAGGGGTATTTTCCAATGTCAGAGTCAGCACAGGCTGTGCCTGTAAAAGCACTACCATGGTGGGACCCAATGTTCCAGGGTTATGTACCATTAATGCACAGGACCCGGTTCCTCCTTATCAGTGGGAAGATAGAAGACCACTGGTGGGCAGGAGGGGAGTCCTCCCCAGAGGAGACTGCCGAGGCCATTAGGAGGAGGGAACAGGAGATCAAATTGGGAATTGTAAAGCCCACCGGTATGGTGATCAATTTTTATGAGCAACCTACTCAAGAACCGCTGTTCTGGGTATTACCAGGGCAGGCTGATGGCGGCAAGCTCACTAAAATTAGCCGGGCTGAGAGATTAATTGTACAAAGGTACCGCAAGTCTCATGGGTTTGAGTACCCCTATGTCCCATCATGGGGGAAATTGAGGAGAATAAGGATCAGTGGTTGTAGGATTTTATAAAGCATACCTAACTTCTAACTGCCGTGAGTCTATTTTTCAATCTGAGGACAGGATTACGTACTTAATGGGAGTGTGCAAAGTGGGGCGTTCTATATACATGGTCAGGGTAGAGTACCTGTCTGAGCAGAACCCCAAGAGAATGTTCTCAGTGACCAGTACCTGATGTAACAGGTGCACTGGTTAAAAAGCCTGACCCGTACCATTACTACTAGAAGGTAGCAAGGTTCTCCGTGTTGGGAGTGACCAGTGTCACTGCTGTTAAAATATGTATGAGATTACATATATGCATAGCTGCTATTTATCAACTGTATATCAAATGTTGTTGGTAGTAACTGTTGTTGTATTGTTCCAGGTTCATCACTGGAGGATGATACCACCAAATTTGGCTACAAGTGAGGACATTAGATTTTCCACCAGAGGGAGAGTGTTGCCATGTCTGGTTTTGGCTACTAGCCTGCCTGCCCTCCATGACATGCAAGCCCTGGTAACAGTGCAGGCAATGTCAGGACCAATCCAGGGTTTCCCCCACAGTAAGCATCTTCCTTGAGTGACAGGGGAGGAGGTGGGCTAAGGCCTGTGTTCTGCCCAGTCAGGGGCTCATACCTTGGACCTTCCTCCTCTGTACTTAAGGAGCTGCAATTCCTAAATGTAGTTAGTGTTTTTCCCCTATTGAGAGAGACAGGACTCACACAGAGGTGTACCGAGCATTGGCACCTGCTGTCCCCTCCCCTTGTGAGAGTGGGGGTGAGTCCCCTACATCTGACTCTATTAGGGAGACAGGGAAGAGTTGGGACTGCCCTTGGTGCCCTGGGCCAGGGATGGATGTCCAGGGACCATCCTAAGGTTGAAGACCAGTTGATTGTGAATGCTGATACCGGTTATACTGTGTATGAAGAGGAAGAGAGATAATAAAGTGTTCCCATTGAACTATACTCCTGCCTTGTGTGCAATCTATCAGTGGGTAGTAGTGTAAGTTCTGCCTTCATCTTCTGCAGCCTGCAAGGGATGGAGACGCTGACAACCATGAGCTAAAGAACCAGCATCTACCCCAGAAGCCTGGTCTGATGTCCCCACTACCACCGGCGGACGACTCGGCATCCTGTGAACCAGCAGGTATCCAGCACTACACACCCGGTAACAGGGGAATCTCCCAGAGGGTGGGGGAAACACCGTTACACTTATATTTTATAGCAAAAATGGTGCTGTGGTCACAGCAAAGTTTTCTTTGGCTTGCCATGTAAATCCCAACATTACATTCAGGTGTTCTATTCTGTCATTGACCTCAATATTTACAAGCAATGCTATTTCATTAGATACATTCCAGCGCCCTCGTGTGTCTTATGGGGTAGCACTATTTAGTAAATATGGGCAACAGTGCCTATGTCAAATGTGAAAAAAAAAAAAAAAAGTGGGAGGATGGTGTATTAATCCCATACTCGCCACTCTAGTTAATAAATGTTTGAAGATAATACAAAGTACACAGTTCAACATCCTCTTTATCACTCTGAACATAACATACGCATGCACGCATACGCGCACGAATTGGATATCTACCCCCTTTGCCATTCAACATATTTCTGGCATCTTTGATGGGAAACCAGGCTGCGTTGCCTGAGGGGAAAAGATTAAAATACTAGTGTTATTTTTTGCTTTTCCCCATATAAAGATCAGCATGCAAAATAGCTTTTCTTAGCACAAACATAATGAATAGCTGCTTTCAATTAATCAGCAATGTTTTTAATGCTTGCAGACAAGCAATACATTTTGGTGAAGGCAAAACCCAGTTATTATATATGGAATATTTATTCATGAATAACCCCTTGTATGCAATTAATATAAGTATCAGATACAAACCCGTGAACCTCTATAATCATGATCATGCCACACAACCTACATACCGTACTAAAACCATTTCTGAAGCTGTTCTTGGTGTAAATATTCAACGTGTGTTAGTATTTTTCTCTTCGCATTTTCCTGCCAATGCAACAAAGACATGTTTGGCTGTATAGTCACTGGCTGAACATATTTTTTCCCTTCCTGGAAATCAGATCTCAGTCTAATCATAATGAAACCGGAACTTTCTTTCATAGAAGCTTACCATGTTTTATTATCACGTAATCCACAACATATGAACACTAGATCAATAAACAAATGTAACTTTATTTTAGGCAATAGTAGTAAAAGTCCTGCTCTCCTCGGCGTCATGCGAACCCCCCCCCCCTCCCCCACCTGCTCGGCCCCGTCGTCAAATGACGTGCGGGGTCATGTGACATCACTTTGCCATGGTCACGTGACCCCTCAGCGTCCAGGTTACCATGACGACGTGCCGCTGGAAGAGAAGGTTATTGTGTTATAGAGGCCTCGTACGGGACCCCTATAACTGCCACGCCCCCCCAGAAAATCTAGCGCCCCCCAGTTTGTGCACCCCTGGTCTAAACCATTTAGTACCGGAGATAGATGCGACTGGCAGGGGCTGAATTTGGAGGAAGAGCTACATGGGGTACTGCAGGGTTGGGCAATTACTTTGGCTGGAGGGCCACTTGACAACCTTTGGTAAACTTTGTGTGCCACACACTTAATGTTGGATCTAGATTAAGTGTGTGGCCCCTGAAGCTTACTCCTCTCCTCACCGACTTTTTACACACATACTCCCCTCACCAGCTTCCCCTCCCCACCAACTTCTCGCCTACATACTCTTCTCATCTTCCCTACCCTTTGACTCTTACTTCCTTCACTCACTTCACTATTACCCCCTCACTCTCTGCCTTCCTTTCCCTCACTTACTCTCCCCCACTCTCCTTTCTCTCACTATTCCCCTTTCAATCATCCTCCCCATATCTCCTCCTCTCTCTCTTTTCTTTTGCTTTTCGCCCCTTCCTCTCTGTCACTCTTCTCCCCCACTCTCCACTCTTCTTCCCTCCTCTCTGTCACTTTTCTCCCCCCACTCTCTCTCTTCTCCCCTCCTCTCACTCTTCTCCCCTACTCTGTCACTCTTCTCCCCTCCTCTCACTTTTCTCTCTCCTTCTCCCCCCCACTCTCTCACTCTTCTTCCTCTCTCTTTCACTTTCTCCCCCCCTCTCTCTCTTCTCCCCTCCTCCTCTCACTATTCCCCCTCTCCTTCTCTCATTTCTTCTATCCCCTCTCTCCCCTTTTCTATCACTCCCCTCTCTCTCACTCTTTGTCTCCCCATCCCAGGCCCTGCATGTAGTTGGGCCCGATGCAGGTTCTTACGTGCTGCGGGAGCCCCCACCGGATGAGATTACAGAAATTGGACCTGACCTCTAGTGGGTGTAATGAGAATTGAGTTTTGTTTGTTTTTCTGATGGCCTGGGTAGTGGAAGGAGTGGGTAGGCAGAGAGGGAGAGGAGCAGCTAGACTCTGGAGCTTCCATTGTGTAGATTCTACGCCCAACGTAGGTGTGATGGTGATAGTGTCATAATGGACAAGGATGAAACGTTCAAGAAGAATTAAATTTGGGAAGAGACGTGTGCTAGTGTCGTTAGTCTCAGAGAAACTTAACACAGTGAGAAATTGTATAAACAAATCCTCAAATCTGATACAAAGAGTCGAAAATGCAGAGGAATCCAGAAGACATCAACCTGGGACTGCAGGCGGCCACCTAAACTAATAACAATAGGAGAATGAAGTTCCCGGCCTGAAGGCCATACATGGCATGGAGGGAAGCTTCATATTGTTTCTGTGGAGTCGGAAGAGGAAGCAACTTAGTCATATATAACACTATCAAACCCCCAACCGGGCTGTTCTAAACTATGGGCACACTGGGCTGTTGCTCGGGGGCCCCACAGCATAGGGAGGCCCTACGCACCCGGCCTATGCGTGCCCACCAATGCTTTCCCCTCGCCCGCACCCCGGCTCCTCCCCCCCCCCCCGGCACCCCGGCTCCTCCCCCCGCCCGGCACCCCGGATCGCTCTTAGGCTTCGTTCAGGGTGTCGCTGCAGGACTCTAAGGGAGGGCTGTGAGGGCGTGCTGCAGTTTGCTCGGCGACATGTGTTTATCCCCCAGCAGACTTTTCAGCGGTGGGAGGGCGAAGGGGCGGGGTTACACACGGCAGGGTAAGTATCGAGGTTGCAGTCATGAAATCTTCTGAAGAATGATTTCATTGGCTGCCTTGGTCCCTGTGACGCTGCTGCAGTTCCAAAAAACGAAATTTTCGTTTATTGAAACTGTAGTCAGCTTCACTCCTGGCTTCGGAACAGGGCATTGCTACCCTGAAAACCGTATTCAAATTGAATACTTTGTTTCTCACGGCAGCACGCACGGCAGCACGCCCTCCCTCCGAAGCCAGCACCCTGAACGAGGCCTTAGTTTGCCAGGTGTCCGGTAAAATATGAGAGATAATACCGGACATGGATAGAGCAGGGCTGCTGCTGCTAGGGGACTGGGCATCTCTGATTGGTTGCTGCTGTGTAATTCAGCCAATCGGGAGGTGGCAGGACCTGGGGGGGGGCAAAGAGCGGAGGAAAAGCATGCAGCAGAGGTGAGGCTGTGTCTGTTTGTCTGTATGTGTCTTAGTGTGTGTCTGTCTATCTGTGTCCTGTCTGTATGTGGTGTGTCTGTCTGTGTGTGTGTATCTCAGTGTATGTGTATGTATGTGTGGTCTCAGGTGTGTGTGTGTCTCAGTGTTTCTGTCTGTGTCCTGTGTCCTGCCTTTATATGTGTGCCTCGTGTGTGCTTGAGTGAGTGTGTGAGTGAGTGCTCATGTGTGGTGTTGTCTCTGTGTGTGTGTTGTGTGTGTATATGTCTCTGTGTGTGTATGTGTGTGTGGTCTCAGTGTGCGTGTGTGCGTGCGTGTAGGTGTGTGGTCACAGACAGTACATACAGTACTGGCAACTTTGTTTAATTGCTCACTCACCCTTACTTTTCTTTTCTATCGAACAGTCTTCCCATTTTCAAGATCTATTAAAAATAACCAGCATTGTAATTCTTAGAAAGGCTTCATAAATCAGCTCTCATCACGCAGCATTGCAATCTCTGCAGCACTCTTACTTACAGATCATCCCTAGAAGGCAGAGCAGGTTACTTATTCAATGGCATGATTTACTATGCAATTTAAAACTGGATTTTGAAGTCTAATTTTGAAAGCTACTGTACTGATAATGACAGGGAGAGGGTGTGGGGGATGAGAGAGGATGAAGGGAGAGGTGAGAGGACAAAGGGGGGTGGAGGGGTGAGAGTACAAGGCTGGGGAGGGTGAGAGGACAAGGTGGGATAGAGAGAGAGAGGATTAAGAGGGGGTGCAACAATCTTGGAATTTGTGGGGAGGCAGTAAGATCAGTATTACTCCCATGTACAGTGTGACTGCAGGTCAGTTATTTAGAAATTATCTGACCATTAGGTCATTTGTCTCAAATTTCACTCCAAGCATGCACCAATTTGCACCAATTTGCACTATTTCATATTCTATTCCTAAAACAATACTCGGAAGGGCGCTCCCTCCCAAGACTCCTCCCAGATTTTTTACGAAATAGAACATAAATTGGTGCAAATTGGTGAATACTTGGAGTGAAATTTAAACAAATGAACATAACAGTCAGGTCATTTATAAATAACATTCTTCCCCACCAACGATTCTCGAGCGCGTCGCACCTTTCACCATTGTGTCCAGTATTTTTGGACACGCCACCTGGCAAACCCTACTCGCTCTCCACCCCCGCCCGCACCACGGCTCCGCTCGCTCTCCCCCCGCCCGGCACCCCCCGCTCCGCTCCCGCACAGCCTCTCCCTTCTCTCCCGCCCCCGCCCCTGATCCGCTCTCCCCCTGCCCTCCTCGCCCCCCTCCTCTCGCTCGCCCTCTCCGCTCTCCGCCCCGCCTGGCACCCCGGGCTCCGGTCGCTCTCCTCCCCCCGCCACCCCGGCTCGCGTCACACACCGCTCGCAGCCTAGCAGTGCAGCACTTCCGGTGCCTGCTGCTGCTAGTGAGCGCGTGGGAGGCTGGGAGCGACGTGTATGCAGGCCCTGTGCACTGCTTTGCAGATTGTTTAATTTGCTTTTCCACATAGAAAGCTTGTAACTGTAAAAGTTATAGGTATACCACATGACATCACATAATTAGTAATCATATTTTTATTAGGCCTCTTTAGAAATACATTTTTAGCTACAATATGTGACTGGTTTTGTCATCAAAATATTTCATGTTAACTTTCTAAAATATTCTAAGCTGTTTTTTATAATTGCCATTTATGCACTGTATTTACTTTACTGAAAGCAGGAAGAATACTATTTTACCATATGGACAATGTTATGCGATATAACCTTTGCATTAAAATGTACTATACATGGCCTTAGCTGTTATAGCATTTTGATTAAAAGGAAAGAGAACAATTCTTACTTCTTACCTTTGCGTACTTCCCTTAAACAGGACATCGACTCAGGACCATGCCCCTCCATTGCCAGCTCCACCAGGCACTCCTAAGTGCTCAATGGTTCGAAGATCCTGTTTAGGGAGTTGGACGAGCCTGCAATGGAAAAGTGTTTGCACTACACCTAGCCCATTACTAAATGGTTATGGCTTGGTTAAGAATGATACAATTAGTGGCTGCAATGGGGGAAGCCCCTCAACTGCTTAACTGGGTCATCCTGCTACCTGCATCACTTGCGTCCCTTCTAACGTCCCTTCCTCCACCACCTCTTTCTTTGACCACAACCTGGTATCCCTCCGCCGACGGTGGAGAGTGATTTCCTACAGGGCTGCATGGCGGGACCAAGGACTTGGGTTCCTATGTCTTGCCAGCCCTGGGTGCCCCTGGGTTGCCGTGCTGCTATTCAGTGGGTGCAAAGTAATTTGTTCAGGGATTAGGGAAAAGGGAGTCTGGCTCCTATTTTTCTCACTAAATGACAATCCCCACGGCTAGCTTGTTGTATGCCCCTGCATCCCTGATTGACCAATTTGAACTCTGGCTTCATGGAGGCAAAAAGGGGCTTGTACACTCCTCCCTTTACATGGTGTAAAATGTAAACCCCACTGGCAGCTGCTTCTGTATTGGGCCACTTGTAATATTGACCTGCTGCCCCTGGCACTTTTTCCATCTGACTTGCCTGGTGGGGACAACTTATCCTTGTCACAAGACTCACCCTCTGCACAACTCCGAGGAAGTAAATAAGGTTCCCTGATCAAAGATGCTACACCCCCTGGCCCGTTTCGCTTCAAGTTTCAAGATTGCACAGAGCCCCAGTAGCACCTTTTTTAGAGTTTGTCACTCCACTGAGTAAGGTGGATCACTTGTAGTGGCATCCAGACCATTGAAGACCACCAGTCCCTGATGTTGCTGGAGCATTCCTTCTACCATTACAGAAGACTTTTACATTGAGGAGTGGTAGTGCTTGCGGGGCTGTGAACCACCTCACAAATGGCGGGGTCAGCGCAACATGTGTGAAATCAATAGCATCCATCACTTTGGATAGCCCAGCTATTTTGTAAAAAGGCTGCCCCGGAGTTCATGCCACTCTGTCTCCTCTGACTAGAAAAATGTGTGTAACTTTCTAGCATGTCTATTCAGGGCACATATAAATTGGCTAAGATAGCGTGGAAATGTAGGTTCGCACCACGTGCCCTACTATGCCCATAGTCAACTAAAAGATGCAGAGGCTATAAAATGTAATGACGTCCACATGGCCAGTCCTCGCATGACCCCTGCCTGTCAGGGAATCTAGCTCTGGCCCTTAATTCTTGTAAAGAGTTGATATTGCTTGGGAGCTTACCTGTACGTGCTTAGGACTTCCTGCTAAGTAGCCCTGCAGTACTGTTCTAAGCCCACACAAGCAAGGCCTGAACATTCTACTTGCTACTTCTATCCTCCAATCTTTGGCTCCTCGTCTACTTGCTGTTCCTATCAATCTCATCTCCTTTGACTGGCCTGCTCTCTATCTTCTCGTTCCCTCTCAACCTCTCCCTGATTCTCGTTCTGTCTGTCAGGCTGAGCTCATGATACCACCACTGATTATAAGTATTCTTGATGGCAAAAGGGAATTGAGTGTTTGCTGGGATTGAAATCGGCAGCCTAATTAGGCGATGCTTTTTTAATCATCATCATCAATCTGTCATTTTAACTAGAGAATCGGGCATCTAAATCAGCAATGTGACATCTTATGGCTATATATATGTCTTTCTGTATAATGTTATTTATATAGCGCAGCAATGTTTGGTGGTAATGTAATAATTATGTGGACGAGTTGGGAAATGGTAGAAAATTACATTAAAGGGAATTAAACAAATGGAATAAGGGAGTCTATGCCCAGAGTATCTTAATCAGTCAATCTCTCTTCTAATAATGCAACCTCGCTTCTATTTATTCAATCTCCGCACCATGAGGTGGTAAGATTGAAGACAAATCCTATTATACACCATTTAAATAAGAAGGCTCCTCTGTCTTTGTCCTGCAGCTATCCCCATCTACAGTGAATTATAGCAACTTGAAAACTCATCTGGCTTGAGTTAAGACGCACTCGAGATGCATTTTCCCATGCTATGAAGAGCTGAGGCTGGGATCGAGCAAGATTGCTCACAATCTTTATTTGCCTTAGTCACTGGACTCATCTATTAACTACTGTAATAGTACGAGGAACCCATTTGGCACAACATCTTGAACATACAGGTATCTTTCGATGTTAGCTTTTCCAACTTGATACAAACCAAAAAACGCTAAATATCTAAGCACAGACTCGCTTCACCCACTGTGTACCCGTCGGAAATCTTGGTGAGATTCTGGTTGATTGTCCCATGGAAGTGTATACTATTGCCAGAGAATGGTTAGGTTTGTATCTCTGTGTACAGTCTATTTACGTCAGTATTTTGGCATCTATTGCCATACATGTGTGTTATATATATTTATATATAAGTATATTAATATATATATATATATATATATATATACTTAAATTGACACGTAGCACAGTACTGTACACATTGCAACTCATTCAGTTTAATTGCACCCAAAGAAAACAATCCTAATTCAACAAAGCAACCGCGATACGCGCGTGGGCCTGGGGCAATTGGCCGCATTTATGCTGCGGGGATTACAGCAGAGCACACAAAATCGTCGTGATTTGTTTCGAATAACGGCGCCGTGCATCTGTATGGCAAAGTCTTGGTATCTAAGGAATCACATGAGAACAGTTCCTTGATGATGAACATATTAGTCAGCCCATATATTTGTGGACCAAATAATAATGTCCAACAGGTATAATGGAGGAAGAGGGGGGGGGAATGCTACAGAGAACCCACCTTGAGGGTGCTTCCTCGGACGCCGACCCGAACCAACCCGATCCGGAAGTATCCCCTGTAGTTTCACACTGGCCATTCAACGACATCATAGATAATAAGATTGTACACTCTGGACTCACGATATTGAAGACGTCTCCTGTCTCCTGGATACATTGTAAGACTCTTTCCAGGTGAGCGTGCTCCTTCCTGCATCAAACATAGAGGAACGGGGGGAAATGGCGGTGTACAGAGGAATGGTGAATAAAGCAGGGTGTAAATCGATGAGATTTAAAATGATTTTAATACATCAGCTTTCTACAAACATACATCTCAGATAAAAAGGTCCTGGGACGTGTTTCGCATCTTGGTAGGTGCTTTATCATCTTTGATAAGGACCCGAAATGTGTCAGGACTTTTTAGCCTGGATGTTTGTAGTATGCTGATTAAAATAATTCTTGCATCTCATCATTTACATCAGCACTTTATTCACCATTCCGCTGTGCTCTCGCCATTTTTTCCACCTTCCGTAGGATGGAAGATGCACTCGATTTGACGTTTCATTATTTCTGAGTTTCCTTCCGCGTATCTATGGTCCCATGGATTTGAGTCTCTATTCTGGCAGTTTTGTTGTATTACTCACCACTCCCCCTCTGGTATTTCCTCCTGCATGTTAGGGCGCTATATTGGTGCCCTTTTTACCTGTATGCTACTATTTGCTAGGTCCTAATTATGAGTTCATTTGTGCGCTGTTTTGTATATTTCGCTAGTATTTTGTGTACTCTCTTAGATTATCTTTAATGACAATACTACACTGTTTGTATTTCACAATAAATGTATATATATTTTTCATAGTCCTGACAACGAGTGCATCCTTTATTCTCAGAATACTTTTCTGCGCCACACTTTGTTGTGGCAACTTGTTTGTTTTTCTCTCTCCCTGAAAATATATCATTGTTCCCTTTAACATTCTCTTCACTTATTTGCCCTTTCCATAGTACTGTTATCCTACATAGGGTGAATCTGCAATCAGGAACAGATAAGTGAACAAACACAAACCAAGGATGGACTAGACGAGGAGTCTAAGCCAGGTCCCCGCTGGCTACTACGCAGCTCCTGTTGGGACGCTTCAGGGACAATACCTCGGCACAATGGGCGAGGACCCGCTGCGAGGGGGGGGGGGGGGGGCGCTGCGCTCTGCCAACAGTGACTCCTGCTCACATGAGAATTGTGATCAAAGTCGCGACTGAGCGCTAAGCCAGCCCCCCGGCGTGTTCAGCCAATGAGGGCGAACCTGCCGGGTGACGTCACGGCCGCGTCCCCGTCACGCCGCACCCCCCCCCCCCTTCTTTTGTGGTCCTGCAGTCTGCTCCCTGCAGACCGGGGAATCGGCTGCACAAAGCGCCAGTCTCTGCGGGCGCCGTGCAGCGAGGTACAGGTGGCCTCAGCCTAGGCCTGGTATATAAGTGCGCTGTAGCGCTACCATGGCGCACCGTGCGTCAATTATAATTGACTGTGGGAGGCTGACTTGATTAACAGTCGAGACGTGCGCACGTCACGTGCTGTTGTGAGCATGGGCCGCTGACCGACCAAGAAAAATAAAAGGGAATTGTATTTTTCGCTTTTTGGTTCCGGCCCCCCCAGTGTACGCTATGAACTATCACGTGCGGCCTAGTCTGTGACGTCAAGGCCCCGCCCCCCTACCAAACGCCGCATCACCGCTTACCCTCTACAAACGAAACGGCCCACGCCACGTGACAGCACAACGCGTGCACTCGCCCGCACACCACCAACGCGCATTATACTTTACCAGCTAAGCAGGCTGAGTCAGATATTGTATGTCAACTTGTGGAGAAGTTGTAATCAATAACTTGTGCTTTTTTTTTTTAACATGGTAGATATATCTAGAAATCGGAGTCAAAACGTGTCCCTTTCGCTGTCTTTAGATTGCAACTAAATGGTCACTTGGGTCACGATCTTGTGGTCGCAACCAGCCCCCAGAGCATGAAAGCATTGAATTGCGCTCACAGCTCCTGTGATCTTCTCCTAGCAACAAGCAAAAATGCATATGTTCCCTTAATAACGTCCTTAACGCTCCGGTGAGTCCGGCTCTCATGGCTTTTAGGCAACGTTCATGTGGGGCACCACCCGCCTAAAGGGTTCAGCATCATTTTAACATTTATTAATAGCACATTTATTGCCAAAATGTTTCCAATTTCTTCATTCCAACAATGTTTCTTCTGAAAAACCAATTACAAAGGACTACCAAAGCAGAGGGTACAAGCTTAAAATAACTCCGTAGCTTCAAAAATCAACGGTGCACTGTGGTTTATTGGTTGTTTCATGTGACAACCGACTTGTGTGTGAAGACGTATGCCTGCAAGCGATTGTTTACCATCTCTCTCTAAAATGTAGAGCAACTGTCGTTGTGATAATAGACATTGGTGATTCCAGTAGAATTTCTGTCCACTTGCAAAATGTAAAACTTTTATTCCCTTTCTCTATGAAATGCCGACTGCTTTTTTGTTGCAGCCGTTCATGTTTAGACTATTAATGGGGATTTTTGGTGCCTCGCCTAACTAAAATTAACCCCTTGACGGCTAATCAGATTGTTAACCTGATGGACGTTACTGAAAGAGGATGGCTGGCCATTCAGGATCGCTTTCAGTGCTCCTGGGAGAGTTATGACCTCCCCTTAGAACAGAAAGAAAATTCATGATGTCCTTAGAACATTGTAAGAGCCAATACCGTTCCAGCCCTTTTGACCTCTGAGTAATGTCATAAGGGCACTAAGGTATTCAAATGGAGCTTGTATGAATATTTTTGAGTATTTTCAATGCACTTCTAATTCAGTTTAGAATGATTGCTTTAGGGGTGGGAAGTTCCAACACACACGACCCAAGACAGATTTGACATGTTGACTCTTGTGTTATTCCCACCAATATGGATTTCCGTGTATTAACTAAAGATGTGAGAATCTATTAGGTTAGCTTGAATTAAAATTCCACGCAATTTTTAGTTGAAACTTGTGAGTCACTAAATGTTAAATATAGGCTATTTGTTTGAAGGGCATTGTAAAAAAAATGCAAGACTTTGAATCAAAGGTGAAAACTTGACATTTTTGTTTGTTTAAGACCAACTAATTCCATATGTCAAATGTCCTGTCACCTATACAGCTGAACTCCGTTATAAACGCAGTGCTCGGGGTCCACATAATGATACCATGTTATAACCGGAATAGTGTTATAAGCGGAATGGGCAAAATGCCGCCGGCTGAGGACTTACCCGGCATCTGCAGCTCTCTCCTCTTTTCTCTCCTGCTTCATTAGAGCTGCGTCACGTGCACGCGCACCCTCTCCAAGTAGTTTATTTTTTTTATATAACATTCAATGCTTTTATTTGCTAACGGACCACACCCTCTCCTCCCCTACACTATAATTTTTAGCATACCAATGCAGGAACGAACCCTATGACGTCTTCATACCCTATAAGCGATTCTCTCCTCTACACCACAGGATTGTTGTGATGTCGTGGACTCCATTATAAAACTTAACTCCTACTGCACAGTAACTGCAAAGGCACATGGATTTAAGGGGAATTGCGATAAGCACGGGACTTAGAAAGGGGCTAAAGGCCTGGTTGTTTGGGAGGATGGTGTTTTCACCTACTGAACCGGGAATATATCCTGATTGCGTGGCAGGGCGGACGGAAAAGGCAGTGAGGCTTATGGCGGGTCCGCAAGGGGCCAGTTTAGGCCGTTAAATATCTTGCTGGTTGCGGAGTAGTGTTTCCGCGGGGGGGGTCTCAGTCAGTATTGGCTCTGGTTGGGAGGTCGAGACCTCGGAGGTGATATTGGGGTGGGAGGGGGCGGGCCCTATTTCCAGGCTTAAGCGCCTGGAATGGTTGGTGGCCTTCCTCCCTCCTCTCTGTCACTTTTCTCCCCCCACTCTCTCTCTTCTCCCCTCCTCTCACTCTTCTCCCCTACTCTGTCACTCTTCTCCCCTCCTCTCACTTTTCTCCCCCCACTCTCTCACTCTTCTTCCCTCCTCTCTGTCACTTTTCTCCCCCCACTCTCTCTCTTCTCCCCCTCCTCTCTCTCACTATTCCCCCTCTCCTCTCTCTCAGTCTTCTATCCCCTCTCTCCCCTTTTCTATCACTCCCCTTCTCTCTCACTCTTGTCTCCCCATCCCAGGCCCTGCATGTAGTTGGGCCCGATGCAGGTTCTTACGTGCTGCGGGAGCCCACCCAGGATGAGATTACAGAAATTGGACCTGACCTCTAGTTGGTGTAATGAGAATTGAGTTTTGTTTGTTTTTCTGATGGCCTGGGGTAGTGGAAGGAGTGGGTAGGCAGAGAGGGAGAGGAGGCAGCTAGACTCTGGAGCTTCCATTGTGTAGAGTCTACGGCCCAACGTAGGTGTGATGGTGATAGTGTCATAATGGACAAGGATGAGAACGTTCAAGAAGAATTAAATTTGGGAAGAGACTGTGCTAGTGTCGGTAGTCTCAGAGAAACTTAACACAGTGAGAAATTGTATAAACAAATCCTCAAATCTGATACAAAGAGTCAAGGAAAATGCAGAGGAATCCAGAAGACATCAACCTGGGACTGCAGGCGGCCACCTAAACTAATAACAATGAGGAGAATGAAGTAATCCCGGCCTGAAGGCCATACATGGCATGGAGGGGAAGCTTCATATTGTTTCTGTGGAGTCGGAAGAGGAAGCAACTTAGTCATATATAACATATCATAACCCCCTAAACGCAGGGCTGTCTTAACGTATGGGCACACTGGGCTGTTGCTCGGGGGCCCCACAGCATAGGGAGGCCCTACGCACCCGGCCTATGCGTGCCCACCAATGCTTTCCCCCTGCCCGGCACCCCGGCTCCTCCCCCCGCCCGGCACCCCGGCTCCTCCCCCCGCCCGGCACCCCGGATCGCTCTTAGGCTTCGTTCAGGGTGTCAGCTGCAGGACTCTAAGGGAGGGCGTGAGGGAGGCAGTGCTGCAGTTTGCTCGGCGACATGTGTTTATCCCCCAGCAGACTTTTCAGCGTTGGGGAGGGGGCGGAGAGGGGGCGGGGTTACACACGGCAGGGTAAGTATCGAGGTTGCAGTCATGAAATCATTCTGAAGAATGATTTCATTGGCTGCCTTGGTCCCTGTGACGCTGCTGCAGTTCCAAAAAACGAAATTTTCGTTTATTGAAACTGTAGTCAGCTTCAACTCCTGGCTTCGGAGACAGGGCAGTTGCTACCCTGAAAACCAGTATTCAAATTGAATACTTTGTTTCTCACGGCAGCACGCACGGCAGCACGCCCTCCCTCCGAAGCCAGCACCCTGAACGAGGCCTTAGGGTTGCCAGGTGTCCGGTAAAATATGAGAGATAATACCGGACATGGGATAGAGCAGGGCTGCTGCTGCTAGGGGACTGGGCAGCTTCTGATTGGTTGCTGCTGTGTAATTCAGCCAATCGGGAGGTGGCAGGAGCCTGGGGGTGGGGCCAAAGAGCGGAGGAAAAGCATGCAGCAGAGGTGAGGCTGTGTCTGTGTGTCTGTATGTGTCTTAGTGTGTGTCTGTCTATCTGTGTCCTGTCTGTATGTGTGTGTGTCTGTCTGTGTGTGTGTATCTCAGTGTATGTGTATGTATGTGTGTGTCTCAGTGTGTGTGTGTCTCAGTGTTTCTGTCTGTGTCCTGTGTCCTGCCTTTATATGTGTGTGCCTCAGTGTGTGCTTGAGTGAGTGTGTGAGTGAGTGTCTCAGTGTGTGTGTGTATGTCTCTGTGTGTGTGTGTGTATATGTCTCTGTGTGTGTATGTGTGTGTGTCTCAGTGTGCGTGTGTGCGTGCGTGTATGTGTGTGGTCACAGACAGTACATACAGTACTGGCAACTTTGTTTAATTGCTCACTCACCCTTACTTTTCTTTTACTATACGAACAGTCTTCCCATTTTCAAGATCTATTAAAAATAACCAGCATTGTAAATTCTTAGAAAGGCTTCATAAATCAGCTCTCATCACAGCAGCATTGCAATCTCTGCAGCACTCTTACTTACAGATCATCCCTAAGAAGGCAGAGCAGGTTACTTATTCAATGGCATGATTTACTATGCAATTTAAAACTGGATTTTGAAGTCTAAATTTGAAAGCTACTGTACTGATAATGACAGGGAGAGGGGGTGGGGGGATGAGAGAGGATGAAGGGAGAGGTGAGAGGACAAAGGGGGGTGGAGGGGTGAGAGTACAAAGGCGGGTGGGAGGGTGAGAGGACAAGGTGGGATAGAGAGAGAGAGGATTAAGAGGGGGTGCAACAATCTTGGAATTTGTGGGAGGAGCAGTAAGATCAGTATTACTCGCCATGTACAGTGTGACTGCAGGTCAGTTATTTAGAAATTATCTGACCATTACGTCATTTGTTCTAAATTTCACTCCAAGCATGCACCAATTTGCACCAATTTGCACTATTTCATATTCTATTTCCTAAAACAATACTCGGAAGGGCGCTCCCTCCCAAGACTCCTCCCCAGATTTTTTACGAAATAGAACATAAATTGGTGCAAATTGGTGAATACTTGGAGTGAAATTTAGAACAAATGACATAACAGTCAGGTCATTTATAAATAACATTCTTCCCCACCAACGATTCTCGAGCGCGTCGCACCTTTCACCATTGTGTCCAGTATTTTTGGACACGCCACCTGGCAACCCTACTCGCTCTCCCCCCGCCCGGCACCACGGCTCCGCTCGCTCTCCCCCCGCCCGGCACCCCGGCTCCGCTCGCCCGGCACAGCCGGCTCCGCTTGCTCTCCGCCCGCCCGGCACCCTGGATCCGCTCGCGCCCTGCCCGCCGGCACCCTGGCTCCGCTCGCTCCCCGCTCGCTCTCCGCCCGCCTGGCACCCCGGGCTCCGGTCGCTCTCCGCCCGCCACCCCGGCTCGCGTCACAACCGCTCGCAGCCTAGCAGTGCAGCACTTCCGGTGCCTGCTGCTGCTAGTGAGCGCGTGGGAGGCTGGGAGCGACAGTGTATGCAGGGCCCTGTGCACTGCTTTGCAGATTGTTTAATTTGCTTTTCCACATAGAAAGCGTGTACTGTAAAAGTTATAGGTATACCACATGACATCACATAAAATTAAGTAATCATATTTTTATTAGGCCTCTTTAGAAATACATTTTTAGCTACAATATGTGACTGGTTTTGTCATCAAAATATTTCATGTTAACTTTCTAAAATATTCTAAGCTGTTTTTATAATTGCCATTTATGCACTGTATTTACTTTACTGAAAGCAGGAAGAAATACTATTTTACCATATGGACAATGTTATGCGATATACCTTTGCATTAAAAATGTACTATACATGGCCTATAGCTGTTATAGCATTTTGATTAAAAGAGAACAATTCTTACTTCTTACCTTTGCGTACTTCCCTTTAAACAGGACCATCGACTCAGGACCATGCCCCTCCATTGCCAGCTGCACCAGGCACTCCTATAGTGCTCAATGGTTCGAAGATCCCTGTTTAGGGAGTTGGACGAGCCTGCAATGGAAAAGTGTTTGCACTACACCTGGAGCCCATTACATAAATGGTTATGGCTTGGTTAAGAATGATACAATTAGTGGCTGCAATGGGGGAAGCCCCTCAACTGCTTAACTGAGGGTCATCCTGCTACCTGCATCACTTGCGTCCCTTCTAACGTCCCTTCCTCCACCACCTCTTTACTTTGACCAGCCACCTGGTATCCCTCCGCCGACGGTGGAGAGTGATTTCCTACATGGCTGCATGGCGGGACCAAGGACTTGGGTTCCTATGTCTTGCCAGCCCTGGGTTGCCCCCTGGGTTGCCCGTGCTGCTATTCAGTGGGTGCAAAGTAATTTGGTCAGGGGACGTAGGGAAAAGGGAGTCTGGCTCCTAATTTCTCACTAAATGACAATCCCCACGGCTAGCTGGTTGTATGCTCCCTGCATCCCTGATTGACCAATTTGAACTCTGGGCTTCATGGAGGCAAAAAGGGGCTTGTACACTCCTCCCTTTACATGGGTGTAAAATGTAAACCCCACTGGCAGCTGCTTCTGTATTGGGCCACTTGTATATATGACCTGCTGCCCTGGCACGTTTCCATCTGACTTGCCTGGGGGGACAACTTATCCTTGTCACAAGCCTCACCTCTGCACCAACTACGAGGAAGTAAATAAGGTTCCGCTGATCAAAGATGCTATCACCCCCCTGGCCTTTCGCTTCAAGTTTCAGAGATTGCACAGAGCCCCAGTAGCACCTTTTTTAGAGTTTGTCACTCCACTGAAGTAAGGTGGATCACTTGTAGTGGCATCCAGACCATTGAAGACCACCAGTCCCTGATGGTGCTGGAGCAGTTCCTTCTACGCATTACAGAAGACTTTACATTGAGGGAGTGGTAGTGCTTGCGGCTGTGAACCACCTCACAAATGGCGGGGTCAGCGCAACATGTGTGAAATCAATAGCATCCATCACTTTGGATAGCCCAGCTATTTTGTAAAAGGCTGCCCGGAGTTCATGCCACTCTGTCCTCTGACTAGAAAAATGTGTGTAACTTCTAGCATGTCTATTCAGGGCACATATAAATTGGCTAAGATAGCGTGGAAATGTAGGTTGCAACACTGTGCCTACTATGCCCATAGTCAACTGAAAAGATGCAGAGGCTATAAAATGTAATGACGTCCACATGGCCAGTCACTGCATGACCCCTGCCTGTCAGGGAATCTAGCTCTGCCCTTAATTCCTTGTAAAGAGTTGATATTGCTTGTGAGCTTAACCTGTACGTGCTTAGGACTTCCTGCTAAGTAGCCCCTGCAGTACTGTTCTAAGCCCACACAAGCAAGGCCTGACCATTCTACTTGCTATCCTCTCCATCTTTGGCTCCTCGTCTACTTGTCTGTTCCTATCAATCTCCCTTTGACTGGCCTGCTCTCTATCTTCTCGTTCCCTCTCTAACTCTCCCTGATTCTCGTTCTGTCTGTCAGGCTGAGCTCATGATACCACCACTGAGTATAAGTATTCTTGATGGCAAAAAAAGGAATTGAGTGTTTGCTGGGGAGTTGAAATCGGCAGCTAATTAGGCGATGTACTTTTTAATCAATCAATCAATCAATCTGTCATTTAACTAGAGAATCGGGCATCTAAATCAGGCAATGTGACATCTTATGGCTATATATATGTCTTTCTGTATAATGTTATTTATATAGCGCAAGCAATGTTTGTGGTAATGTACATAATTATGTGGACAGAGTTGGGAAATGGTAGAAAATTACATTAAAAGGGGAATTAAACAAATGGAATAAGGGAGTCTATGCCCAGCAGATCTTAATCAGTCAATCTCTCTTCTAATAATGCAACCTCGCTTCTATTTATTCAATCTCGCCAGCCATGAGGTGGTAAGATTGAAGACAAATCCTATTATACACCATTTAAAGAAGGCTTCCTCTGTCTTTGTCCTGCAGCTATCCCCATCTACAGTGAATTATAGCAACTTGAGAAAACTCATCTGGCTTGAGTTAAGACGGCACTCGAGATGCATTTTCCCATGACTATGAAGGAGCTGAGCTGGGATGCAGAGCAAGAGTGCTCACAATCTTTATTTGCCTTAGTCACTGGACTCATCTATAACTACTGTAATAGTACGAGGAACCCATTTGGCACAACATCTTGAAAACATACAGGTACTTTCGATGTTATGCTTTCCAACTTGATACAACCAAGAAACGCTAAGATATACTAAGCACAGACTCGCTTCACCCACTGTGTACCCGTCGGAAATCTTTGGTAGATTCTGGTTGATTGTCCCATGGAAGTGTATACTATATGCCAGAGAATTGGTTAGGTTTGTATCTCTGTGTACGAGTCTATTTACGTCAGTATATTTGGCATCTATTGCCATACAGTGTGTGTATATATATATATATATATATATATATATATATATATATATATATATATATATAAATACTTTAAATTGACACAGTAGCACAGTACTGTACACATTGCAACTCATTCATTTAATTGCACCCAAAGAAACAGAATCCATGAAATTCAAACAAAGCAACCGCGATACGCGCGTGTGCCTGGGGCAATTGGCCGCATTTATGCTGCGTGGAGTACAGCAGAGCACACAAAATCGTCGTGATTTGTTCGAATAACGGCCGCTGCATCTGTATGGCAAAGTCTTGGTATCTAAGGGAATCACATGAGAACAGTCCTTGATGATGAACATATTAGTCAGCCCATATATTTGTGGACCAAAATAATAATGTCCAACAGGTATAATGGAAGGGAAGAGGGGGGGGGGGAATGGCTACCAGAGAACCCACCGTGAGGTGCTTCCTCGGACGCCGACCCGAACCAACCCGATCCTGGAAGTATCCCCTGTAGTTTCACACTGGCCATTCAACGACTCATAGATAATAAAATGATGTAACACTCTGGACTCACGATATTGAAGCGTCTCCTGTCATCCTGGATACATTGTAAGATCTTTCCAGGTGAGCGTGCTCCTTCCTGCAGTCAAACATAGAGGAACGGGGGGAAAATGGCGGTGTACAGAGGAATGGTGAATAAAGGGCAGGGTGTAAATCGATGAGATTTAAGAAATGATTTTAATCAGCTTTCTACAAACATACATCTCAGGATAAAAAGGTCCTGTGACGTGTTTCGCATCTTGGTAGGTGCTTTATCATCTTTGATAAAGGACCCGAAATGTGTCAGGACTTTTTAGCCTGAGATGTTTGTAGTATGCTGATTAAAATAATTTCTTGCATCTCATCGATTTACATCACGCACTTTATTCACCATTCCGCTGTGCTCCGCCATTTTTTCCACCTTCCGTAGGATGGAAGATGCACTCGATTTGACGTTTTCATTATTTCTGAGTTTTCCTTCACGCGTATCTATGGTCCCATGGATTTGAGTCTCTATTCTGGCAGTTTTGTTGATATTACTCACAGACTCCCCTCTGGTATTTCCTCCTGCATGTATGGGCGCTATATTTGGGTGCCCTTTTTACCTGTATGCTACTATTTGCTAGGTCCTAATTATGAGTTCCATTTGTGCGCTGTTTTTGTATATTTCGCTAGTATTTTGTGTACTCTCTTAGATTATCTTTAATGACATATACTACACTTTTGTATTTCACAATAAATGTATATATTTTTCATAGTCCTGACAACGAGTGCATCCTTTTCTCAGAATACTTTTCTGCGCCACATCTTTGTGTGGCACTTGTTTGCTTTTTCTTCTCTCCCTGGAAATATATATCATTGTTCCCTTAACATTTCTCTTCACTTATTTTGCAGCCTTTCCATAGTACTGTTATCCTACATAGGGTGAATCTGCAATCAGGAACAGATAAGTGAACAAACACAAACCAAGGATGGACTAGAGCAGAGGAGTCTAAGGCCAGGTCCCCGCTGGCTACTGCAGCGCCCGCTGTTGGGGACGCTTCAGGGACAATAGCCGCTGCACAATGGGACCGGACCCGCTGCGAGGGGGGGGGGGGCGCTGCGCTCTGCCAACAGTGACTCCTGCTCACAAGAGAATTGTGATCAAGAGTCGCGACGGAGCGCTAAGCCACGCCCCCCGGCGGTTCAGCCAATGAGGGCGAACCTGCCGGGTGACGTCACGGCCGCGTCCCCGTCACGCCCCCCCCCCCTGTCTTTTGGTCTGCAGCTCCCTGCAGACCGGGGAATCGGCTGCACACGCCGCCAGTCTCGCGGGCGCGCGTGCAGCGGAGGTACCGGGGCCTCAGCCTAAGGCCTGTAATATAGAGCGCGCTGTAGCGCTACCATGCGCACGTGCGTCAATTATAATTGACTGTGGGAGGCTGACATTGATACAGTCGAGACGTGCGCGCACGGCTGTGAGCAGTGGCGCGGCCGACCAGAGAAAATAAAAGGGAATTGTATTTTTCGCGGTTTTGCCGCGCCACGTGACGCTATGAACTAATCACAGTGCGGCCTAGTGCTGTGACGTCAAGGCCACGCCCCCTAGCCACGCGCATCACCGCTTACCCTCTACAAACGAAACGCCCACGCCACGTGAACGCACAACGCCGTGCACTCGCCCGCACACGCACCAACGCGCATTATATTACAAGCATAAGCAATGTGTAAGATATTGTATGTCAGACTTGTGGAGAAAAGTTGTAATCAATAACAGTTTGACTTTTTTTTAACATGGTAGATATATCTGAAATCGGAGTCAAAAGTGTCCCTTTCGCTGTCTTTAGGGATTGCAACTAAATGGTCACTTGGGTCAGCGATCTTGTGGTCGCAACCAGCCCCCAGAGGCATGAAAGCATTGAATTGCGCTCACAGCTCCTGTGATCTTCTCCTAGAAAACAAGCAAAAATGGCATGATGTTCCCTTAACGTCTTAAGCGCTCCAGGTGAGCCGGCTCTCATGGCTTTTAGGAAACGTCATGTGGTCACCCGGCCTAAAGGGTTAAGCATCATTTTAACATTTGACTTAATAAGCACATTTATTAGCCAAAAGTGTTTCCAAATTCTTCATTCACAGATGTTTTCTTCTGAAAAACCATTACAAAAGGACGTACAGAAGCAGAGGGTCTACAAGCTTAAAATAACTCGTAGCTTCAAAAATTCAACAGGTGCACTGTGGTTTATGGTTGTTTCATGTGAAACCGACTTGTGTGTGAAGACGTATGCCTGCAAGACGATTGTTTACCATCTCTAAAATGTAGAGCAACTGTCGTTGTGATAAATAGATACATTGGTGGATGCCAGTAGAATTTCTGTTCCACTTGCAAAATGTAAAACTTTATTCCCTGCTCTATGAAATGCCGACTGCTTTTTGTTGCAGCCGTTCATGTTTAGACTAGTAATGGGGATTTTGGTGCCTCAGCCATAACTTAAAATTAACCCCTTGACTGCTAATCAGGATTGTTACCCTGATGACGTTAATGAAAGAGGATGGTCTGCCATTCAGATCGCGTTCAGTGCTCCTGGGGAGAGGTTATGACCTCCCTTAGAAACAAGTAAAAAATTCATGATGTCCTTAGAACATTGTAAGAGCCAATACCGTTCCAGCCCTTTTGACCTTCTGAGAATGTCATAAGGGCACTAAAGGTATTCAAATGGAGCATTGTAGAATTATTTTGAGTATTTCAATGCACTTCTAATTCAGTTTAGAAATGATTGCTTTAGGGGTGGGAAGTTCCAACACACAGACCCAAGACAGATTTGACATGTTGACTCTGTGTTATTCCCACCAATATGGATTTCCTTGTATTAACTAAAGATGTGAGAATCTATTATGGTTAGCTTGAATTAAAATTCCAGCAATTTTTAGTTTGAAACTTTGTGAATCAATAAAATGTTAAAATATAGGCTATTTGTTGAAGGGCAATGTAAAAAAAATGCAAGACTTTGAATGCAAAGGGTAAAACTTGACAATTTTTGTTTGTTATAACCAACTAAATTTCCATAGTGTCAAATGTCCTGTCACCTATACAGCTGAACTCCGTTATAACGCAGTGCTCGGGGTCCACATAATGAGACCATGTTATAACCGGAATAGTGTTATAAGCGGGATGGCAAAATGGCCGCCGCGTGAGGACTTACCCGGCATCTTCAGCTCTCTCCTCTTTCCCTGCTTCATTAGGCTGCGTCCACGTGCACGGCGCACATCTCCAATTATTTATTTTTTTATATAACATTCAATGCTTTATTGCTAACGGACACACACACATCTCCCCCTACACTAATAATTTTAGCATACCATGCAGGAATCGAACCCATGACGCTTCATACACTAGTAGCGATTCTCTACCTGCTACACCACAGGATTGGTGTGATGTCGTGGACTCCATTATAAAACTTAACTTCTACTGCACAGTACTGAAAGGCACTGGATTTAAGGGGGAATGCGATAAGGCACGTGGACTTAGAAAGGGGCTAAAAGGCCTGGTTTGGGAGGATGGGGTTCACCTACTGACATCGGGAATGATATCCTGATTTTAGCGTGGCAGGGCGGACTGGAAAAGGCAGTGAGGCTTATGGCGGGTCGCAAGGCCAGTTTAAGGCCTGTTAAATGATCTTGCTGGTTGCGGGAGTAGTGTTTACTCGGGGGGGGGGGGTCTCAGTCAGTATTGGCTTCTGGTTGGAGGTCGCAGACCTCGTAGGTGGATATTTGGGAAGGCGGCCCTATTCCAGGCTTAAGCGGCCTGGAATGGTGGTGGCCTTCCTTTCCTATTGCCTGATTTTGCTGCGCTTATTGAATTATTATAATTCCCTTCACTGTATTCTTTGTGAAGCACTGCGTACACTTTTGGCGCTATATAAATAAAGATATACATACATACAAGGGGGCTCTGTGCCATTCGATCTAAGGTGCTGAATAGCTTAATGAAGATTTTTTCTCACATTTCATTCTGCTACTTCTGAACATGCCAAACTGCACGGACTGGCACTGACAGCTTCCGAGCGACGAGAATAGGCCGCACTGTCATGTATTAGCTTCCAACAGGAACAACAATTTTGGCAAAACACATTTTCAATAACACTTGTAACAAAATCTAGCAGGCTTTCCAATCTAGTGTGACACATACTGTAGCGCCGACGAGTATTCTAAAACAAATCTGGGGCTATCACCAACAAGACCCAGTTACATGCTGGGTACATGCTGGGTACATGCTGCAACATTTCAGTGACATTTCTGCAGACAGAGTAATGGCCCATCGGATTAACAGCGGGGGTCCCTGGCAGTCCCATTAAAACTGAATGGGACTGCCAGGGACCCCTGCTGTGTTAATCCGATGGGCCATTAGTCTCTGCAGAATGTCACTGAAATGTTGCAGCATGTACCCAGCAGTACCTGGGTCTTGTTGGTGATAGCCCCAGATTTTCCAAGGCAAGTTTAAGGCAAGTTTTAGAATACTCGTCGGCGCACCTGTACACATAGGGGCTAATTCTACTCGCTCCAAAGCTGTCATTGCCAAACCTCACAGTTTGGCAGGTTCACAAAGTAGCGGAATAAAATGTGAGAAAAATAACCCTATTCTCCATTGCAAATCACTTCTTCTAAACGGCTTCTAAAGAAAAGTGAGAAACCGCACGGTGTAACAGCCAATCCGCCCGGGATGTACGCGCTTTAGAAGCGGAATGACCTGAGGTGGTGCTAACTCCATCCCCAGTCTGATTTATGGGTTTTTCTCTCTCTGCCAATCCCATATTTCTGGCTCTGGATGTAACTCGCAATAATAATCTCGCCAGGCTTGAGATGGTGTTAAAAAAAAAATGCGAGTTTTCAGAAGCTGTTTGCACAACGCAGCTACGAGATTAGCAGTTGTGGGCAAAAAAATGCGAGTTGGAAGTTTTTTTGACAAACCGATCGGATTGGCAGAGCCGGAGTGAAACCGCTTCTAAAAAAAAAAAGGCGTTACGATGCGGTTTGGACATGAGAGAAGGGCTTACAGAATAGCAAAGCATGCCAATCCGCTTCTAAAGTGCGCTTTAAATGCGGTTTGTCACAATTTAAAGCTACTAGAATAGGCCTCATATACTGCTGCTGGGAATATGAGTTTTACTGGTGCCTTTAACTTTTATTGTTAGGGAACCATGTTAAAAATGGTTTTTGAGGCAAAAAGTGACACTGTGTGCTCATTTGCATGTCATTTCCCAGAATCCCTTGCAGCAGTGGAAATGCTGTATGCTGGGTGATAATGGGGAAAGGCGGGGTTGCAGACCTGCCTAAGACATGCAGATGAGCATACAGTTGTATTTGCATATTTGCTTTCCTGTGGAGGGTTTTTGTCACTTTTTTTACTCACCGTAATTAACTCAGTATATTATATATATATATATATATATAGATATATATATATATATATATATATATATATATATATATATATATATATATATTTAATATATATATATAATATATAATATATATATATATACATATATATAGTGAGAGGGAGAAAATGGCTCTGCAAAAAGCACTCTAGTAGCCCTGGGAGTACAAAATCACATAATCTTTATTGGATGGTGTCACAGAACAATGGTTAAAAACAAAGCACAGAAAGTTAAATAGGGCATGGATCCCTGTACGTGGCAAAACTTGACAAATCTCCAACAGGTATATCCCTGTGGGAACAAAACCAATGCCAAAATTGACAAAGATAGTACTCTAAGGTACCTGACAAGATTGGCACAGTAAAGCTGACAAAGTGTTCGTGGGCAAAATGGCGGCTGCAATCTAACCACGCCATTTTGCCCACGAACACTTTTGCTGCTTGCAGTCAGATGTTTTTACGGCCGGTTGGCAACAAGTCAAAGAACTTTCACGGCACTGTTCCCTGGAGGGACCTCTCCCGTGGAACACTGAATGCGAGGTGTTCCGTTTCCGGTTTCGGCTGCACGAGGGAAGGTCACGTGACGACGCCACTAACCTGAGCCGGACACTGATGATCGAGCTGTTGGCACATGAGAGCCTATCTCATACATGCTATTGATTGCTGTACTTTTGTGAGTGGGCATTTTATAGATTTTATGTTCCTCTAATACAATTTTTATTATGGTAATGCACTAGGTGTGCGCCTGTTTCTTTCTCTTTCCTCTTTTTAGATATCATTAGTGACTGGTGATCCCTTGAAACGGGCTGCAGGAACCTGGTGTCATTGCCATTGGAACAGGACTTTGTGTATTAAAGGTTTTTTCATTTTTTGTTTTTACTTTTCAATTTTTGGTACAACATATTTTTTATATATTTTTTCATTTTTTATTAAACAATTCAGTTTTTTATATATATTCAGTTTTTTATATATATTCATTTTTTAGGGATCAAATTGTTGAGTAATTGTATTTTATATTATTAACATTGTCTTATCATAGTGTTTCAGCCTATCTAGCCGCCAAATAAACGCTTCCATGTTTGTTTATTGTTTCTTCAGAATTCATTCTAGTCAGGATATTATAGAGGCGCTACTTCAATTTCTTTTGTCTGTTTTGAGATATATATATATATATATTTCAAACAAGAATGACCTAGGCGCAAGTAAAAACAAGAAAGAGAACAAACATAGGGTAATACGTTCAAACATTGGTCTATTGGATGGTAAGATATGCACTTACAACAGGTAGAATAAAAATCAGGCCTGTATCCACTCTGGGATCAGGAACGATGAATGATGATCCAGGACAGCCAGCAACAAGTCATCTACAGGAACCGTATCCTCGTGTGCAGTGTACATATAAGAAGAGAAGTGGGACACATACATAGTGTAACACCGTTTATTATAAAATTAATAAAAGACAATAAAGTAAAATACTCACACTTTGTGAGTTTGGGTAAAAGCGTTTGAGAATTTAGGCTTCTCACACTCATCAAGGGTAGGTATCCGTGACTTATACACAGTTCCAGTTAACTCCTTGCACAATGTCCTTATAACCACATGCGATGTTATTGCCAAACTTCCAGGGGTATGGAGTCATTTATTTATGCACTCTCTGTAATGTCCAGAGCCTCTGAGGGCGGGGTTACTCTTATAATGTTGCAAACCCGTAGTTAAGGGCGTGTGTCTCGTGACTGCACCTAATGTGCTAGTAGTACTCACGCTACTTCAGGGGTATGGTGTGGCGTTTTTCCCCCTTCGTTGTTGTCCGTTTTGTTGGTCTGCGGACCACCCCGCTTCACTCAATGCTCCCGTCCTGTGGTGTTCGCATGCACGCGGCGGCGTGGGTGACGTCAGTCTCCTCGCGAGGTTAAGTCTCCCAAATCTCGGTCATGTGTTAGGTTCTCGTCCCTCACCAACTGATGCGAAAATATGTACCGAGCAGGCACAACGATACAGATCACTGCCAGACAGCTGGATATTGCTGGCTAGTGTCCCCAATGTCCTGTGTTCACTCACAATGCTCCAAAAAATCACGCCCTACGCGTTTCTCCTTTCGGCTTCACTACAATACTTTTCAACTTTATCCTCTAAAGTGTACTTATCCACATTTTCAATTTATGAAGGGGCAAAAATACGCTGGTATAGAAAACCAGGGCCAATGTTGCAAATGCTATAGAAAGGCCATTTTAGGAGCATAATAGAGAATTCATAAACGTAATGATAAGCCAAGATTTAGCCTTTCCCAATCTTGATGCATTACACGCAATATTTACACAGTAGTAAATGAGTACTTCAGCATTCGGTGATACCTTTTTTAATTGGGACAACCAATAGATATTATAAGACAAGCTTTCGAGAGTTCTCTCCCTTCCTCAGGTCAGCAATAGAGAGAACTCTCGAAAGCTTGTCTTATAATATATATTGTTAGTCCCAATTAAAAAGGCATCACCTAATACTGAAGTACTCATTTACTCTGCTCTATCGCAGCTGGACTAACACAGCTATTTCTACTTAATTCATGCAATATTAGGAATTATGAAGAAATAAAAGATTCTATGAATATTCAATGACAAAGTTATCACTGTTAAAAACGAGTTAAACATTTATCAGCAGGTACATTTTGTTTCTTCCGTGAACTACTTCCCGTGGAAGTGAACTTGTATTAACGACAAATTGTGGGCGCTTTCACTGGTGTTTTGGTTTTGAATTGATTCTTGAAAAAAAAGAATGTTTTGGATTTGATGAAACTTGATTGGTTTAATTCTCGGATTGAAAGAAAATGGACAGAAATGTTTTACAAACTTTCAAACTTTAATTATTTTTTTTTGCAGAAGTTACCTGTTTTTTTTTTGTTTGCGAACTCAAAAGATTATTAAACAATTTTTTTTTATTGAAGCATGAGCCTGTCTCAGGTTTTAACTTGTATTTTACTAGAACGTTGAAGTTTGTGAAGTTTAGAATTGTAACCCGCTAACCAGAGCCGGTTTGATGGCGGTGCCTTCGGTGCCACTGGACCGAGCCCCGTGGTTACAGAGGCCCCGCTCTCTTCCCCATAACAATTAGATGGATTGCCGGGGGTGAACGCAGAGCCCCTGTAACGCTTACCTTCTCCTTCGCTATCTCTTCCTGCAACGTAATGTGACGTTCCGTTGTCATAGCAACACATTGCCATTTGACGTCACGGCGCCATGATGAGGGACCCTGCAGTAAGAGATAGCGAAGGAGAATGTCTGCACCGAGCCCCACAATATTCCCAGCCGGCCCTGCCACTAATGCGGTGACTAAACTGGACCTTAACAGACTAAACTTCACCAGATCAGCCAGAACAACAAAGCTCCTGTCGCCATGCCATCTGTGGCTACTAGTCTGATTCCCTCCTGGTAGTAAGCCCTGGTACAATCAGGCTGCTAGTAATTGATATGGGGGTTTCCCCTCCTTGGTGCTGCACTTGAGTGACAGCTGGAGGCGGTGACATCAGGCCTGGGCATGACCAATCATGAGCCAGACCTGGTACCCTCCTCCTGGCTGTACTTAAGGGCAGTACCGCCCCAAATTCGGGAGTACCTTCCCCCCACTTGAGGAAGGCAGGTCAGACATTAGAGAGGCTGATTATTGGGCCTTCTCCAGTCCTATTCCCTCCGGGGGAGAGTGAGTGTGTACCATACCTCTGCCTCTGTTAGAGGGTCAGGGAAGAGCTGGGACTGCTGCGGGTGCCCTTGGCCGGTAGTGAAGGTCCAGGGACCATCCTTCAGTGTGAGCTGTGAGACTTCATCGGGCAGAACCCTGCAGTGTATTATGCTGTACAGTGAAGACAATAAACTGTTCCTGTTATTATACCTCCGGCATGGTGTGTGATCTTACTGGGGGGAGAGAGGTAATCGTTCTACCGTGGGAGATCACCTTCAGTTCCGTGGAGCCTATGGCAGATGGAGGCGCTGCACTGCTAAAGAGATATGTAGGGTATAAACCCCAGAAGCCTAGTCCTGTGTCCCCACTACCATCGGCGGACGACTCAGCCCTCCTGTTACCAGCAGGTATCATGCACCACACATTTAGTAATGGCCAAATCTCCCACCGGGTGGGGGAAACACCGTTACACTCTTTTAACTCAGGGCTCATAAAATACTGTTATCAAAATCAGTGACGGACGTTATGTTCCCTGAGGTTAACGCCAATTCACAAAGCTAATTACATGCAAAAACAATGGCCGTTATTTATGTCATTAGCATAGGCTTAATGGCATGTAGGTTAGCACTTGTCTCGCATTAGCGACAAATAACATGGCTCGTGTTATGCCTAGTGAGAGAACCCTATTTTACTAGCTCATTAACAGTCTTAAGTGCTATATATAACCCGCCAAACATACCTTCAGACCAGGGGTGCTCAACTCCAGTCTTCAAGACCCCCCAACATGTCAGGTTTTAAGGATATCCCAGCTTGAGCACAGGTGACTCAATCAGTGGCTCAGCTGAAGACTGACTAAGCCACCTGTGCTGAAGCTGGGATATCCTTAAATCTTGACCGTTGGATGGTCTGGAAGACTGGAGTTAAACACCCCTGCTTTAGACAGCAAGTGGAGAGATACCTGTGCACAAAGAGGAGCACACCTGTGATACCTGGGATATATGCAAATTTAACTCATTTAAATATACTTTGCATATCCATATTAGTATATATCGCCGGTGTATTTGGGGGCATATATGGCAATTAACAGCAATTAACACTGTGTTACAGAGTACCTGTTAGCACGCAATGATGCATTAACTTAAGTTAACGCATTGTTAAGTCAATAACGGAGCTTTGTGAATCTGGGACTTAGTTGTACATCAGTTTTGTTTAAAGGTTCATAATAGAAATACCATCACCTTAAAATTATCATAATATGTCAAAAAGTTAATAGCGATTGACTGCATCCTTCCAAACTTCTGTAAGTTTCTTCTACTTTAAAAATATAATTACGCTCTGAAAAAAATGATTCGCACACACTTCTTATCTACCTAATAACCTCAAAGGAACCATAGAGACATGCATGTTGGGAAGGCGGTCATTTTCATCCATTTTCATAGGTAAGTAAGAGATCACCAGAGCCAAGAGAATGAATGAGGCCAATCATTACACTTGTCCACATTCAACCATGGATGTCTGTTAGAATGACTGATCCATCCCCATCCCAGCATTCTTTTTCAGGAGATCGGTGTATGCCGGAAGTATAGGACTACCAGTCCAGTTACACCACCACGGAACAAAGGAGGAGCAAGTGGCAGTGCCCGCTGAGTGTTGGATATATTCATACAGTGCAATAAATAAGAATTCATTTGCTCTATTTGTGAACGTCATGAGCATCAATCATTTCAAGGTAAGAGATTTTGCTGCCTAAGTTGGATAGTCCCTTTAATAGGAGATACTTTTGAAAGTTCCCTTCATTTTACAAGTACTCATTTTAATAGCACATTTAGAAAGAGTTACAGTAATTGTATAATAATGAAACATTACAGTGCCCTTAGGCACCCTCTCACTTGGGCTTCCATGAATGTGATTGATTTACGACTTAAAAACCCCAACAATAATGACACATTCCTGTTCCTTAAACTGACTTTTTCTTTCAGAAGCAGCAATTTTCTGTTTGTCGTAAACTGAGGTTTTTTTTTTAGATGAAACCTTGGCAGTAAAATCTCACTCATTTGGAGGAAATCACAGTTATTAGACCATTTACTCCTAGCTTTCAGAATCCTAATGTTTCAATGTAGTTTAATTCCATTCAAATATAATGTTTTGATCAGTCGTCCCTCCATCTATATCAGCTAAGTACTTGAATCTGAACCTATATTGTAATGTGTGGACTATATTATTATAAATGTTGTGTTTCTAAGGTTGGAGATACCGTATGTCAGACAGTATACAAAACATTTTAATTGTTTTCTGCTGGAAAGCAGAAATCACCATGGGGTCAGTATATCAATTATATATAAAAATGAGCCCTTTAACACAGAGAAATCATACAGATATATGGAAATCAGACAGCCAACATGATTAAAAGATGTTTTAGACATTGACATTATAATAATGTCATGTTATTGTGACGTGGGTGCTGCCCGCAGACCAGACCCGTCCCTTATACTGAGGTGGGGACGTATATGGGCACGCACCCGCCGCAAAAGGAGCGTGTCCGGAGTGTGGTGTTTTAGCCGTTGCCAGGCCAGGTGGTAATAGCTGTAGCAATACTTGCCGGTTCCGGTAAAGAAGAGCCGTAGTCGTTGCCGTTAGCCAAGGTCAGGGAGAGGGGAGTTCTGGAAGGTCGATGTCCAAGCAGAGGTCGAGGGGCGTAGGAAGCAGCGCGGTCAGTTGAGAGCCGGGGTCCAGAGCCAGAGAGTGCAATCCGCCAAGCCGGGTCGTGACCTGAATAAACAGAGGGAGAAAGTGCCAGAGTAGACATCCGTAGTGGAGACTATGTCGAGCAATGAGAGAGTGGCAAGACAGGCGCTGACCAATCGGGAGCGGCTGACCAATCGGGAGCGGGGGCAGGCCGCGGGGGGCAGGCCTGGAGGAGTGCGCGGAGCTGACCTGGATAGGTCCCCTTGATTGGCAGGCAGGTGAGCAAGTTTGGTCTGAGGAAATAGCCTGTACGTAAGTTGGGGGCGTGGTCTCACTGCTATTGCAGTGAATAAATTATCTTCACCCGGCGCGCGCTGCCCATGCGCGCGCCCGGGACTAATGGCAGCCGCATGAGAAGGGAGAGACTGCGGAGCAGAGGCGGGCCGCTGGAGACACGCCATGGCAACGGAAGAGGGCCGGCGCCGGCGAGGAGGACGTCTTACGGCAGGAGCAGGAGGTAAGGGAGATATGCGCTGCGGCTGCCGAGACCCCCCAGTCCTCACAGTTATTCAAATCAAATATACAGCAGGAAATGCATGAACACATTAGATGTTTGTGAGAACTGTTTGACCCTTGGGGTAGTGGCTATGTCCTGGGGTCCGGTGCTCTAGGGGCCACATGACATAGTGCAGGTGTGGCCAAATCCTGTCCTTGAGGGCCACCACCAGGTCAAGTTTTAAGGATATTGCTGCTTCAGCACAGATGGCTCAATCAGTGGCAGGGATATCCTTAGAACCTGACCTGTTGGTGGCCCTTGAGGATTGGAGTTGGCCAGTCCTGATGTAGTGGCTACATCATGGCCTTGTTTTCAAGGGGAAATCGTGTACTGCGTAGGAGCAGAAACACAGGGAAACGGAAGAGTGACGCCGCGCACATGTGATCGCTCGGGTGCTGCAGCCCCTCCAGAAACCAAAGGGTTAATGATATAAAATCTTAGGCCGTGATTATACCCAAAAACGTACGTGACGCCAAAACAAGTAGCTTACATCCAATAAAAGTGCTCATACTGCAAGCGACGGTCGCGGCGCGCCATACTGCAAAGCAGAGACGGCTGGGGAAGCGACTGAAAATGGTTTTTTTTTTTCTGGCGATGGCCATGTCAGGCGAGCCGTTCAGCCAATGAGGGCAGACCGCTCACGGCCACGCCTCCGCCAAGCCTCCTGTGTTTTGTCTCCCTGGTATTAACAAGATGCTCGGCGGCAGTGCTGGGTGACGTCACAGAATAGCACTGCCAACTTGCAGCACTATTATAATCAAGGCCTAAATCCACCGGAAAGGTATTGTACTGTAACCTCCTTGGGTCGAGGACTTATTGTTACTGTATGCATTGTATGTGCTATATAAAACAAATATCATATTTTGGACAATTATAGAAAATAATTGGTATTAATATTACACATTGTACTGTGCTGCAGAATATGTTGGCAGATAATAATAGTAATGCAGAAGCATTGGTGTATTAAGTATTATAACACCAAAGTATCCCAGTGACACCTCTGTAAGGCCTAAAACAAGTTACTTTAGGACTAAAATTAGATTTCAAAGTGGCATTTCTGCTTTGGGATTTTTTTGCCATTGGTGGGAAGCAGGGGGTCTCTGGAGCGTTAAATTCAGCTCCGGAGACCCCCTCATTCCTGAGATACTTACATCTGAAGGGGCTGCTGGTAGCAGCCATGGCTGGGCACACCATATGGCTGTTTAAAGGTCCTGTATCCCGCAGACCAATAGGAAGTCGCAACATCATTCCTTGCAGCTTCCTATTGGCCTTTGTGACGTGGGAGCTTTAAACAGGATTCAGATACCGCCAGCAACTTTAGAGGTAAGATTCTTCAAGAAGCAGAGGTCCCGGAGCTGAAATTAATGCAGTTTAGCTCCAGAGGCCCCTTGCTTCCAACCTAAAGAGGAGATATATAATATATATTTTTTTTAAGGAAATGGTTCTTTAAGCTTTAAAGTCCTCAATAAATTTATTTCATTTGGATCAAATTTGCTCTTAAGCACTGCTCTACAATTAGTTTTCTGGAACGGAAAAATCGTATAAATCATACGTGATTTTAATGTACTTTCAGTTATTTTATTGCATGTACTATGATTTAAGTAATTATCCCCCGACTCCCCTCTCGCAACCAACCTCTTCTCCTAACCACTTCCACAGGATGAGCCTTGTGGGAAAAACAAAACCAGCCTGCAATCTGAGAGGACGGGAGTGGAGAAGGTCACACGTGTGGTCAGCACTCCCATATGGCCCTTTTTATAAGCTCTACAATATGTAGGTGTACTACACGGCTTACCGTCTGTTTGCTTTGCATGACACACGTTCCTTGGCAGTTATGCAAGTTCAGAACCAGCAGTTTCATTGATTAACAAAAGGTTATTGCAAAAGACACAAGAGTGAACACCTCCAATTGTATGTCTTTCATATACTACTCTAACTCCCCCATGCCTTCCCCAATTTCTGCATATCACCCCTCACCTGCCAGTGAGAGCTGAGCATCGCTGGAGAAAAGCACTTGGATGAGATAGGGCTGGTATCACACTTAGATCACTGCTTTTAAAGTAAATATTTAATTTAAGGCAGCAATACTACCCCCCCCCCCCCTGTTTTTTTTATTTATTAATTGTATATGTAACACATGCAATGTACATGCAAGAATCTACATTCTTACCTAAGCTGGCAATCGTTTGGTGCCCCTGCTATAAATCTGTAAAATCAATCTCTGCTTCAGTCAGTGTAACTCAGCAGCTACAATGTATCCTTATATTACTACGGTAACATTATCTATTGTTGCCGTTTACAGCTCAAACTGATGGGAATATTGGAAACAAATGATCACAGAAAGGAAAGTGTTGCAAAGGTCTTGCGCTGCTGCAGAGGTGGGCTAAATTAAGCCTGCTATAGAGATCAAAGGAGGCTCAGAATATTAAAACTCATTAAAAATGGCATTAAGAGTTGAAAAATAAAAAATAAAAAAAATGCAGTAAGTATTATCTAATACTAAAGAACTGATTCTTTTAGAATTTTTTTTTAACCCATAGAAGATATCACATGTTTTGCTGCTTTAGGCCATGCTTACAGTGCCGGCGACGGTGACATCAGACTGCGGTCGCTGGGAAAATCAAATTGAGATGACTTCCAGCGATCGCGACCAAGCGTCACTCCGTCGCGTCGTGCTTACTATAAGCGCACGCGACGGCGGCGGCAATGCATTTGTTTTGACGCGACGTCGCTGGTGCCGTCCCCGGCGCTATAAGCCCAGCCTTACCTGCTTAACAATCTCTTTTTCAGCTTGACACAAAAAAAACTGTCAAATAAGGCTGGTGTCAGTGCAAGTTACACAATACCAAATCGAGAACAGCTTGCATGCTGGGATATCACCAATGCTGGGTAATTGAATGAAAGATATCCGGTTGTTGGTTCCTACATCTCTGCCCTGTTACTATGTTGCGATCACAAAAATTCATGCGTTTTTTTGCACCTTATCTGTTTTACTTGGATTATGAGATCATTGCTCTTTTCAACACTGTTTTTATTTTTAAAATCTGATATTCCATTTTAGGATTAATAGGCTTTTAAAATATTCCGGGTCCGGCAGGTTAAAATGAGGGACTCCAACAGCCTATTGCGGTTTAAAGGTCACCGTGTTTTTTAATACAACAATTTTTCTATTTTTGAATGAGCCGGACATGTCCAGGGGACGATACTAACATTATATGAGTTAAACTTACATAGGCTTCTAGAGGGGATTCTTGCTTTCGCAGTCACCTCACTGGGAGTTAACACATTCATATCCGTGTATTAAAAAGCAGCGGTGCATTTTCAAATCCGTCGCCCCATGGCACTTACATATGGCGGCCGCCTCCTTGCTGCCGCCCTCCTTCTCCTTCTGAATTTCAGCGTCAAATGGCGCCGTGGAAGTCACCAACATGACATCGCGCGGCGTCGCGTTGACATGGTAACACGACGTGATGACGCCATTTGATGCCACGATGCCGCATTGCCATGGCAACGAGACGCCATGGGATGCCATGTTGTTGATGTTCGCTGCTGTGTGTGGCAAATGTATATGGGGCGGACATTTTTGCCGGCATTTTTGCCGCCCCGAAATTATGCCGCCCCAGGCCGGGGCCTAATGGAACTATTGGGAAATCCGCCACTGCTCCGAAGATAAAAGTCACTAAGGACAGTGGCATGTTACAAACGGTATGTTAACATTTTTTTTATATCAGACGGATATAAGTACAGGCAGTCCTCGTTTTACAACGCTTCGCTTTACAACGAATGGCTTATCCAACGCTGTGCAATGCATACCTATGTTCATTTATGAGACGCCAAACGGGCTTATCCAACGCTCTTACGACGCTTTGCAAAGTTGTTTATGTGAATGTGTGTGTGTGTATATATATATATACACACACACACACACATTCACATAAACAACGTTGCAAAGCGTCGTAAGAGCATATATATAATATTATACTATATAATATTATATTATACTATATAATATATTATTTATTATGTTATATTATATATATATAATACAGTATATACACTATATAATTTATGTGTGTGTTGCATATCTTATTGCCTGCATAAAATATTTGGTGTATTTTAGTGTTAAAAAGGCCTTCAGGAACGGAACCTTTCATTTAAACAGTGTTCCTATGGGAAAACGTGTTTCGCTTTACAACGTTTCGCTATCCAACGCCATTTTGAGTTACACATTGTGTCGGATAACCGAGGACTGCCTGTATTATGAAATAATTGTTTCAACTTAACTTTTCCATAGTAAGTCAAAGCTTTGGGAGGTTTTTACAATGTGTGTGTAATGTCTTTTGATCATACTGTAAGGGGCCTATTCACATAACTGCAATAGGTTAATTGCAACATCGAACGTGTTAACATGTTACTGGCTCACGGTATGAAATTTGTGAAAAAAACGGTAATCACTAAAGAAAATCGCATTTTTTTTACCGTTTGTTTAAAAAAATGACATAACGCACTAGTTTCTTGTTGCTTTACAAACGTAATGCTCGTAGCATGCGATTTCCCTCCATCAGTCTGGAAGAGCTGTGCAGAGAGAGCAGAGAGAAGCTGCATCTCCCTGCACAGCTCTTACAGGCGATCGCGCTATTTTTATTTACATTTTAATAACATAGTATTGAAGCAGGGGGTCTCCTGAGCTTAACCGCATTACTTTCTTGTTCGGGAACCTCCTGCTTCCCGAGGTACAGGCCTCCTTATCGGGGGCCAGTATCTCCTGCAAATTTAAATGTCCCGCTTCCCGGCCCACGTGACCTGGGCATTTAAACTTGCAGGAGATACCGGCACCCCATACTGAGGCCTGTACCTCAGGAAGCAGGGGGTCCCCGGACCTGAAATTAATGTGGTTCAGGTCTGGAGACCCCCTGCTTCAATATTATGTTATTAAAATTAAAACAGAACTTCATTACCTTAGTGACTAAACACTAAGGTAATGAATGGGTTAAATAGCAGTACCTGGTTAGTGATAGGGGGGGTGAGTGAAGGCTGTAGTTGCCCCAGGGTGGGGGTTAGGCCTCCCGGGAGGGTTGCGAGAAGGTTTAATCATTCATTAACTTAGCAATTACTACCGCTAAGATAATAAAGGAGTTAACCCCTCCCGCTATCCCCACACCACCCCCGGGAGGCCTAACCACCCACCCAGGAGAAACTACCCCCTCACTCGGAATCTCCAACCCCACACCTCCCCCGCCACCATCACACATGAATGGGCAAAAGCCTTAGCCAATATAGCTAATAGGGCTTTCGTCCATTCAAATATACAATACTGCACATGACAATTAAATAAAATACCAAATACAATACTATCCAAAGTAACACTAGCCATTGATTGTCACTGTGGTTATCTATGCCCTCAATGGGGGCACAGATAGCCACATTGGCAATCAATGGACACCCTAATACCCACCCCTTTTACCGCCAGCAACCCCCCTCTCCTCCCAACCACCACACACAGTATATGTACATATGTGGCTAATAGCGCTTTTGCCCATTCAAAAGCAATCAATAGCAAGCCACCCTATAGTAAATACAAGTAGTACTACCCCTGCCAGGATGAAGACCACCCTCGTCAACAGCTGCACCAACATTTAAATTAAAATGTTAGCTACTGGCAAGTAACCTCATTAATTACCTTGGCGAGTAGTAACCACTATGGTAATTAAGGGGTTAACCTATGCCCTCAACAAGGGCTTAATTAACTTCTTATTTACCTTAGCAGGTAGTAACTGCTATGGTAATTTAAGGGGTTACCTATGCCCTCAACAAGGGCAAAGATAGCCACATTGGCAATCAATGAGCACCCCATAGACCAATGTGTTTCTTACCCTTGCCGAGATGAAGCTTCATCCCCCTCATCCAACTGTGGCACCAATCAGCTCTTGACTCATGTAGCAATGATCCTCAGGTTGAAGTATAGCTCCATGGGTAGAAGTCCACGATCCTCAATTGCTTGAAGAGAAGTCACTGGTGAGTAGATCTTCTTTTCTTCTCTTCTTTCTTCAACAGATCCAGCAGATGTTGACACACCATTTTCTTCCTGTCAAATGATATGTGACAGGCTTTAAATAAGGCCCCATGATGTCACATTTGACAGACACATAGTACACCCACCAATCTGACTGGTGGCTGTACCATGTGAACAGGCATCAAGTTTTCAGGGAATGACTTCTCTACCAAACCTAATGGAATCACATGGTACAACCCTATCTGCAACCCTTTCCGAGAGGCCTAACTGCCCACCTTGGGGAAACTACAACCTTTACCCACCCCTCTACCACCAATAAACCGGTTGTTGCTCTTTATCGGCGGTTAACCACTAAGGTAATGAAGCTCTGTTGTTATATTATTTTTATTACATAGGTTTGAAGCAGGGTGCGCCCGGAGCTGAAATTAATGTGGGTCAGCTCCAGGAGACCCCCCCGGCTTCAATTCTATTTAGTAAAAATAAATGATACTCTGTCTAATGCAAATCGCAATTCCTATCTTCCATGCTTCAGGTGGCGCAAAAAAAACCAGGAGTTTTTCAGCCGTGATTTGCACCTCGGAGCATATAATAGTATAATATATAATATAATAATATAGTGAATAGCAGTTACTGGCAAAAAATGCAAGTTTCAACAATTTGAAATTGATTCTTCCCTGGTAAACACAGAGGCAAAGCATTTGTTTAATACCACTGCTTTTTCCTTATCTCCAATAATCTGCCTGCCCATCTCACACTGAAAGGGACCTACTTTTTCTTTTCTAATTTTTTTGTTATTAAGGTACTTAAATAACTTTTTACGGTTGTTCTTACTTTCTATTGCAATCCTTTTCTCATTAGCCATTTTTGCTAATTTGATTGCTCTTTTGCAAATTTTTGTAACATTCCTCATAATTCTGATATGATGTCTCCGTCCCTTCTGACTTCGAGAATCTAAACGCCTTCCTCTTCTTGTCCATTTCCTCCCCTACCTGTTTATTTGGCCACATTGGTTTTGACTTATTTCTTTTAGATTTATTACCCACGAGTATACACTGATAAGTGTGCTTTTCTAACAATGTTTTAGAGACTGCCCATTTATCTTCTTATTTGTTCCCTCCAAAAACATCATCCCAATATATTGCTTGTAGATTAGACCTCAGTTTATTAAAATCTGCCTTTCTAAAGTTTAAGATCTTTGTTGAACCCAAGTAATCTGTTTTTTTTATTTAAAATGTGGCCATGTTTTGATCACTGTTACCCAAATGTTCCCAGACTTTTTGTTATTACGTCTACATTGTTTGATATTACCAAATCCAGTACTGCCCCTCTCTCTCCTGGTTGGTTCCTCAATAATTTCTGTCATGTAATTGTCTTTAAGCACCCCAATAAACATCTTCCCTTATAATAGGTTTTAGATCCGGTTTACCATATAAACATACTCCACCTCCTCTTCTATTTGCTCCATCCTTCCGAAAAAGGGAATAACCCTCTAAATTAACAGCCCAGTTATGAGTTTCATCCCACCATGTTTCAGTAATGCCTGATATCATACTGCTCCCTTGTAGTTATTAATTCAAGCTCCCCCGTTTTATGTCAGGCTTCTTGCATTAGCAAGAGTGCATTAAAAAAAATTCAGCCTGTACTTATCTTCTCTAATCTCTGATCTGTAGCTCTGTCGTTGGTAGTTTTAGGCTCGTAATGTACTGTGTGTGCCGTGCGCGCGCGTGCCTGTGCGAATGCGCGTGCATGTGCCGCACACTTTTTGTGTGTATAGAGTCCATGCTGCCGGGAGCGACATGCTGGGAAGGTAGTGTGTGTGTGTGTGTGTGTGTATAGATTGTGTGAGTGAATACAGGCATACCCCGGTTTAAGGACACTCACTTTAAGTACACTCGCGAGTAAGTACATATCGCTCAATAGGAAAACGGCAGCTCACGCATGCGCCTGTCAGCACGTCCTGAACAGCAATACCGGCTCCCTACCTGTACCGAAGCTGTGCGCAAGCAGGGAGACTATAGAGCCTGTTACACATGTGTTATTTACATCAGTTATTCACGTATATGACGATTGCAGTACAGTACATGCATCTATAAGTGGGGAAAAGGTAGTGCTTCACTTTAAGTACATTTTCACTTTACATACATGCTCCGGTCCCATTGCGTACGTTAATGTGGGGTATGCCTGTAATTACTTAAATAAGATTTTTTAAAAGAAAAAAAACATGTTTGATAAATAAAATGTTTTGATTTGTGCACTTATTGACACATACACACACACACACATACATACACACACATACACACATATACATACATTTCAGCGGCGGTAGCGGCAAATTCATTATTTTCCTCATCTTCCCCCCCTGTCGGCCGGTTCCGCGCTCACTGCCGTGCGTGCGGTCCTATTATAGAATGGCTGACTAACCTCAGCCAACTATAAATGCCGCGCGCGTACGGCGCAGCAAGCGCACGCACTATAGAACAGCCCTTAGAAATGTTGCCTTAGACCCAAATACCATTGTTACAGTCTTGATTCTTTGTATTGCATGATTGTCTAGTCAGAAGAGTCTTTTTTCATAGTATGCTGACATGTCGGTGGGAAAGGCACCTGGCTCAGACGGCCGGTACGGTGGGGTCCTTCCAGTGATGTGGTGTGTTTTAGGACCAAATGGCCGGCGGCTGATGGCGTACAGACCAACAAGCCGGGTGTATCTCCCATGCTTTATGTTAATCTGGGCTGAGCAACGTACATGGGTAATCCCTCGTTTTCTGTAGATTTTGTATTTATAAATACAGCTGCGCCCAGAGCTTTCTTCTAAGACATTGTTTTTGTTTATTTATTGGTATTTGTATTGTTGGGTATGATGGTTGGTGTCATGGAGCAGAACCCCACCCCCAAACTCGAGGCATGGGCAAGTCATGAGTTGGGCTTTTAGGAAAGGGTGTGAGTGATAATTAGTGCAACACGCGCTAGTGACATATACTTTGCACTTAACAAGTGAGTGTTCATAAACCAATAACAGTGCTACAATAAATCATAAGTCCAATGCAAATGAAGTCCAGCAGCTGCCTACAAAGTCTTGCTGGTTCTCTTACAACCAGAAATGGAATCTAGTAGGATGTAAAGATTTATATGGCACCTGGGAGGAAACACTTTGATAAAATTGACCTTAATCAACGCCAAACCCGTTCAGATGCTTGTTCCTCCGGTTCAGCTCTGTTCCTGCAATTTTCTTTGGATTGCTGCACTAGTATCGACCAGCCCCAATGGTGCATAACCTTTGATACCTTAGATACCACTTGCGTGGTGACAACTGTTGATCAGCAGTAGACTTAGATAGAATAGTTCCGAATATTTAATACTCCATCAAGCCAATAAATCAAATAAAGCAGATCGCTTCAGCAATCAACATTTAAAATGGTGAACATAAGTTACACCATAAAAATTGGCTTGATGTTCTTCTCTCCGTCGTTATAAAAATTGGAGTCCTACTTACAACACATCCGTAGGACATGCGCCTTGTTAAATATTTGGAACTGTTCTATCTAAGTCTACCACTGATCAATAGTTGTCACCACACAAGGGGTATCTAAAGTATCAAAGGTAATGCACCATTGGGGCATGTCCTGGGTTTTAGGAATGGATATCAAAAGCTATTTGGCTTGCATATTCTTTAACCATTCTTGAGAACAAAATGATATCACTTGTTTCTACATCTTTAATCCCTTGAGTTGGAAGCTTCTGTGGTACTGGAGGTATTAGGTTGTATATTCAGCTTAGTGTTCCCCGTGTGTTATGTTTCAGTTAACAAGATCCCCTTGACGACACTTGTTTGTACTGTATTAAGCGCTTGAGCAACCAACATGGGGTATCCTGAATATATTGTGTACTGTAAATAGGAGGCAGGGAGAAAACCCTTACATAACTGAAGCTGGATCAAGCCCCTATTTAGCCAGTGAGAGAGTATGTATGTATATCTTTTATTTATATAGTGCCCACAATGTATTCAGCGCTTTACAAAAGAGAAAATACAATGCAGGAGATTATAATACAACAAGTGCAAACAAAATTAGACAATAGGACAGGAAATCCCTGCCCCGGAGAGCCTACAATCTATGTAGTATGATGGGAGATTTACAGAGACAGCAGGTGTGGGAGTAAGTGCAGTAGATGGCATGGCTTGGCCACAATGGTTGGTATGAGTGACTGTGGTTGTGGAACAGTAGCCATGAGAGTCTAGGCTATTGAAATGCTTAATTTAAGAGGTTAGTTTTAAGGTTTGACTTAACGATGGGTAGAGAGGGTGCTTGGCGTATACCAAGTGTTATGGAGTTCCACAGGTAAGGAATAGTGAGGGGAAAATGTTTTAGGTGAGAGAGCAGTCAAGGTGAAAGAGGAGGAAAGGAGATACAAACTGGGAAATAACGAGAGAGAGTGGAATAGAAGCCAAACCTGTGCTACATATAGATCATATAGGTTTTGATCTTGGTAGGAGTTTCACCATCATTAACAAAAAGATTGAGTGGCTGGCTCTTCTCGCAATGGAAGGGTTAAAACAGTAATCAATTAATATATACAGTATATATGTACTGTATGTATTTTATTGTTGATAATACAAAATATATGTATTTTTCAGTAATGCCTTCCTTTATTTTTTATTTTTAGAATTCCCCTCCCTTTTTTATAGATTAAAAGATTAATTAAAAATAATTCTATCTTTTCATTTTTAGTTTAATTTCAATTAAAATAAATGAAAAAAGCATTAGAAAAAAGTTAAACAGGATACTAATTTTTTTTTAAGGGATTGCTCCTTCAACATACAGTATATACTTAATCGTCTTAAAAAGGTAATCGCAAGAGAAATACATGTGTTTTGTTTTATTATGTAAATGTGTTTAGCACGTTTTTAAAATGATATTCAGAGCTTCAATGCTTCAATAACAAATATCGGACCTCTTCCCCCCTAATTTTCTAACACATCACCCAATCCAATAAAAGAAATGTCACCATTGTTGAGGTAGAAGTGTCACCTACATTATGAAAATCATTTTGTTCTTTTCTTTCTTCGATACCGACAATTCCAGGTATATACTGATATGAAATATACACCTGGCACAATCAGTACTTGAACATGTCATTAACACCATAGTAACCCTATTGGCCATGACGGCATGCGTCATGCAAGACTTCATGTCTGGTATGGTTCTTAACGGGTTTATGCTCCGAACTGGCTCCTGGTCTACTCAGTGCACGCCATAGCATAGAGGCTATCGCATACAAGGGGTTAAATGCTATGGCATCATGACATACAACGGATTAACCCCCAACCCCCCCCCCCTCCCACTTACACACACAGCAATCTCACTATCACAGCAAGGGGCTTAACCTCCCACTCCAGGACACCGACCCCCATCACCCTCCCACCTATCCTCCACTCCAAGACAACTAAGAACCCCTCCTCCAATAGGAATGTCTTACAGCCCTATTAGATGGAGAAGGTCATTACACAATAAATACTTAAAGATCATTAATATGTAGATGGCATTGTATAGAAATAGGTAATTAACCCCTTGAGTGCTATCTTCCCCTATCCAAACAAAAGTCTAGGTAGCCACGTTGACACCAAGTGAGTTAATGAGGGAATACAAGAAAAAACTTCCTCATATATTGGGTCAATGACCCATAGGAAGTAATCAAAAAAGGTAATGTTGGCCCCAATTGACCGAACATAAATAAAGCCATGGCCCAAGAATCAACAAAAAAAGAACACAAATACTCTTTGTCCCAATTACCTAAATCCACAAAAAAAACAGCAGAAGAAAATCTGAAAGCCAAAAATGATCAATGCCCCAATGGCCTACAGTACACCCAATCCATCACCATCTGCTTTGAGTGAAGACTGTTCCTCAATTTTGATGGATGCCCTCATCATCCCTGTCAAGTCTCATGCATAAGAGGCTATGCCTCATGGTCTCATGCAGCATGGGGTAAATGTCACTTTGCCGGGAGATCCTCAGTCGTAATCCCACCCCAACAAGTTATAACCCAAGCCAAACAACACAGATGCAGCCAGACTCCACCACAGGCAGACAACCGGATTTCCTGCTTCCAAAGTGAGGAGGGGTCTCACGCAAATTGCATGTGAGGACCTTTCTCACGTGGCATAAGTGTGGGACCCTTGACAGCACTGCCTCACTGTTTCTTGAAGGTAATTCCTCGTGTGGTATTACTTATAAACAATACAATCTTTTTTTCTTTTATCAGCTGCCCCATCCTCAGCGTTCTCTCTCGGCTGACCATGTTAAGTGAGGGCCTGTATACCTGCATATAACATGTGGTTAGTGAACTTGAGTAAAAGCAACCAATCAGATTTGATTTTACATGTCTGCAGTGATCATGTGTTAAATCAACCAATGGGATTGCTTGATGTACTGTAACACGTGGTAAAATGTCATTCTCAATTTAGTGCCCAAATGTAAAGCTAAGTATCATCAATAGAACAACTTTGTTATGCTTGCAACTCCCTTGATAGGATACCTAACATTTGATGGACAGGCTCTCAATTCAATGACTGAGAACCTAAAGATGGGTTCATGTGATTGGGTATCAGGAGAGGAGGAGTTAAGAGATTAAGAGATCCAAGCGGAGCACAAGGAGTGGAGAACTACAGAGACTATTAGGATAGGACCATCCCTGTCCCAAAGAGTGGTGGAGGCAAAGATCAATACGCTGGTGGAGTCATCCCAGTTCAGCAGGATCGGAGTGGCCATGGCCAAGAAGATAGGACAGCCAAGGTTCACAGACAAGTTGCAGCCCATCGTGACCGAGTAGTCGTAAGTAACCCGCAAGGGCATCACACTTGCAATCCTACAGTACCATTGACCGCACATACAGTACAAGGGTCTCCAAGTCTTTGCGCAGAAACAGGCCGGCAACTATACCACCAAACATATAAATGAGCTCCAAGAGCCCTTTGATAATATTGGGACCTAAAGAGAGACACTGAGCGATAGCAGCGCAGTGATACACATATTGTTGAATTGTTGTTCTAAACTGTTTCATGTTGTCTATGGGATCCCGATGATTGAGGATCGCAAAACATTAGTGTGTTGGTATATAGATACAAACCGTTGCTATTCAAAGATACGCGTCTTGTTATATTGTCTGACCCGAGACAGGCTCTCCGTCGGCTGCTTAGTATTACGTACACACAGGGGAGTAGGATTTGGGCCCCCACCCTAGTATATCTTATTCAGTCTAGGAAAAATAAAGAGGGGTTACGTGGTGATGATGATGTTAGCAGTTAATTTATGAGGCACGTATAAACGTAATGATACATTTCATGCATACACTTTCAGATATGTACGTCAGTTTTTTTTAACACTGCACTAACAAAAACAAAACAACACTACAGGAATTCTTCAATCCTAGCATTGGGGTTAATAGACCTAACAACACAGGTTCTACCAGACATCTTTTGTCTTTGACCCATGTGTAAGAAACATTTCCCCATAAATATGCACATGTAGGGAAAGTTGACTTCATTTACGAGCTTCTCATCTTTCTGGGCCTGGTGCCCAATGTTTTCCCTATCCTGTTACTGCTTTATCTATCTTTATTTCCATATCTCCTTATCTTTATTAGCTCTGATAAGAGCAGGGTTAGATAAGGGCAACAAAAAAAAAACACTTTATTGATTTTTTTTTAAACATCCCTTATTTAGAAGCTCCTAGGAAATACAATTTGTATTTAATTTCCAGATAAACAAAGGAAAATAATATTTGCATGTAGCATGGCTACATTAGTTTAAGGAAGCCAATCAAACTGCTACATTAATTACAAATGGGTGGTTTTTGGCTTGCTACATAGAATTGCACCTTCAAATACAGATTTGCAAAACTCTTGTTGATTGATTACTAAAAATGTTGCTGAAACCTTTAAAGATTTTTAAATGTGTGCCAAGGATTATACTCCTGGGAAGGCCACCATTTTTCCAGGTCAGGGATGGTAGTGGTCAGACACGTACAATTCCTTCAAGCTCTGAACCTAACACTACATACATACATAGATACATAGATACATACATACATACATACATACATACATACATACACACATACATACACACACACACACACATACACACACACATACATACATACATACTACATATTTGTGTCAAAAGGACACAATGAAACATCCAAATGACAAAGTATATAGTTAAATACGTATCTGTTTGTCCTCTCATAAGTATGGGTCATATAGTTAAACTCTTTGGTCAAAGCGTTATAAGCCTGCAGCCACATGAACCATTTACATGTCCTAACTGTGAAAATGGTAGTGGTCAGCCCAGAGAGAGAGGAAATAAAACATTATTCCACATTAATGGTCATATTTATTAAGGTGTGCTAAGCCTTAGGGCCCTGTATGACCCGAACAAGTGAATAGGCAGTAAGATGTCTTTGCAATGCTTTAGTATGGCCCAGTGCACCTTCAATTAGTTTCCAAAGCCACACTATCTTCTAGATAGGTTATGAACAGATTTTGTCCACAAATCATTTTAACTAATGTGAACCCTGAGGCTTAGTACAAATAGCTCTGACAAAAGGGCCACATTACTAAATGGTGCTACCCAATAATACATTTTCTGACGCTTAGTAAATATAGCCGTAAGTGGTCTTTTTAAAAAACGTGCTGTCGCACATGAGCGCTTCTATTGAGATGAAATAACAATACTTCTCTTTGGGGGAATATTAATCAAGAGATTTATTATAACAATATTCATATCAGGGATATTTAATCTGTGATAATTCATCCTGGTTTGAAGGTCTGTTTGGTTTTCCCAGTGGAGTTCATGCTGATGAGATTCTAATGTTTTATTAGATGTACCTTCTTGATTTGCCATAGAATGATCCTTGTGTGTTGAAGTTATTGCTTTGAATTGCTGGCATAGGGGTTTCTGTCCATATTTATCTTTGCAGATGTCTCTGACCTCTGTCTGCTATCTGGTTTGATGTCAGCTTGTTTTAGCTAAGTATGCTAGGTTAGGAATATTTTTTAGGTTAGCGTGGGTGGCTCTAGTAATACAACTTTAATTATTTAAATCCCAGAAAATATAGGGTGTAAATCTTTCATATTCTCTATGGCTTGTGTTCGTTTGAGTTCATGGATTATAAACAGGAGTACACCGACAGTCTTACTTTTGCTTTCTCTGCGTATCTCTTTGTCCAGTCCCATACGCGTGTGTTTGCCAGACAGAGTAACCCTGTTCAATAAAAGTATGACAGAATAAATCAAGGCGTCTTTCTCATGCTTGTATTCTAAAAGCTTTCTTGGGCCACAGGAATGTCAATGAATAATGCAGGGAGAATCTCAATGGAAATAGACAGATAATTCCATTTTACTGATCACTGGAAGATGCTGATGTCTTCATGGAACAGTTTGGGTGACTGTCCACCATCCTGTGCCTCATTTAACTATATTAACTATTTCATGAATGATAGCTATAGTAAAACATATGCTCTTCTTTTTTTGGCCTTCGATAAGAGTGCTAAATAAAATGTTATGATATTTTCCACATAAGTTCCAGAAACAGAAAAGCAACAGAGATGACGGAAAGTTTGGGTATTTGCGCTTTCCTTCCTGTATTTCTCTTTCAACTTCTTCACTTATGTAGAGCCAGGAAACATTCTTATCGGGGGGATGTTTAGCAAGTCAGATGCATGTTAAAGAAAGCACCTCAGTATGAACAAGGCAAAATTAAATGAATTATTTATTAACACAGACTACACGAAGAGGGCAGAATGGGTGGACCTTAAAATTAATAATAAAGGACTTTGCCTCTTTCGAACTTGTTCAGTGAAGGCAAAAATCCCTTCTGCTCGCTCAAGAAAATGTTTTTTTTTTAATGTAATTTTATTTAATACCGCCAAATCCAGCAGTCTTTAGTATTGTATTGTATTGTATGCCTTTATTTGTATAGCGCCATTAATGTACATAGCGCTTCACAGTATTAATATACGTGGTAATAATATAAATAACAGGTCATGGGAATAAGTGCTTCAGACAAACATAACATTTAGGAAGAGGAGTCCCTGCTCCGAGGAGCTTACAATCTAATTGTAGTGATGAGAACCTATGCTGGAGGCAGAATAAAGCCATGTCATGGAACAGCAGAAGATCAAGTGCTACCAACAGCCCTTACCCAGTTCTTCACCACATCTTCACTGCTTCCAGTTCTGATTACACCATTACACCCACACCTCTCCCCATAAGCCAGTAGCACCAGTCTATGCATTTACCATTTCTGTTGAGGTGTTTGACAACAGAAGGTGCTTTGCGTATGACAGGACCCCCCCTATGCAAATATCAGCAATAAGAGAGCTGACACTATTGTGTATGGTTATAAGTCAATAAACAGTAACAGTTTCAACCTGTAGTTAGCTTGTACTATTATAGACTGATATCCTTTGCTCTGTTCACATTGCCACTCTGCCAACGGTCACCCTCTTCCTGATCTCTTTCTGTTTTTGATTGACTGGTTTAGAATTGGTGACTCAGAATCCCCTGATTACTTATACTGGGAATCTCTAACTTCTATCAACACACAGTAAATACAGTATCTCGGAGATATTGTTTTCTCAAAATACATTTTCTCCTTTTCATTTTTCTTTCATTTCCCGTTCTGCTTGTGTTTCTTCTCTCTTTATATATATTAAAAAAAACACCACTAAAATACAATGCGAAATTAACCGGTGAACGGATTCATGCAGATTGACACCTATTTACATCTTAACGGTTGATGCTTTTGCATGTTAGCATGGATGTGTAAAACAGTAATATAAATATATACTGTGTGTGTGTGTGTGTGTGTGTGTGTGTGTGTGTATACATACATACATACATACATACATACATACATACATTTATTTATTTATTTATAAAATATTTTACCAGGAAGTAATACATTGAGAGTTACCTCTCATTTTCAAGTATGTCCTGGGCACAGAGTTAAGACAAATAATACATGTTTACAAACAGTTACATAATGAGCAGGGTATACATTATATACAAGACATTGCATGCACAGTTAAAGATAATTTATATCATGGGCGTATGAAACAGTTACAGACCACATTAAAATGTGTGACAGCCTTAGATTTGAAAAAACTTAGACTGGTGGTGGGTGTAAGAGTCTCTGGTAGGTTGTTCCAGTTTTGGGGTGCACGGTAAGAGAAGGAGGAGCGGCCGGATACTTTGTTGAGCCTTGGGACCATGAACAGTCTTTTGGAGTCTGATCTCAGATGATAGGTGCTGCATGTGGTAGGGGTGAGGAGCTTGTTCAGATAGGAGGGTAGCTTGCCCATAAAGAATTTGAAGGCAAGACAGGAAAGGTGAACTTTGCGCCTAGACCCGAGTGATGACCAATCTAGTTCTTTGAGCATTTCTCAGTGATGTGTGTTATAGTTGCATTGGAGAACAAAACGACAAATTGAGTTGTAGAGGGTGTTAAGTTTGCTAAGGTGGGTTTGAGGTACCGAGCCATATACTATGTCTCCATAGTCAATAATTGGCATTAGCATCTGCTGTGCGATACGTTTTCTGACCAGGAGACTTAGGGAGGATTTGTTCCTGTAAAGTACCCCTAGTTTGGCATAGGTCTTGGTTGTCAGGGTATTAATGTGCATCCCGAATGTTAAGTGGGAGTCAAACCATATGCCCAGGTATTTAAAACTAGTAACAGGAGTTAGGGTGGTGTTAGTGTTGGTTGTAATCTGGAGCTCAGTCCCTGGAAGCTTTAAAAAATTAGTCTTGGTCCCAAACACCATTGTTACAGTCTTGTCAGTGTTTAAAAACAGTTTGTTTTGGGAATCCAGTTTTCGAGTCTCAAAAAGTCAGACTGAAGTATGTGTTGAAGGTCAGAGAAGCTATGGCTGTGTGCATACTGCGCCGACACACTTTATTCGAGCAAATACCCAGTATGTACCTGGCAGATACCTGGAATGCGCCGCTCCTCACCTCTGACAAGCCCCGTTGCGTTTGCCTTCCCAGCCTGGGTTCATGCCTAGCTGACGGGCGGCTGATCTGTTAAATTATAATGATTAGGATTTAATAGGCTGCAATGCTTCGCGTGTCTACCAGATGGCATAAATTCATGAATTGTAATGCAATATATATATATATATATATATACTGTGCAGTATTGCAGCCAGCGGGAATAAAATGCTTCAATCCCTGCCTGGAAAATACCTCAATGCACTCGGGCAGAAAACAGTCACAAACCTCAATACACCCGGGTATACCCGAATTCGTGGGACTAGCCGAGCTCGAATAAAGTGTGTCGCCAGTGTATAGGATTGTGTCTCATCTGCATACATGTGTATTGAGGCTTCCTTACAAGCTGTGGGAAGATCATTAATGAACACTGAGAAGAGTAGGGGCCCCAGAACAGAGCCTTGCGGGACACCACAGGTGATATCCAGGGGGTTGGAGTTAGAGCCAGAGATGGACACATGTTGGGATCTACCTGATAGGTAGGACTGAAACCAGTTTAAAGCATGCTTCCCTATTCCAGAGCTCTGGAGTTTGTTGAGCAGGATAGCATGATCAACAGTATCAAAAGCCTTTGCAAAATCTAGGAATACTGCACCAGTGAGTTGACCCAGTTCCATTCCACACATATACACACAGATTCTATTTGGATTGGACTGCGCCTCCAAATATTAAGCAATATATGCAAATTAAATGCCTAAAGCCAAAATATATGTTTTAAATAAAGATGGTATGTGCTATAATTTAAACTGTCTCAATTACAGAAAAAACAAACATACATCAATGCACATAGATAGATATACAAAACTCATAAGTCAGTATAAATTGATGAAAGCCAGGCTCTATGCTAATACTACAACTAAAGTGCTTCTGATATGCTTATCAAATGTGTGGATAAAAATATATAAAAATTAAATGTCCAAGAGATAAGAAAAAAACATAACAAATCCGATGTCACTGGGATGCTGGCAGCCTTCTTCACGGGAACAACTACCTCCCTTCACACGATCTGAATAGAGAGAAAAAGTAGAAAAATCGCCCGATCCTAGTGTAATATCATTGATAAAAATGTAATGGTCTTGAACATAGACAATTTAAAACTCACGAACATCCGAAGTATTATTGCGTGTTATGAGAATACTCATGCCCCAACATGAACCAGGACGCTGCTCCGCTTGTACTGCTCTTCTCCTCTGATCACAAGGCCACCTCCTCACGAGTCCTCCCAGTAGGTGTTGTCTCTTAGAGAGTCCTCTGGCAACTCAGAGCAGGCACACAGCGTTTCGGTCAGGGGAGTTCCTAATCCTCACGGTATAGTATACACTCCTTCTCCGGCGTAGTGATGGCCACCCCCTGATGAATTCAGCTTGACTGAGGAAACACGTAGGGCTGCGTGCTGCTGAGCTTACAACTTATAATCACTACGCCGGAGAAGGAGTGTATACTCTACTGGGAGGATTAGGAGCTCCCCTGACCGGAACGCTTTTTTTCTCTCTCTCTCTATATATATGTAGCCCACTTTCCCCCACCCTATGGGAGATATGGCGGCTACTGTGTGTGGTGCGTTACCTGTGCCTCACAGGAGGCCTGAACATCCGCCGCTGGGAGCCTGGAGTGTACCTGATCCGATTGGTGACAGCGCCTCCATCTGCAAGGGATCCCAACTTGGTGGGATGAGCCCCTTACAGGAACAATAATAATAATACACACACTCAAGCATCTACTAACAACCTTTACTGGACACACTATAACAGTACCACACAGTATAATAGACCCCAACCGGATACCACCAATGAGTGTCCCCAAAGTCCCTTTCCAATGTCAAGGCCCACCCAAACGTAGGAGATAGCGCTATCCCGTGAAGTGTTGGTGCACTTAGTTGGGTACCTGCTCGGGGCATACAGCACCCGGGTAATGCAGATTAACAATAGGATCCTTCTGATCCAACGTTGTCGTCATCTGCCTCCGCGTGGGGTGAATTCCGGCGTGGATAATATCACCAGAGTCTCTTGCAAAGGAGGTGGTCTGGTCCCAGACACAGGCCGTAATCACCGTGCGGCATCTTCACTGTGTCACAACACAACCCCCAACCCCCCCCCCCCTTTCCCCCCCCCCCCCCTTTTCCCCCCCTTCCCCCCCCCCCTTTTTTTCCCTCCTTCCTTTCCCTCTCCTTCATTTCCTTTTTCTTCTATATAAACTATTATTTACATTCTAAGTCCTTCTCTCTTATGTCATCATTTCTGCATAATATCCAATGTACTGATACAATTATTGTGGTTCTTTCATATGGTTATATTTTCATGATCTCAGTCTGAGTTTATATATGTGTATCTATGATACATGTGCATGGGATCATATTGATATTTATGAATTTGATAATTAATTTCAAGTTCATTATATATTGATATCAACATGTCTTTACATATCTTTATTTTATCATTTTTACTTTAGTATTTCATGTATTGATATGATCTAATCATGTATATTTATCATTTCATTTATATGTCTATATATTTATATATACATATGATGATTTTTTGCCTTTTCCTAATGCATGTTAATATTTATTATGTACTTATTATTTATATTTTTATGTATTATTTATATTATGCATGTTTATGATTATAATCATTTAGAGTAGTATTTTCGTTTCTATTCTGGTTGATACCTTTATGCTGCCAATACTGTGATTAATGTGAGTGTAAGCGTGGTTTTACTATCTCTCCCCTATTGGCGAGATTTTGATGCCTCTCATTATCTAGATGTACTTGGGGGCTGACCTCTGAAGATACCCCAGGCACTTAAGTATAAATACACAGCCATCCTTGTTTATGTCAATCCCTTTGATAAAGTTGCAAAGTTGTGACAAAACGCGTCAGGCACGCAAATCACGACATTACGTCATTACGCACGTGCACGCTTTGCGGCCGGAGCGTGCTGGGAGTTACACTGAGGCCATACTCGTATGCTACACTGAAAGCAGCTACGTGGAACACCTTCTGCGGTATCCAAATAGAGGATGAACTTGTTCTGGTGAATCGGCAGAGATTTCCTGTTGGACTGTCGACGTTATTCGGGACGGTGCTTGCCTCGTTGGTGGTGATATGATCACAAATTGCGTGTTTTAATACTTATTTTGTGAGTGTTTTTAATCCCTCTCCTTATCCCTATTTTTATTAAATGTACATTTTTACGCTATGGGGCGTGCGCTCTCTGTTTTCTCTTTGTTCCTATAGAATCTTCATTGGAATTGGTTTTTCCATTTGAGACCAGCCGTGGACCCCTGGACGTTGTACCATTTGTTTTGATCTACCCATCAGGACTTATTCTAGGGTTTGGACTTTTGCACATGTATTTTAATATAATTATTTTGTATATGCATATTCATTCTATTTTTATGTAATTAGAGTGTATTTTAGTTTGTCTGACACTGTTACAATACACCCATTTATATTCATTATTAGCTATCCTATATATAGGATTTAAGCATTTTTTGGAACTATCACTTTACACATATTTGTATATTGCACAGAATTACATCACATAATTATTCACTAGTTACGCTACTTATTTTTTCTTTTTATATATATATATATATATCCCTACTAGGAATTAGCAAGGTAGAAGATAATAAGGACTACAGAGAGCTTTCAGTGGGAAGCTCACGTGCAGGTTAATATTAATCGGAAAATAAAAGAACACATGCTGAGCATATGTTAACCAACTTGACCATGGAGTTTATAAGTGCATGAATGTGGACTCATGCAGGGGTGTTTAGTACCAGCAATAACTAACCGCAGGAGATGCAATAAATGTTGCAATATAGAGTATTGGCCTGATTAAAGAAGAGAATTGGATGAGTCAAGTTCCAGATATAGACACGGAATTGGATGAGTCAAGTTCCAGATATAAATACAACTAATGGCTACAGTAGTCTTATTTCCTTAGCTGCAAGCTTGTGTATTTACACTCTATCATGTGGAAAAACAGGCAGTCTGTTTCTTGTTTCTGCAGTGCAGGTGTTTAGTTAACAGCAACACTCACACACCCGATTTTGGTCATGTACAGTAGCTTTTTCATTCTCAAATGGCTTGCACACTGAGCTTTTCACTGGCTGTTTCACTGCCGTGTTAATGAGGTCCCTCCCCTGCTGCTTCTCACGGATCGGTCTGCTTTCATGTATTGTGTACCCCTCAGCTCTAAAGTAATAACCCAGAACCATGCATTTCTGCCTCTTTCCACTTTGCCCTGCAAGGGAAAGGCAGTCATTTCAGATAACAAAGTGCTTATTATTCACGGCTTGAGGATCTCACTTTGCTGTTGTTATGTGCATTTGCATAAGCATGGTAAAACCTCAGGAAACGTCATTATTGCATGGAGCTAGTGCAAAACGGGCTTCCTCTTCTTTCTGCCGACCCTTATCTTTATGCTTCCAAGAAAGTGGAAGTCATCCATAAATACTGTATCTACCTGTTTTTCTAAATGTCCTGATTTTGGGGGGTGGGATGTGTGGATTTGTGAGTGTTTTTAGTTTGCTGAGTTGTAGTAAATTATTTTATGAGTGAAATGTAAGACACTATATAAATATAGATGTAGCATAGCCTCCGGCCGCTACTTCTTTTCCTGGGCCCTTCCAGTGTAAGGCCTGTTAGGTGCAAGCAATGGACGGGATAATTCTTTCTTAAAGGCTCTGTGTGCTTTTGCAGCCTTGGATTCATTAGATGTATCCAAGGGTGGGCCTTAGCAGCAGCCAGAGAGTGCCTGCCTGAGGGGTGGGTACTGATTGGACCACACACTGGATGTGAGGGCCTATCAGTATCCAGATCTGGTTTGTTATGAGTCCGAGTTACAGTCACACCCCAGGCTATACATACTGGCACTTTCCTAAAGTGGGGGTCTCTCTCTCTCTTTCCTCCCCCTGTGGAGTGAGCACCATCTACCCTCCATCTCACTAGGGGATGTGAGGAGGAGTCCAGAAGGCCTGGTCTGGGCCTCAAGCCTTAACCAGAGTGCCTTCAATAGGGGAAGCTGGGAGAAGAGTGCACCTGCTTTGTACATCTGCTCTGATTGCAATAAATACCATGGAACCATCACCAGTGTGTTTCAATGTCTTGCTGCTGAAAGAAAGGTGTCAGTATAGGCCATCCTGTTGCTATCCAGAGGATCCAAGCTGACAGGAGGCACTGCACCAAAGAACTAAGGTAACCTGTCCTGTTCTCCCCACAACACCGTGGAGCACTCAGCTCTCCTGTTGCCAAACAGGTACAGCACATCACCTAAATGGAGTAGCAGAGAAACAGATGACCCCAATCTCACTTAGGGGGAGGGGGGGTACAAGGGCTATATATATATATATATATATATATATACAGTGGTTGACAAATCACCAAAAAATCTACTCGCCACACAAAAAAATCTACTCGTCACCTAGTACCAAACGTGTGCTGCTTGGGCCAATATTTACTCGCCCGGGGGTTAAATCCACTCGCCCGGGGCGAGCAAATGGATAGGGTTGGTCGAAACACGGGCGAGATAGAGAGGAGAGAGAGAGAGAGAGAGCGAGAGATGTTGATTATATCTCATATATAAGATATATATAATATATATTATCGTAATATATATGTATATATATATAATCTGGTTTAGTGAATTATTATTACTGTTTGGGAGTTGATTTGATTGCGGCATCATTTTTGTGTTGTTAATATAAATTAATAAAATAATATTATAATATTAATAATATTAATAAAATAATATTATTAATAATATTAATAAAATATATATACTGTGTATATATATATTTATATATATATATATATGTAATCTTGCAAAAAGACACAGCGCCACCGCCTCCAATAGTGTAATAATAATAATAATAATATAGTCTTAATTCAATATAAAAAGTAGGCAAGTAGCCAAATCAATACTCACAAAGTTAAAGTTCTTTAAAGCTTGTCACATCCACTTATGTTAAGCAAAGTGTGCTGAGGTCGCTCCAACACTTGACACGCTTTAAAGAATTGAAACTTTGTGAGTATTGATTTGGCTACCTGACAACTTTTTATATTGTATTAAAGACATATTACACTATTGGAGGCGGTGGTGCCCTGCTTTTTTTGCAGGATGTTTTAAAGAAAGTGGACGGTCCTTGTTAACATTAGCTGCACACGCACTATAGTGGATGTACAGTATGAGGCATTGTTGACATTGACCAAGTGTCAATTATGTTTCTAACCAATAATTGAACTTTCTGGCCAATTACGCCTGTTGCCTATGTAACCCATGTCCCCCCCCCCCCCCCCAGACACAGATACTATATCTAGGGTGTGTGAGGGCTGGTTACACGTGCTTGAGTGGAGCGTACCTGCAGGTAACAGGAGGGCCTGAGCTTCCCGCGATGATGTGGGGGATACAGGACCAGGCTTCTGGGGTGGGTGCCTCATTCTTTAGTGGTGGTGCAGCGCCTCCATCTTCTATACCTTCCCAGGGATATGGGGTAGGACCCGTATAGAAGAAAGGACCCTGGTCCCAGGGTGGATACTCCAGCATCACACACAGTCTCGAGTAAAATAGCAATGTCTCTTTATTGTCTCTAGCTCGCACACAGCAGCCTTGGCAGCACACAGAAGCAACAATAGCAGCAACAACAACAGCACACCAGGAGATCCCAAGGTATACAGTCTTTCTCCTCTCCTTTCCTCCAAGAGGTCCTCCGACAGGATGGTCTGTGTGGGGCCTCAATACCCCAATGCCCACCTCAGAGGGTATCCTGTGGGTGGGGGTAGATTCTCCCCATCACCCCCTCATCGGGGTGAGGGGCATTGGTCCACCGGAGCTCTGCTCACTCTCCAAATGTATTAGGCCAGAGTTCTCTCTCTCTCTTGCTTGCTCCCAGGACGGAGCTTGATCTACTCCTCTCCTCCAACTCCCAGGACAGACAGGAACTACACTAACTGTCACTCACAGGAACTGGCCACTGAATAGTGTCAGCCCCACCCCTCATGATGTCAGCAGAACCTCCCCTCTGTCTCTTGCCGGCAGCAGAGTCAGGGGCCTGCATCTATCACTCAGGGCAGGGCGTGAAGGGGGGAAACCCATGATTACTACTGGTGCCTGCCCTTAACAGGACTTACCACAGTAGGAGAAAGATATGTATAGCCCGTGCTGTTTACAGGGGGCTACACCTATATTACCTGGAAGAAACGAGCAGCCGGCAGGAACCTGACGAAGCAATCTTATTTGCGAAATGCGTTGTTCCTTGCCGGTGCTCGTAGTTTGGCCACCGTACTTTCAACAAGGATCCCTGGTACCGGTCCCGCAGTCGGACACACCCGCTGGGGTTCACCGGGAAGCGGAGGATCTGTCATGATCCGGAGCTGCCTTGTGTTTCTTAGAGTGTGAGTGTCTACTTATCTTTATTATTGAATTAATTGTGTTTTATGTTGATTGTGGCCCTGCCCATTCTCTATATCTGGGACTACGGGAGAGGTGCCTCTAGCTCACTACACCCACATCCAGTCCATTGGAGGGACTTGCTGAGAGGAGGGCCTATACGTCAGACCCAAAATACTTCTCTGAATGAAGGGGCCCACACATGGCCATGTGTGTTCTAATCTTGTATATATATAGTGTCACCCCCCACCGATATATGTGTTCTGGGAATATTCCCTGCTATCAGGTATTTTTTCATTGTGTGTTGTATTGTCTTTTGTATTTCTGCATTGGGAGATCTACATTTTGCGCTGACCATTATCCTATACCTATTCTCCTCCTTGGTATTTCGCCCTGCTCCGGTTGCGTCACGTGTCCAATGTGGTGACGCTGCTTCCTAGTCTGTGTCTACAGACAACTACAGGTACGGTGGCCGCAGGTGTCCAAAAAGCCCTACGCGTTTCAGGAAACATTCACTTCCTCAGTGGTATGTCGAACACAGAGAACACAGCATAATACAGCAGAGGAAGAACAGGAAGAAACTACACATGGTATACCATGCATCCTCCCAGAACTGGCAAAGGCAATAAAATTCATGAAGAATGGGAAAACCTCTGGGGAATATGGAAATACTACTGAAATCTTGAAAGAAGCTGGGGAAAATCTAGAGAAAATCCTTGCAAAACTCTTTACGTGATGCATGAAGAGCAGGACATTTCCAGAACAATGGAGGAATGTCATAGTTATCCTCATCCAAAAAAAAAAAGAGATAAGAAGACCTTAAGACAGTTATTCCCAACTTTTATTCTTTGGAGGAACCCATGAAGTTTTTCGAAAAATCTTGGGGAACCCCTATCTGGCTGACACATATTAGATTAATTTCACACCTCATGAGCCCCCTCTATTTCCCACCCTCTACCCATGTATTTCTCTCCCCTCTGCCTCACTCACTCTCCCCCCTGCTGCCTTGCATGTATTATTCTCCCCTGCATCTGACTCTTACTCCCTCTTTTCCTCACTCACTCCCCCCCTCTCTCTCCTCTCACTCGCCCCTACCTTCCGTCAATTACCCCATTCTCACTCAATCCCCCCCACAAAATACATACCAAAAAACCCACCCCCTAAATACATGTAACCCCACGCCACAATACATAATTTAAAAAAATAAACACTCCCGCCAATACATATTAAAAATGCCCCCGCCAACCCAATGCTTTTTAAAAAGACCCCCACCGCCCAATACATTTTAAAAAGACCCCCGCTGCCCCAATGCATTTTAAAAAGAACCCCACCGCCCCAATACATATTTTAAAAAATCAGGCCACACGGGTAAAATCATCATCATCATCATCATATCTCCCCCAGCACCCCTATCATCATTCTCATACACCCACCCCCTGCATCTCACATCACCCCCCCTGCATCTCACATAACCCCTCCCCGCATCTCACATGACTTTCCCCCCTGCATCTCCCTCCAGTAGCTCACAAGGCACCATAGATCTCCCCCCTCTGCACGCACCACTCACCCCTCATACCGATCCCCCAGCCCATATGCCTACGGATCTCCCTTCCCCATCCCATATGCCTACCTCAGGCGGTGGCGGCAGAAAGCGGCGGGCAGGAGGCATGAGGTGGTGGGCCGGAGGCTCGAGGCGGGAGGCTCGAGGCAGGAGGCGCTCCAGCTAGCAGCAGGCACCGGAAGTGCCGGATTGCTAGAGCGCGCTCCTACAGAGAAGGAGGAAGGGGAGCCAAGGGGAGAGTCATTGCAAGCCGCAGTGAGTGCGGTCGGCTCAGCGGAACCCCTGGGACTGCTCCTCGGAACACCAGGGTTCCGCGGACCTTTGGTTGAGAATGACAGACAAATTAGTCTACTTCCAATCACTTCTAAGAGTTGTACCAAATTATACACTAATTGGCTGCAACAGACTCTGGACTTTGCCCAGTCTAAAGAACATGCGAGTTTTTGCAGTGGATGCAACACAATGGACCACATCCAAGTAGTACAATGACTGATTTCCTGAAGTAATGAATATGATTTACCACTCAGCTTAAAATTTGTAGTTTACAAAAAGTATTTGGTTCTGTCTACACCTCAGTGGTTTTAAAGGCATTAAGAAGACAAAACAATTGTGCAGGACATTAAGTTGGGAAGAAAAGTGAATTAAAATCAATGTTGAATACTTGAGTCACCTACAATTTGCAGACGACCTGGTTATTTTTGCACACAAGTCCACAAGACCTACAGCAACAAATTGGAGGACTCGCCAAAGAAATTAAGAAGGTGGGTCTCAATAGGAATCTCAGCAAGACCAAAGTGATGTTCAACATGTGTCAACTCTACAAAGATTGAAATAAATGGAAAAAAACAGAAGTCAAAGACTATGTCAACCTTGACCAGCACGTATCAATAGATGGGAACCCTTGAATGAAATCAATAGGAAAATTAAATTGGGAGAACCTTCCACTGAACCTCAAAAGGAAAGTGTTTGACCAATGTACCCTGCCTGTGCTCACATAGGGATGTGAAACTTTGACCCGAAATGCAAAGACAATTCAGAACTTTCGGACAACTCAAAGAAGTATGGAGAGAAGTACGCTAGGTACATCATCCAAAGGAGACAAAAAAATGAAGAATGGGTTCAAAAACAAACAAAAAACAAAAAGTCAGGCACTACAGAGGTGGGCACATGTCTATGAACTTGACAAATATTGGACATTTACGGCTGTCCAAAAAGTCACAAGCGTGAAACGTTGCCAAAATCTGCCAACTGTAACTATCTTAGAGTGTACCTTGACCACAACTTTATTCAAAAAATGTGCTAAAAAAAACTCCACAAATATTGGACAATGTCATTAATATTAACAATAAAAATAAGAAGTGAGCATTTTCGACCATGTAAAGAAACCTTTGATCAAACACTTTGCTGAATTGTGGATTGTTTCAGAACATGGTGGGAAAATGAATGAGGTGACCCGAGACAGGTTCATAAAATCTGTTCTCTGGGGCCGTACATTTCTGGTTGTTATTTAATAAGCGGTGCCACAGTATTCCTTCCATAAGGCACATTCTGGCAGAGCACCACATATATATATATTTTATGTTTGTATTTGTGTTGTATGCACAAAGTATTCTACAAGGACTATTGTAAAAACAGCTTTTGTTTGAACACGTTTATTTTTCTCTCTCCTGTGGAATGCTGGGTCATTTCAGCCTATATAAAGAATTTGATACTGAGCCTGTTCATTTGCAAAATGCTAGTCCCATGGCCTGAACAACACATTACCATCATCTGCCTAGTGTGAAAATATAATAAAGACTTTTTCTTAAGTGTGAATTGCCTCAAGACCTTAAGTCTGGGACCCTGACCATACTAATAGAGCATAAAACTGCCAAGGTATCAATTACAATGAAACAAACATGTACAAGCTATAAATATACTTAAACCATTTATAAGCATCTATCTTGCTTGATAATTTGGTCCCATAAGCTTACTCTTTTGTCTAGACGTGATAATTATGGTTAGACTGGATAATTATATACATCGCTGCATGCTTAACCCAAAATAACACTGTACCTTTGTGGTTTACTGGTTTTCAATATTATTGGACCCTTGATCTGTGAAGTTAAACTGGAAGCAATACAACTACTGGGGTTAATTTCACCCTTCTACTAAACTGCATAGTAGCTAGCCATGGACAAACGCTGCTCATGCAATGCTAATGCCTAATATCATTTATAGGACAGGGAAGACGTTTTCTTAACAAGTCATATTAATTATAGCTGACATTTTAAAAAGCCCTTTCAATTCCAAAGTTAGAATTATATTATACTAAAGCACTTAACTCTTCTGCCGCCTGAAGAGTCTACCACACAACACAATGGAGTTAATAATAAATGCTTCTAGGAAATTGTGAAACCACCACTAGGGATGGAACGCTGGTGGCAATTTCTTTAGCACCTCTCAAGGGTGTGTTCATTAATACTCAAGTACAGCTGGGTAAACAAAAGCATGCAACTTATTGGCCTTGAAGTGATACAGAGCGTTGGTCATACAGGTGAGAATTAAATCTAGAACGGACATAGATTAAGACAGGGGTTCTCAACTCCAGTCCTCAAGACCCCCCCTATAGTCCAGGTTTTGAGGATATCCTTGCTTCAGCACAGGTGGTTCAATCAGTTCTTGCTTCAGCACAGGTCTCAATAAGTCCCTGCTTCAGCACAGGTGGCTCAATCAGTCCCTGCATCAGCACAGGTGGCTCAATCAGTGGCGATTGAGCCACCTGTGCTGAAGCTCGGATATCCTTCAAACATGACCTATTGGGGGGGGGGGGCTTGAGGACTGGAGTTGAGCACCCCAGGATTAAGGGGTTTATTTAATAAATCCTGAAGAGCATTGCAATTGCTGAAAATTCACATACAAGTCAATGAGAGTTTTCATCCGGTCGCATTGGAATCGGCCACTTTGAAGCTTATTGAATGAGCCCCTATATGGTGTTAAGAAATGCTGCAATTACCAAAAAAATACAGCAAATTGCATAATATGTTGCTGGCATTCTCCCTGTGTGATTTTCTTAAGGTTTTGCAGGCAAATGACCAAAATGCAACGCGTTTCGCTCCAAACGGTACTCCTCATCCGACGCATAACTGCAAGATACGGTAAATATGGGGTGTACGCCAGGATTTTTTTGCTTGTTTAGATAATAATTCAGATTACCACCAGCTATTAGTCTACAAAGCAGCGCAAACTTCTCAAATTGCTTAATTCATCATCAGGATGGTAAATCAAACTGGTTTAACTTGAAAAAAAACTATTTACATGGAAATATTGGGCCATGCAACTTTACCGTTACTAAGAGAATTGGGAATGCAAAACCAGGCCCAAAACAGCACAGATTATCAAAAATATAAATATTTGCATTGTTTTCAGTGTTGTTTTTCTGAATAATTGTAGTCCTATTTGATGCACCATCTGGGAGACTTTGATGTCAAGTCTTCTTCATTAGTTACTGCAGCTTAAAGGTGCAGTGCTTCCAAAAAAAGGTTTGGGGTAAAAACACAGGAATGCAAAATCCTCAGGAACATATTTGGCGTTCCATTTTTGTATTTTATTTCTCCTTGGAAGTGAGAGAAAGGTAGGGTAAAGACTGATTACAGCAAACAAAAATAGGGCTGGAGGCTTGAATCCAAAACCAAAAATAATTTATTCATTGCGCATATCAGCAACAGGTAAAAGGTCCATCGAAACGCGTCAGAGGACTTTTTACCTGTTGCTGATATGCGCAATGAATAAATTATTTTTGGTTTTTGATTCAAGCCTCCAGCCCTAATTTTGTTTGCTGTGATCAGTCTTTACCCTACCTTTCTCCAATTTACCTCCGGACTGAAGCACGCCACGCCGAGACTCTAGAGACGCCATTCTCCTGAGTGCTTATTCCCTGCAACGAGTGCACCACTGCATAGCTCCAGCCGCCCATGCCGCCGGGTTGATGTCTGTGTACCAACGGGGTGAGTGTGGTTTTTATCTTTGCTGACCCCCACCCGCACAGTTCAGATTCCCATGTCGGACTATTACGGGGCTACATTGTGAGCAGGACTGCATGTTGCTATATAGTGCACTGCCGGTTATTACCTTAATGGCATACATTGTCTCGGAACAGCTATTGACATTGTGACTCCGTGTTGTTATACCTAGTAGCACCAGTTAGGTGAAGATTCTCACTTCTCCTAGTCCTACTACTCCTTGGAAATTATGCTGCGATCACTAAATCAAAGTAATTATTTGATATGGTGGAAATGGCAGCCATTTTGCTCCACCGCCAAAAAATTTTAAATGACAAGAAAATATCTCTGGAGTATTACAGAGGCACTTCACCAACCATCATGGGCAAGAACAGTCATCCATCGCACTATTCCTTCCCATACAGTCTCTGTAAGCTGCCCAACATACCACGTAGATTGGAAGCTCATGTCTTCAAGTCGCTTTGCAACATTTTTCAGGAATTTATATTACATTTCGTCGTTTTTGCGAAACTTCAAATTGTTCCAAGTTATTTGTTTTCGCCAGAATTTTGTGAATGTGAAAGTATACAAAGGATCATGTGTCGGGTGACCATATGACAAATGTCACGCATGCGCAGTCGGTCCGCACATGTGCGATCGGCACTTGCCGGGACAGCACCCAGAAAAGTTGGGGCAGAGCCCTAAGAACCGGGACTGTCCAGGCTAAACCTTGACATCTGGTCACCCTAATCATGTGACCAGAATTGAAGGTCATGTGATCTGCACATTACCTTTTAAGAGCTGACAATTTTCTTTAGCCAATTTCTGTGAATTTTGCCAAGTTTGTGAACTTTAGAGAAATCTTTGCACTTCTGTACTCTCTGGGTTAGGGATTCTTTCAGCTATTGTGTTCGGTTTACATGTAGTGCACTTATTCTACTCCCTGTATTCTCATGTTTATTTTGCAAAGTGCTGCATTTATGGTTGGCAGTACATAAATAAAAATATACATGCATAGTACATGATAAAATAGAGAGTCAGCAGTCACTGCACAGCGTGCAAAACGTTTTATCAAAATGGGTCAATATCAAAAGATAGGTTTTTAAAATATAGCAACAGGAATTGCACCTTGAAACACTGCTTCACACTGATACCCCGCAGTCTGTGTACTAGTGTCAACTTCCGCTGAATCTCGCGAACCAGGTGACATTTGCACTTTTGTTTTGTAAAAAAATGACAAAATATAAAATTCCCCCTGCGTTGAAGGCCACGCGCAAATTACATCAAGCTACATTGAGCTGACCTGGCCCTGCACAGACTGCACTTCTTGCTAAATTATGGAGAAAAGTGGCCAAATTCTGGCGACATTGACTGAATTTTGAGCACGGGGACATTTCGTGAAAACTTTGCAGAAAAGCGAAATGTACGAGAAAATCACAAAACATTTCACGAGCCCCATTTGAGGACATTCCCACATCTCCACTGTTCATTCTGTACATGCTGCCAAGGTAGGGTTGCCAGGTGTTCGGTATTGAACTGGACTGTCCTGTATTAGGACACTCTGTCCAGTAAAAAATGAGAGGTACTGTAATACCGGACATGTATGTGTCCGGTATTACCTCCCTGGACATAGTGACCTGACGCACCTTTCACCATTGAGTCCAGTATTTTTGGATAAGCCACCTATGCCGAGGTATTCTCCTGTAAGAACCTCCTGCTTTTGGAAGCGTTATCGCTGTTTTGCAGTATGGAGGGGCTTTCAAATGTAGTTTCACTTCTCAACATAAGTGCGACAGCAAAGCTGCTGCTTTAGCCCAAACAGCTTCAGCTCGGTGAAGACTACAGTACAGCAGGGCCCCGCTTCTCGGCGATCCGCTTTTCGGCGATCCGCCGATACGGCGGCACCGAGAAGGGGGCCGCCATGTTGGCTTGTAAGTCAGACATGCGCAGAATGGGCGGGTGCGCCCGGCACGCATGCGCAGACCGTAGTTTGTGCTCGCAAACCATAGGTCGCGCATGCGCAGAACGGCAAAAATGCCGGTTTGCGCATGCGCAGAACTGAAAATACCGGATCCGCTTTCCGGCGATTTTCACTATACGGCGGGCCCCTGGAACGGAACCCGCCGTATACCTGGGGCCCTCCTGTACATCGTGTCATATTTCATAGGGACCCTAAATAACAATGACAACGTCTCAGTAATCCAAGTTGTACGGTTTATTTATTTAGTTATATTTTTCTTTTTAAATGTGTGCTTCAAAATGTCAGTACTAAAGGTAACACAAGCCTTCTAAAAAACTGAACGTTCTGTGTATCAAGACTGCACTTCAAAAAACAAATGATGCCTCATATGTGTGATTTTCAATGCATCCCTCATGTTGAATACCTGACCAATACAATTTAAATTAAAACCTGAATTCTGTGTACCTGACTATTTATAACAAGTATATATTTTGTTAACCTATATAATGAAACATCCGCCCTGCGTCAAACACAGTTTTGGCGATTGATACATAGCAACTTTATTCTGCGCTAACACTATGAAGTCTTGGTGGGGTTAATGTCATGCTGAAGTCGGCTGAGGATTTAGACTCCGTTTTAATTGATTTGGTGGCGCCTCAAATATTCCTTTTTAGCACATAACGTATAAATCTATACCCCAAGCGTCGCACATGGCTATGCGCCAAAACAAAGGACTAAAATCCTTTTTGCCGCAGATAGAGAAACCCGAGCTTAGTCGATATTCGCCCAATTTTGCGCCAAAACAAACATGTCTGACACTCTGTAGGCCCCTCCGCTTTTGAAATGGGTGATTTCATGAGGCTCTGATAATGCAGTAAGTGAGACGACCATGATCTTCACTTAATGCTACGCGTTCCTGCCTGCAGGATGACCGGTAAAACTAATTTAATGGAGTTTGGACTTGGTTATTTTAATTATCTCTTTATAGTCGTTTAATTAGTCCGAATTACACTAATTTAAACCATTCTTGTTCTTTACAGCAGCTGTTTTCACTCAAAGCTTTTCTGTGAGCTGGAGAAAGCAATTATTCTGTCTGCTGCCGTCCCAGAAGCTATTGCATATGCATGAGGAAAAGGCTGGCTCTTTCACGTTGCATGAGGTGATGTAACAGACCTTTTCTGTCCATGATAATGGGACTATGGAGAGCCGGGAATCTTTGGGCAGGTGGTTCCAATCCTGCTGTAGACATCTATTAAGAAATGTGTTTCCACTATAGGAAACCTAATGTCTGAATTAATCAAAAGTAGACTTAAAGAGACAGAACAGGGCTCGCCCCCTGAACCTTCTCCATTACCGAGACCAGCACAGCAATGTGTTGTAGTCCACGTGAGTAGCAAAGGTTACACTGATGTAACACCCTCTAACTACAGTATAATGTGTCTCCTTAGCAATCTGCTCTGCTCATAATACCTCAGAAAAGAGGTTGTATTGCACAGGAGGTTACATTGTGAATCTTATATTTTTTTTGGATATCAATGTAGACTATTAAAGCAGCAGTCCAAACTGCCATGTATTTATTTATTCCTCCCCACCCCCTCCCCTTTAATATGTGCATCAATACAATCCACGCAATGATAAGTAATTAGCTAAGTTGCCAATCGATCCGTTCTCCTGTGATCGATTGTCGAAGATTTGGCTCGGGGGTTCACTAAATGGCTGTCAGTGCAGCAGAAGAGGATGAAAGATGCAGAGTTCTGTGGGGAAGATCATGTGACCAGGCAGTCACTCGATATAATTGGAGCACTGGTAGAGAGAGGGCGGGACTCAAAGAGGGGTGTGACAGAGCATGTTTCAGAAGAGGAAGGGGATGTGACTTTGGGAATGGTTGCTATAGAAACAAAAAAATAGTGTTACATTATAATACATTAAAAATTTCAGTTTTTTTTTTTTTTAAATACTACAAATATTTTCTCATAGTACAAAACTGGTTTATTTTTTTTAAAAAAGCACACACGTAGGATATTGCTTCGTCTGCAGCTTTAAAAGATAGCAGACTTCTAAAATCCTTGTGTGAGTCCAACATATTTATTAACAATAAAAGGTGTATTTTTTTTGTCTAACTGAAAAACTTGATAACTCCCTGCTATAATAATAATAATAATAATAATAATAAACATGCTGAAATATAATAACTCAATTTCACATATCAATACATACTATCGACTATGTACTCCACTGTCCCTGTGCAGTATGCTTTGAATAGAACTGAAATCTTCCCAAGTAAGGGGAAGATTGTTTTATAGCATATTGAATAGGGACCTTCGAGAAAGAATAATGAATTAACATATTGGCCTCTATTCAGTTTGCTATGAAGCTGTATCTTCATGTCAGGGAAGCTTTGAGCTCCTCTCATTTCAATGACTTCCCAGCATATTGAATGGAGGCCATTTATTTAATACTTATGTAGCCATGTCCCCCTTCGGGCTCCCTCCTGGATCCCCCTTACCTCCGCTGCGGTGCGTGTTGGCGCCGCCGGAGTTAGAGGCGGACCCGCCGGTCATGCATGAAGGGACCGAGTTGCCGAAGGGGCGAGCGGCTAGCTGGAGCTCCATGGGGAGCGAGTGCCGAGGGCGCCGCCATGTTGAATGTGCGCGCGCATGCGCAGTACAGTTTGCGCATGCGCAGTAAGGTCCGAGTGTGCGGCGTCCATCTTGGTGCACCTTGTGCTTGCGCACGAGGTATTACAAGCGGCGGCCATTACACAGTAGCTGCTCATAGGGAACTACAGCCCCCAGAAGGCACTGGGGTTGCAAGTCAGGTGCAGGATAACAGCCAATCGGGCTGCAGCAATCCCCTGCAGCCAGAAAGGATACATTTGGCGCATCTGTACCACGCCAGTCGGAGCTGGGACATCAGAAGGGTAGGGTGTGCGTGTGCAGGGTGTCGGTGGCCCCTGCTCTAGGCCAGAGACCCCCTTAGGCCCCAGCTAGGCCCGACTCCCCTGTATAGTTTGTGGCTGCTACAGGGACAGGCCCTTAGACAGGGTCACTGCCCCACTTAGACTCACTATTGTCAAGGACACAGCAAAACGCCGCACAGAAGTTGGGACCAGACCACCACCGAAAGACATAGAGACTCTCTTCAGTGTGGGACACCCCAACCGGATACCACCCCACCTGGAGGCGGACGCCATCACGGACAAAGTCGCTGGATCAACGGATCCCTTTCTTCAGTTGGTGTTACCGGGTGTTGGAGCACTCGGCATGTATACCTCATCTCGACAAGTGCACTAACTGTACACACATTAGTGGGGCAGCGTTGTCTCACACATTGGGTGGGCTGGGTGGACACCAGGGTGGTTGGGTGCCCAGAGAGTTGGAGGTTATGGCCATGCGTGGCCTAGTTCGTGGGACTGGTACCATTGTTATTGTATGCCTGCAGTAAACTGTTATCTTATACCACGTGTGTATTTCTTACATTGTCCTGTGACGGGGTTATCCAACATAGTTAGGATCCCGCCCAGGTGGTGGCGCTGTCACCTGACGGATCAGGTACACCCCAGGCTCCCAGCCGCCGAAGTTCAGGCCTCCTGTGAGCCTCAGGTAACGCACCACACACACAGTAGCCGCCGTATCTCCCATAGGGTGGGGGAAAGTGCGCTACACTTGTATATAATAACGTATATATATTTCTATCAATGTTTTAAATACATTGATAGAAATATACACTTTAATTATATACAGGGCTTTTTTATTTATCTCCACTCTTTCTAAAATGCACCGTGTCCTGCTGTTCTCATACTCTCCACCCACTATAAACAATATATACAGGGCATTTTTACACATACAGGGATTGGAGGTTCATTATCAGTTTATAACACGTACAGTAGGATTACATTTATTTTAGCCCAGTCGGTTGCAGATTAGTTTCCGGACACAGCGAGGCATCAGAGAGACGGCTGAGTACCACCAGCTATGCAGCTTTTTCCTGGTCTGAAAGAAATATAATTTGACTGACGTTGAAGACAGCTGAACAGCAGGCTACTGAAAGAGGCCAGACTATATATAATTATAGAAGAAAACTAGGACAGCCCTGGTTGAGTCAAGGGACCATCCGCTAAAAACTAGGTTACAAGAAAATATGGAAAGACGGGTGGGTAGCCGTACCGAAAGCTTGCAACATATCAACTACTTGTTGGTCCAATAAAAGGTGTCATACCCCCTACTCCCTCTCCCTCCTTTGTTACTACAAAATCAGGGGGTCTGTAAGACATAGATAGCTAGGAGTTGTCTTTTATCCATCTGCAGTTCTTTTTCACAGCTCTAGTGCTGATCTGAGAAATGTAGGGGAAATCTTATTACTCTAGGTTAGGGCTGGGCAACTCCAGTCCTCAAGGCCACCAGCAGGTCAGGTGTTCAGGATGCCCCTGCTTCAGCACAGGTGGCTCAATCAGTGGCTCAGTCAAAGATTTTACAGCCATTAATAAATATTGACCTTAATGTCGAGGCTTCCTTTTTCACTTCCTCACTCCAAGAAGACCTGATAAAAGTGAAAACGATTGTTAATAATAATAATAATAATTGTATTTATTTATATAGAGCATTTTCTTCCAATGGGACTGAAATGTCTTCACAATAACGTAAAAAAAAAACACACATTTATAAATATAAAAGAAACTAAATACGCGATAGAGATATAGGACATAACAAAATACAGAATGGAAGGTTCAGTATTGAATGTCGGATTGGTGGTGGGACATTAGTCTAAAGCCTGGGTAAAACAGATACTGCAGGTCTTGGGCCTGTTTTTGAACATTTCGGACTGTATGAGACAGATACTTCCAAATAGTAAGAGCAGCAGCTATAATCTCAGACCCCAAAGATGTCAAAAAGATTCTGGGAACTGTTAGCAGACCATCACCTGTGGATTAAAGTGAGAAAGTGGGGAGAAAGAGGAGCCCCTTCAGATAGATAGGACCCAGATTACGTTGGGCTTTATAGGTCAATAAACTGACCTTGAAATAGATTCACTTTCTTACAGGCAGCCAGTGCAGAGAGCGGAGACCAGGTGCCGTGGCAAGGATGGGTCTGGCTAGTTAACAACTTGGCCACAGCCTTCTGCACCAGCTGAAGGTGGCACAGCTCTTTTTCAGGCAGTTTCAAGTCAAGTGCATTGCAGTAGTCCAGGCGTGAGGACACAAAGGCATACACCAGGGTAGAGAGATCCTGTGTAAGAGTAAAGTGCTTCATCCGGGATACTGTATGTACATCAGGTGAAGGAATGAGGATTTGGACACGGCTGTTATTTAAGTGTCCTGCCTGAATCAATGACAATACCAACATTCTGCACATAATCAGGGTTCAGCAGCTGGAAACCCCCAAGTTCAAAGCCAGTCGGCTGACCCAGCTGGTGTCTCATTCGCAAAAGTTTCCCTGCAAAATCCAATCACGCACATTATTGAATACCATATGGCTACATAATTTGGCAAGGTGTTCTTATTTTGATACAAAATGTGCATATTAGACAAAATTGCACAGCTGGAACTAAATTGCTAGTTAAAAATGCATTTTTGAATGGTTTGAACATGCAAGGACTGTTTAATGAACATTGCAAGATGTGTCTCTCACCTGTTGTCGCCGTTCTCGCACGTGAAAAAGCATTTTTCACAATATAATGAATAGGCCTTGTTGAGTATGTTTCATAGTGACTCCACAGTCTGTCCTTTTACTTCACATTCATAGTACACCCCATTGCCATAGTCTGATCCTTAGCCTCTTACAGCCCTCCCTAATCTTCCTTTGAAACATTGGTCTCACAGAACCTCCCTTGACTCAAAACTCCTGCTTTCCTAGTGATTCCAGTATCCACACTGCACCTTACTCCCCCCCACAAATCGTCTCTTGAGCCTTCCTCAACCATGATAGTTCAGGCATTATCTCCCCAGTATCTTTCGCCCTCCTCCGAGAGTCTTTTAAGAGGCAGCCACACTTCCATTCACAAAACATTTTCTAAATAATTTAAAGGCCAGGCATTTTTTTTAAATAAAATTACTTATGTATGTACTGCATTTTTATTTTCATTTGTGAAATTAATTCTCTCATTTTTAAGCCCTGTACATTTAACTGTATTACTGTACTACTTGTAATAATAATAATTATTATTATTATAACCCCTCTTGTTTTTTGCACCCAGACTGATACCTAGTGCTAGAGTAGAGGCCTGAGTCCTTTCTTTTGTATGATACACTACATATGGCGTGGAGTGAAACAACGGGACACAACTACAATAGTGCTTGGTTGTATAACGGATTATATATACTGAATATGTATATATATGTAGCCCCGGTCTCTTTTCAGCCTCAGAGACCCCCTTGCCTGCGCGCCGAGCGGTCGGGGGTGCCGCCGGAGGCAGCGATGGACCCGCCGGCACGCCGAGAAGGCGGGGGCCGGAGCAGGGAGCAGGGCGCACCTGGCTAGCGGGGGCCGCCATTGTGTCTGCTCGCGGTTGTGCAGTGTAGTTGCGCACGCGCTTTACAGTGCCAGGACTGCCGGCGGCAATGTTAAGGTTGGCGTGAGGTCGCACATGCGTAGAACCACCGCGGTAGCCATTACAGGATCGCGCAGGGGCAGTAAGGGTAGCGCACGCAGTCCCAATGCTAAAGAGGTCCTGAGTGGACTACAATTCCCAGCAGCCTCTGGGGATTGCCCTTTCACCCACATCACGTGCAGCCAGCCAGCAAATAGGGTTTTGCAGCTTCTCCTGTGGAGGAAGGCTACAATGTTGCGGGGACCACGTTTGGCAGTTGGAGCGTGTGAGCTGATGAGGAGGGTGGTATGGAGCGAGTGCTCCTCCAAGGTCAGGGTCCCCAATCCCCGGCATGCCCAATCCCCCCCCCAGGGTAGGTGGTAGGTACTGAGGGACGGCCCTTGTTAGGGACCCCTGCCCTTAAGTTGTGAGCGTGCAGTCTTGTCATGTCACGGCTGGCAGTGCTGTGGCCGCTGACAAGTAGCAATGTGTTTGTGCAGTGCAGTGTCTCTGCAGGTACCGGTTGAGTGCAGTGCAGTTGCTGCAGGTACCGGTTGAGTGCAGTGCGGTTGCTGCAGGTACCGAGTGAGTGCAGTGGGTTGCTGCAGGTACTGTGTGAGTGCAGTGTGTTTGCTGCAGGTTTAGGTTGAGTAGTCAGAGGGGATCCGGGAGGTGAAGAGAGAGGTAGTGTGGGTGCAGGGGGTCAGTGACCCACCTGAATAGGACAGGCTACCCCGTAGGCCCCTAGGAGTGTTCCCTGAATCACCGAAGGTTGCTGTGCTGCAGGGACGGCCTATAAGCATCACCCCTACTGAGTACCAGCTAGGGACAAAGGGACACGCGTGCGGAGCAGGTCTGCTGGCGAGTCGTCTGGGACCAGACGGCTGGACATTGAGACCCAGAAGGCAGACCTCTGATTCATCTGACCCTTTACGAAGAGGTACCGGTCACCGCCGGTCAACAGGCGCTGATCCCGCCTTAGGCTAAACTCTTTAGGAACACTGAGCGAGTGGTTAAAGAACTGAGCCTATACCATCACATTAATATATATGGACACGGTGTGTGGGGCACGCGGTGAGGGGACGTCCCAGGCTCCCAGCTAGCGGAGGCTCAGATCTCCTGGAGCCGCAGGTGTTGTACAGTGACCAGTAGTTCCTTTGGGAGGGTTCAGAAAAAGGGCTACATATATATATATATATCAAAAGACAGGGGTGCCCAATGCTACATCCAATTTACAAAACATATTAAGTAATAAGTGTAAAGTTTAAATACTTCAATAATAATATTTACTTGATTATTTAGTTAAACCCTTTGGCCAAAGCGTCATAAGCCTGCATACGTCAAGTTATATCCAAAATTAATGCAGGTCCTACAATATATATATATGTCAACATGACATTCCCCATAACGCTGTGCGGGTGTATATTCGTGTCAATTAGAAGACGTATTCTCAATCCTGGGTATTAAGGCCTATGTGAGTGGTGCCGGCACACCGTTGGAGCTCGTGAGTGTGGCGGAGTATAGCAGGCCTGTACTTTGCAACGATACTTTGGTACCACTCTTATCCTGTGACCGTTGGGGGATCCCGTCCGATGGCTATCGACACTCTGTGCGCTCTCTGGTGCAGATCTGCTGGGCCTTGCTGCACCAGGTACTGCTCTCCTTCCAGTGAATCTCCGCTCTCTCTCTCTCTCAGCGGGACTCAGATTGGTCCTGGGTCACACCTAAGCAAGACTGAAGGCACTCAGGCTTCTGCAGATCTGTCTCCAAATGTCATGGCTGCCCCCTTTTTAAAGGCTCCTCTCCTTCACAGTCCCACCTCTTTCACAGCCTTTGTCATTGGCTGCTATCATGTCCATCACCAGTTACATATCCATAACACACTGGAGAGTAACCTGCTAGGCGGCTATATGATTGTGTTGCTTGTATCACACAGGAGGTTACATCATAATAATAAAATAAAAAAATGAAAGATACTGTATGTTGATTGACTCTATAACTGCAAAGCAATGCGTTACTGACCCTTATGTCAACACCGGGGGTTGTTAATTTTGTTTTTATATACAAGGTTCCACAAAAAGTCTGAAACTAGGTTAATATTGTAGATGTTATTGGTTCGGGTGTCCCATGACCTATGCCATTAATGGCCAACGACATAAACATGAACAACGATGCTCTGAAAATGAGTTATAATGCTGCATGATGATAACATTTTGTTATATAAAACCTTTAATGTTTTATTTCCAAACAAAAGGCAGAACACAGATGTAATCTCGCCATTACAACAGGGGCGGCCAACTCTAGTCCTCAAAGGCCACCAATTGATTAGGTTTTCAGGATATCCCTGCTTCAACACAGGTGGCTTTGTCATAATTGGATGCACGCCCACGGAGGAAAGGTGACGCGGTGCACAGCCGCAAAAAGGGAGATGGAGGCTGGATCACATGGAAAAAGTTTTATTTTATCATAACAGCACAATTAAAAGACATCATCCTCAGGGCGCGGTAGAGGATTCTCGAACATGTTTCACGCTGTCGGCGCTTTGTCATAATGACTGGGTGACTGATTGAGCCACCTGTGCTGAAGCAGGGACATCCTGAAAACCTGACCTGTTGGAGGGCTTGAGGGCTGGAGTTGACTGACTACCCCAGCATTACATGATGTGCATAAACGGTGTATTGTGAAACCCTGGTTGCTTTTAATGAGAACTCCAGACAAAATACACCACTGCCTTTTACTCATGCAAATATGATGTTTAAATATTTACTTAAGCATGTTAAAATGTTGTTGTGGATTACTAACCATTCTTTCTTTTCAACCTGGCAACTTGTTAAAATAATATCCTCTCTAACCTTAGCCACATAACAAAAACATTTTCCCAGCACAGTGATTTGAATACCGTTGAACTCTGTTTTAACCACATTAACCATATGTACAATAATTTGTCCTCGTGGCTTTTCTACGGTCAGAGAGTAAACAATAGGTATTTTATTTGAGTGTTGCATTGGTTCTCCCAATACAACACACATTTCCAGAACTGCTTATTCAATTGAATGCATTTGTAAAGTGATAACACTCTGCCAAGAGTGAACTACTCCATTCTTTGCTGTGAATAACCATTGGCAAGCTCAAGTTACATTAACTCTTAGGGCCTCATTCTGTAAGCGTCGATAAGGCCCTTATCGAGCACTTATTGGCCAAAATGGCTACTCGTATTCAGTAAGCCTCGATAAGTGCTCGATAACGGCCTGTATCGCCGCAAAATCTTATGACCCAAAGAAAATCGCAGATTGAGCGGCGATCAGCCGCTTATCGACCATTTTCGGAAGGATCATAAACTCGCGCGATTCTAATACCCGCGAGTCGCATGTCGCGCCTATCGCAGCCCTAAAAGGCGTTCTTCTCCCCAAATCCAATTCGCCTCAAAATTTAGGTAAATTGGTGTTGAGGTGCCTCGATGAGCTGCGATATGTCGGGACTTAGAAAAAATCAGGCCCTTTTCCTGCCTTGGATTGATGCCGGGGGTCTCCGGAGCTGATAGCCATTAATACCAGCATCGGAGGCCCCCGGCATGCATCCGAGGCAGGAAACATACATGTACAGCAACTTCATTACCTTAGCGGCTAACCGCTAAGGCAATGAAGGGGTTAAACACCCATGCCAGGCTTACTGTGGTTAGCGAGGGTGGGTGAAGGGGGTATTTGACCCTTAGTGGCTATTAAGGCCTTGCGGGGGGGTTGCGGGGGGACTTAACCCCTTCATTACCTTAGCGGTTAATAACGCTAAGGTAATAAAAGGGTTAACCCAACCGCTACCAACCCGCAAGGTCTAGACACCCATCCTTTGGGCTAATACCCCTTCACCCACCCTTGAGGCCTAAGCACCCACCCCGGACTGACTATACCCACCCTGTACCCATTGAGTAGTATAGTGGTACATCATACCCATATAATAATATGGGTATGATAAGCCTCTATAGCACTCAATGGGCACCCTAATTATAATATATTAATACACAAGACACACAATAATAAAACATAACTAAACTCCAAAAAGCACACTTCACTAAATAAAAACTGTAGCCAGCTAATCCAATGAATACAAGCAATAACAACATCAACAATGAATTAATTAACCAATCAAACCATTAACCAATCAAAACAATTAATTCCTAAAACAACTCCGAATTATTTTAAAAAGTAACCAATCAAACAAATAATTACTAAACCAACTCAAGATTAATTGTAACACTAACCAATCAAACCAATTAATTATTACAACATTAATGAATTAATTTAAACATTAAAATACAAAGAAATAAATTCAAACAATATCTGAAATAACCATAAAACGCATTAGCTAGCATAATACAACATTAACTAAAAACGAACACCAATCGCAAACATTTTATTACCATTAAGCAGGAAAAAAACAAACAATGACATCCACATAAGAAACTGAAATTAAACAAACCAACAGCAATACCAAGCCAAAAATGCCCCCCAAATATTGTCATAATAATGTATTAATCTGTACCCTAAAGTGGTACAGATTAATAAATTATCAGTCAATGTGCCTCCCCCCAAAAAATCAAAAAACACATCCAATAAAAAACCTGTTAAAAAAGACATTTACAAGCATTCAATATATTACTTACCATTAGAAGCGTTGGCCCTCCGACTCCCAGGGAAACAGGAAGCTCACGTACCTTGAAGGCCTCCAAGAGCATTTAGGGTTGCCAGGTGTCCAGTATTGAACAAGCCTGTCCTGTAAGACACTCAGTCCAGTAAAAAATGAGAGGTAATAATGGACATATTATTATTATGTGTATTACCTCTCTGGACATGGTACCTGACTGGCTTGGGGGGGGGGCGTGAGATTTGCCTTAGTCGGGAGAGAGCAGGGCTATTGCTAGGGGGCTGGGCAGCTTCCTCCATTCTGATTGGCTACATTACCCAGCAGCAGCCAATCAGGAAGAGGTGTCAGGAGCCTGGGGGTGGGGTCAAAGAGAGGAGGAAACAGCATGGAGTGGAGAGACGTGAGAGGGGTGTTGTGTGTGTGTGTGTGTGTGTGTGTGTGTGTGTTGTGTGTGTGTGTGTGTGTGTGTGTGTGTGTGGTGGTGTGGTGTGTGGGTGTGTGTGTGTGTGTGTGTGTCTCGAGCGCATCTCACCTTTCACCATTGTGTCCAGTATTTTTGGAGAAGCCATTTGACAACCCTAGAAGTGAAATAATCTTTTCCCACCAATCTTACTTTCCATCTATTTTGTATTTCCAGTGAATTGCTGTGGGCCACGAAATGTGTCAGCTCGCCACGTTCAGCCTTTTCCTAAGAACTTCTCACCATCTCCTGCAAAACAATGAATGCACGTTTAAACGTTTCATTGCCATTTAAATGGTTAAGTGGACATCATGACAAAATGAACTGTGAGAGGTCTATGCTCTCCTCTCAGCTGCCTCCAAAGGAGTCTCCGTCAGATAGATTCTGAAGACAGAAAACCAGTTGAGATTTCTATTAACACATAACGAGAGAATCAACTCTTCTCCTTCTTTGCCCTTCAGAAAATAATGAAAACACTGAAGTTGAGAGCATCACCCATCCCTACATCCGTCCGCCAACTACTTTTTTGAGGTGTAAAGAGAAAAGAAGTGATATTTCCCCTTTTGATTTTTGATAAATGATAGGTTTTTGTATTTCTATGTGTATATTTATAAACATCAATACGAATTTGGCTTGGCTTCGTTTTAATCCTCGGTGAGGGTCCAATACACCCCAGCGATCAAGAGACCAGATACAACCGTGATCTGCTGTTTCTGTGCATCACAGATGAGGTATGAAGGGAAACTTACAATAATTATCTACTATTATCACTATCTTTAATTGTGGGATGTACCATAGTAACCCTATATGCATGATCATAGAAATCATTGGGCATCGCTGCCTCTACACTGCACTAAGTACTAGAGATGGGCAAATGATTCGCCACGATTATGGCATTTATTTTAACCCTTAAGTGACTGTGTCTGCTAAGGTAGCCAAGTAGTTAATACACCAAAACTATCCATTGTATGACATAGAGATGTAGCCGGGATCCCCTTTTTCCACCCTTTTGTTGTTATGGGTGGGAATGTTGCAGTTAGGGAACACTCCGATAACGGAGGTTCCGCGCAAGGGAGCCGCCATGTTGTGGTTGGCGCCAGCACAGACTTAACCTAGCAAAGGTTGCGCATGCGCAGAGCGAGGGTGAGAGAAAGCCCGTGAAGGAGGTAGAGCACGACGAGTCCCAGCAGCCCCCGCGGGTCCCCGTGATGCACCTGGGCCAATGAGGTGCGAGACCAGGAGGGAAAGGAAGTGTTTGCGCGCAGGAGAGGTCAGAGTTGGTTGGAGAGGAGAGGAGAAGGAGCTTCGGTGTGGGGAGGCAGACCGCCCCCTACGTAGGCCGCATGCCCCAGGCCCAGTTAGGCCCTGAGTCCCCGTAGAGACAAGCAGAGCTAGGGACTGGCCATAGTTAGGTTCCGGTTCCCCTATTGCCACATTATTACCACTGGGACTGTGAAACTGGGTCTATGAAGGGAAACTTACAATAATGATCTATTATTATCACTATCTTTAATTGTGGGATGTACCATAGTAAACCTATATGCATGATTATAGAAATTATCGGGCATCGCTGCCTCTACACTGCACTAAGTACTAGAGATGGGCAAATGATTTGCCACAATTTTGTGCTGTCTTTTTGTATTTTCTCTACTATAGTCCTGTGGGTGTCCAAGCCACCCTACTTCCACGGCTCCAGACGCTCTTCTAAATTATCAGTATATTTTTCTGTTCTTTTCACTAATTTCACTTGGTTGGTGTATTTTTAATAGATCGTAGTAGCGCACTTTCCCACCTCCTGTCCAGTATATAGAGGTGGTTTCATGTATTTACCATTTTATTTTAATAAAAAAATCTATTTAACTATACAAAAGGGTCTATTATTTATGAAAAAAACCTACATTTAGCCTATAATAGTAATAATCCCCTCAGAACAGGGTATTACTGGCCAATAATGCCCTGGCTCTGTTAAAGTCCCTCGGCTTCGCCTCAGGCCTTCAACTCTTCCAGCCAGGACATTATTGGCCAGTAATGCCCTGTTCTGAGGGGATTATTACTTAATTAATGCATACATTTTATAAAACGAGGCTCTTATCTTCAAAGTTATACAGCATTTGTAGGACCTTGTAGGAGGACATGTGCAGAGGTACACAATGGAGACTGTTGTAAGGTGAAATTATAACAAGGCTTTATTGTGCCTGTCGCTTTAAACAGCAAAAAAATCAACATAAGCGAAATAGTGAGCCAACCAAAAACCCCTATCTCTGCTTTGGAGACTATCTATACATGTAGCTCAGCCCTCTCTGACTGGGTTGGTTAGCTAAGCTATTTACCAGCCCCAAATCATGGAGACATTTATCAATACACATACATAGATAATAGTCTTATACGAAAAAGTCTTATCTGTTAGCTGGGCTGCTGTAGGGGAAGCTTCTCTGCTCTCCAGGAACCGCACCCTTGTGTGCACAGAAAATGTCAGGCTCCAGGTTAGAATCTTGTCCTCTTTGGCTTGTGGTCAGCTTGTCGCTCAAGACATCTGCCCTTCCTTGGTTCAGCCCAGTTGTGGACTAAGGAATCTCTGCTCTGTCTCCAAGTTCAGCTCATGTGTGAGCAAAGGAGTCTCACTTCCTGTCTCAAAAGGACAGGCTTTTCTAAGCAATCTAAATCAGGCAGGTGGTGTTAGTTAATTGCCTACCAGCAGTTAACCACCACACTGCTGGATTAGAGGCACATTTGTGAACAGGGATAAGTCCCCTGTTACAGACCTTCTATAAGCTCTGCCCCCAGCCATGTGGGGGAAACACTATACCCCATAGATAGTTGGATTTTATGTGTCCAAATCCAAGCCACGATTAAAGGAAGGGACCCTCCCATTTCAACTTCAGGTGAGGATAGCTCTCTCCAAAAAACGCAGGACCTCTGAAACTCAGGACAAATGTTAACTCCACATCCCACAACTGCTGCCATAAATATATATAAACCAACAGGCCCCAGGGAATCTCAGGATTTCACAGATGGACCCCCCTACCCAATATCTAAAAGGCTGATAACCTTCCATTTAATTTCAAAATGGGACGCCGCTCTCTAACCTTTCAATGTTTTGGGGAGATTACCTTAAAGAGCCCCGACCTCCCTCCTATGACATTGATGTTATGTTACACAGAGCCACAGCAGGACTTTTGGGTAATTGAGTACTACTGTACATTTAAGGGCTTAATAACAGCCGGAATTTGCTCTTCCTCACCTAAAGATAATCAGCCTTGGCTGTGACAACTTCAAGTCAGTTCATTGTCTTACACACAGAAATAGTTGTGCAACAACATTGCTACCTTAAGACATCCAGTAGTCATTCAAACTTTTAGTCTTTCCCTTATTTATATATATACAGATAAAGCTTTTTAAAGCCCTGTTTTCCATAAGTAGATAAACTGAGGTTTATGATACATGATACCATTTAGATAAACTTGACTTGGCTATCGTGCGTATAAAAAGAACAGCTTCTGCTCAGCTAGGGTATAATGTGTTCAATGTATGAGGGGTACATACAGGGATAGAATATAATGGCAAAACACGAAATAGTATACCCATATGATGCGTGCACTCATCATATGGTTATACTATTTCGTGTTTTGCTATCGTGCATATAAACCTGAAGGAAACACATAAATCACAGATTTACTGACCGAGTAACAATTCGCTACAGTCATATGACTAAATTTCCTCATGGGACCAACAGCTCAGCTTGTTTTGAAATAAATGTGTTTTTTTTCACGATACACCAAAAAAACAGACAAGGAACTGATTGTTTAAAATTGTTTTGCAAAATCATGAACGTTAATTTGCCTGTAACACTGGAAACCACACTGGGCAGTCAAAGGGTCATTAAGAATTTCACTTCCCTTTCAGTCTTAATTATACCTCATAAAGTAATGTTGGATTCATCCAGCATGCAATCTAACGCAAATATGAAGATACTGAATGCATAAATGTCCATATATTATGCTTTTAACTTTAATGGAGGCAACTGGCATATTCACAATTTGTTTCAGAAATAAAAGGAGTATATTCTATCTTTAATACGAAAATAAAGTGTCGTGAGAAATAGTTGACTGTAAAAAGGGTCGGTTGTCTTTTAAATAAAAAAAACAAATTACTTCTGTATAAAAAAAATGTCCATCCATGATAAATATTCACAGGAAATTGCTTTCAGGATAGATGGAGGTGGTCCGCTAAATATGAATTTAAAAAGCCTTTCATGAAACAAGAAGTGAGAATAAGCTTGTCTGGAAGAAGAATTGTACACAATATATTGTATCACACCAGGAACTGGGAATTCCTGCTTCTGTGGGTGTATTAGAACATTGCTCGTGCTTTTTAGAGATATGGAAAACTATCCACAATGCAAGGGAACATTTCTGATATTTTTTTCTCTCCAATTCCATTCTTTGCCAAACATTTCGCAAAGCCTTAAAGGACTAATAATATTGTGACATTAGTCGTAGAATTGTCAATTTCCCAAGCTTTCAGAGAAATATCACCAGAAAGTAAGCGAAGCATGGTGACATGCCCTATGGATACCCCATTAGACAACTTTAGTGATTTGGAGAATTTAACAAATTAGCATTGTGACGGCAGGGGCAGCACGATATTCCCAAATATCACTGCCTCGGGCCATTAAGATGACTATCCATTGAAGGGGTTAATTGCCATCTCAGGCCTGGAAAATGCGCGCTGAGGCTGAGGGAAAGCGGTGCTTTCCCTGGCCTTACACAGCGCGCCGTCCGTGGGCGGGTCTGGGGGCGGGCCAGTGACGTCACGGAGCTGGTTCGCCCTCATTGGGCGAACCGCTCACGTGACCGGCCCTGCGCTCCGGCAAGCGCCAAATTTGAAACCATCTTGAGACCCACCCTTCCCCAAGCGTGCGGGCGCGTGCGCGAGCCCCTGCTAAAGCCGCTCTCATTGCGACTGCAGGGGCTCAGTGCCGAGTGTGAGCACAACTGAGCACCGCTCAGCCTTGCTCACACCACTATGTCCCAGGCCTTAGACGGCTAGCCTTTGTGTGGGGCCAGGTGCTGTGCTCAGGGACAATGGGTGGCTAGGGAAGGACGCGTCCACCTGCTGGGAGAGTACACAGTCAAATGCTGGAGCATTGTTCTGTCCCTGGCGGTGAGGTGTCTAACACTGTAAGATGCCCTGAGCTGAATTCAGGAACCAGTGTTTGGGTCCTTGCCCCGTTGGTCCGGTTCCCATTGGTTAATTCCAATTTTCCATGCTCCCAGGCTTCACATCCTTAGGCCATGGCTCCACCCCCTATCCTGATTGGTTCAGAGGAATAATGCACTCTGCTGATTGGTCGGCACCCCGTTCTCCATGTTTCTAAATGGGGGAAAGTATAGGAGCCGAGGCCGATCGGAGCTCCACCGTTGTTTATGGTTGGTCTGGCTTTCTAGAACTGTGTGGACCTGGGGCAGTCATCCCTAGTAACTGGGATCATAGAATGAACTATCAAGGAGGCATCCATGGTAAGTTCGCTTCGGCAGTGCCCTGCACCTAGCGAACTATGAGTCCCCCCCGTATTCCCCATTTTGGCAAGGTATTTGCTGTATTTTGTACGTGTGATTGATCACTGTTCCCTCCAGTCAAATAAGCTTTCATTTATTAACTCCTGTTTTCTGCCTGGTGTTTGCAATCCCAAGATGTCCGGTCACCTGCAACCGTGACAAGCACATTGACTTAATGCTTGGTCAATCGTTTGCAAATATTGCCCGGTTTGCAACCTCGGGCGAAAGTTTCACGCTATCTTCATCACACGGTTGCCTTGCAGTCAATTGCTACAGTATCTATGTCAGAAATGAAGTAAAACATGTGCAGAGACTCGGTTTACAGAACAGTCTGATTATAGGACGACATCCAAGAGGTCCAGAATCCTGGTGGATTAAAGAAATGCCCAGTTCATAGAACACCTTTCCTGCCAGTATTAATGTGTGTATACTCTGTGAGTACAGATGTTTAGATCCTCATGTAAATTAAAATATTGTATTGCAAACAAGGAGCCCTGAGGGAAACCATTTAAATAATTTAAAAACAGATGTCTCCTCCCCCTCATATGACGCCGTGCAGACATATTTTTTTTGGGCATCTCTAGCAATTAATCAATTATTTCTTCAAAACCTCATTATCACCTATCTCAGTGAACAAACTGAATGTTCTAAAAAAGCGGTATTTTTAAGCAAGCTTTTTCCTTGTGTAGCCAGGTCCCCCAGGTCCTACCCTTATCTCTGTATGCTGGAAGAATAGGGAAGGTCGCAGCGAGTGTAGGGAGCGCTCCGGTGCACCGGAGGCTCCGCAGTGACCCGAGCGATCAGGGCGCCACCATGTTGGATGTTCACGCATGCACGGTGGGCCCGTGGAGGTGGTGATGGAGGAGAGGTCGCGCATGTGCGGTAGGGGATTGCTAGAGCCCGCGAAACAGGAGCTAATCCTATAGGGTGTAGCGAATGGGACTTCGAGTCCCAGGAGCCTTTGCGAGACCAGGTGACGCCAGGGAGCCTATAGGGCGAGCGGATTCGCGAGAGGAAGAGTTAGGAGGTTGCGCAAGGGAGCACACCGGTCAGAGATGATTGGGAGGAGGAAGGAGAAGGAGCTCTGCGTGTAGGGAGGGCAGTAGCCCCCTACACTAGGCCGCATACCCCCGGCCCAGTTAGGCCCAGAGTCACAGTGAGTGGAGCTGGTGTAGGGATAGGCCCTAGGATAGGAAACAGCCCTTTAGTGTCAGCCCAAAAGGTATTATACTCAAAGACTGCCGCGGTACTATACAGAGGTTTGGGCTCAGACCTCCGCAAGCACAGCAGCAGCCGACTGGGTGGGATCGGCCCGGAAGGTACACCGGGAGTGTCTTCATCGTCGGATCCTTTGCGAAGTCCATTTGCAGGCCCGAGTGCTGGAGCACTCGGCAGGTAACATCCTTAAGTGCACCAACTATAAAACCAGAACATAGTGGCTGCGCAGTCACACACACACATACCTTACTTTGGGGGGTGTGGTTGTGGTGTGGGGAGTTGGACACGGTGTGGGTACACTGAGAGGGGTCGCGTCCTGCGAGACGCGTTAGTTATTATTGTGTCTCCTATACAGAGGGACACTTATTGTATGACATGCAAGGTTATGGTTACCCGTAGTAAAGTCACTGTTTCTTTTATATGCTGTGTGCGTGGTAATACATTATTGTCCTGCGAGGAACTACTCCCGCTTTGCTGGGAGCCATCGCAGGTGGAGGCGCTGCACTTGGTAAGAGATTATCTGTATTCACATGTGTTGCCCCAGGCTCTCCGTGGCGGAGTGAAAAAGAAAATAAGGTGCGCAACTACTATTGAAGTGACGTGATAAAGTGTATTAAGATAAAATAACGTGACCTTAATTTGAGCGTCTGCAGCTGCGATGGAGGGGGGGCTCAAGGACCCCCTAAACTAGCAGATAAAAACAGAAAAGACACAGCGCACAACGCTCATGGTGCATTAAATGATATATTAACATAAACAATAAGACGGTGATTAATGTGCGTAATCAAATAATTGAACATATCAGTTAGGGATAATGTTACCCAACGCCTCAGAACCGGAACACGTGTCCTCACAAGGTTTTTTGCGCTGGTACCCTCGGATGCAGGATCCTAGTAATTGAAAGGTAGGTATAGAGTCTCTCCGAAGTTTCTTTTACCCACAAGAGCACGAGTCCACCTCTGTGCTCACGCATGCAGTTCTTTGCCAGTAACACAGCTCCACACCGCTGGATTCTCTCACTCCCCTCCGTGCAAAGCACTTCCGGGTCAATGACGTCTCAGTAGTATAAGAGTGACTGTCCCAGTCTTCCGGAATCCAAAGAGAGTAAAGTACAGGTCCCAAGGAGGTCCAGCCAAACGCTTTTCCTGGCTGGACCTCCTTGGGACCTTTACTCTCCTTTGGATTCCGGAAGACTGGGACAGTCACTCTTATACTACTGAGACGTCATTGACCCGGAAGTGCTTTGCACGGAGGGGAGTGAGAGAATCCAGCCGGTGTGGAGCTGTGTACTGGCAAAGAACTGCATGCGGTAGCAGCAGACGTTGGACTCGTGCTCTGTGGGTAAAAGAACTTCGTAGAGACTCTATACCTACCTTTCAATTACTAGGATCCTGCATCCGAGGTACCAGCGCCAAAACCCTTGTGAGGACACGTGTTCCGGTTTCCTGAGGCGTTGGGTAACATTATCCCTAACTGCATATGTTCAATTATTTTGATGTACGCACATTACTCACCGTACCTTATTGTTTATGTTAATATATCATTTAATGCACCATGAGCGTTGTGCGCTGTGTCTTTTCTGTTTTTATCTCCGTGGCGGAGGCTTAGGCCCTGCGAGCCAACAGGTTAAACAGCTTTGGTAGCGCACTGTAGTCATAGGAAACAGGGCTACCCTTGCTTAGGTCTTTCTTCATGACTAAGTGAAAGAAAAATCCTTGGCACTCCATATCCCTTAAAAAACACACTTAAGCTTTCAACTGAGGTACTCAAATAAGTCCAATATCCCAATCATATCGGAGTTCTACCGCATGGCTCATGACGTTCGTGTTGGTGCTGGCGTCCAGGACTGACGTGATCGTGGGATTGCTTACTTTAGTTTGGCCAGGGGGCGCATTAGATGTTCCTATAGCAATGACAGAGGATTGGGGCCCCTAGTGCTGGAATGGAAGGCAAGACACCTTCCAGTGCTGGAATGGAAGGTGACTTATTGAATAGCACCACTTTGTAGATATGGCTCAATATGTCTCCGTTAGAGAGACAGAATGTGATGCAGTACACGTGTTGTGTTGTCACTTTATAATAATAACATGCTAGTAGGATTGAATGTTTGCTATTCTAAATATTTTCTTGACTGCCCCATAAAATTAGCATAGCTGCCCCAGCTTAACAACACTTAGAAAATATGTATTTTTATCTTTGCAGTGACATTTACCAATGATAGCTGCATTGTGACCCCAAAACACTGCAACATTTTTGTTATGCTGGAACTGTTAATATAAAGTGCACATATGATACCATGATTGCAGTTTATGCAGTGCAGGGTACTACAGTACTTTATTCAAAAGTACTACACATAATAAATTACATGAAATGCTATTGTCCTGGAACAGGATTGTTCATTTCTGTTCCCCCCTTTGCAGCTCTGCCCGCTAGCCCTTTATATTTCAGTTGCATGTTTTCCCTGCTCTGAAAACTGACAGTGCCTGTGTAATCGATACCTTATTGTTAGGCCGCGGGCATGGTCAGCGCTTAGGCGCTGACCCGCGCTCACGCTTGGCAGTGTGCCCCTGCGGCCGCAATGAGAGCGGCTTTAGCATGGGCTCGCAAACGCTTCAGCACGCCTGCTGAAGCGTAGCCGACAATTTTTTTTTAGTTTAATCGCTCACGGGAGTGCAGGGCCGGTCACGTGAGCGGTTTGACCAATGAGGACGAACCAGCTCCGTGACGTCACTGGCCCGCCCCCCCAACACACCCCCAGATGGCGCGCGAACTAAGGCCAGGGAAAGCACCCGCTTTCCCCCAGCCTCAGCGCGCCTCCGCACGGCTAAAGTCACTATGGACTCAGCCTAACACATTCCCTTCTTACACTGTCAGTAGATGGTTGCCTTGCCAACCTCTTTAATCCTCCTAGCTAAGTGGACTTTTCATATACTCCCCTGTCTATATTCACAGGTAGCATAGTCCTGTCACTATTCCTGTGTGACAAAGATTACTCACTTCCTTTTCCATCCTAAGCAGGCTGAGTGAGTACCTCTCATGCTATCTACCCCCTGGCAAGGCCATTCCGCTTTTACCTTCCCTTGATACAAAGCACTCCACATAGAGAAGAAGTCTCTTACCACTCCACAACTGGAAACCACACTGGGCAGTCAAAGTACCCTTTATTTGCTGTGACTTTCCAAATAATGTTAAGGAAATAAATAAGGACTTGTTGTGCTTTCAAAGAGGGATGAGTTAAGCTATCTGGCCTCATTCACATCCTACACGTGACCCTGGTTCCAGAATAGCTATAACCTTACCACTTATACCACATCAATCCTGCGGAAGAAGAAAATGAATAATATGTGTAATATATTTAAAAAGCAGAAAGGTGCCGAGTTTTTGGAGATGGCAGCAAAATTACTTTTTTTTTTTTATTATTTCCTGACTTGTGTTCTTGTAACCTTTCAACATGTACTGAATTTACCTAGTACATTGCCAAATATAATAAACAGACATTTTGACACTACCTACACTGGTCTGTAAAAACAAATCAAGAACATTTCAGCTATTATTGAAGTGTAGGGTGAATTGGTAAATGAATAATTGTTGGGCAAAGCCTAAAAATGTATTTGAAAGAGAAATATATTTTGGTGCAATCTTTAGAATGTAGTGTACTGGCCTGCATTGAAATTAGCAGTTTGGCAGTAACTTATTTATTAACTCTGCTTACTGGCACTGCTGAGCAATGCATTACAGACCACTCTAGCTTGGGTGACCAGATATCCCGATTAAGCCGGGACAGACCCGGTTTTTAATGAACTGTCCCAGTGTCCTGACAATTAAAATAAATGTCCCGGTATTGCGGAGGATGCCTGCGGAGGTCGGAGGAGGATGCCGGCGGAGGACAGCAGAGGTGGGAAGAAACCTACGGATAATGGGGAAGTGTGTGTGATAGAAAAGGGGAAGAGAGGGAGAAAGAGAGAATGTGACAGGGGAGTGAGAATGGAGGGATGGGGGAGTGTGTGTGTGATAGAAAGGGGGAAGGGAGGGAGAGAGAATGTGGCACGGGAGAGAGAATGGAGGTATGGGGGGGAGAGTGTGTGATAGAAAGGGGGAAGGGAGAGAAAATGGGTGAGGGAAGGAAGAGAGAATGTGGCAGGGAAGTGAGGGAGAGAATGGACGGATCGGGGGAGAGAGTGTGTGTGATAGAAAGGTGGAAGGGAGGGTGAGAAAATGTAGCAGTGGTGCGACAATGGAAGGATGGGGAGTGAGAGGTGTGTGTGTGTGTGTGTGTGTGTGTGTGTGTGTGTGTGTGTGTGTGAGAGAGAATGGGGGAGAGAGATCAAGAAACATGGAGGGAGACAGAGAAAGTGGGGTGCAGATGGTGATGTAATTTGTTGTACTGTATAAATAAATAAAACACGTGTCCCGATTTTTAGTTTTGAAAATTCGGTTCCCTGTATCTCTGGCAACAAATGGGGTTAACCAACATCAGTGGAAGATCTTTTCCCCCCAATTACATACAGACAGACATGGGTGATCATCCGTTTTGTAATAAGAAGGAAAGGGGGAAGGATGAGGAAGAAAAAAGGCATAGTCACCATTCCTAGCACGTTTCAGAATAGACTGTGCTGCTGCAAGTTGGTTATCCTGACACTTTCCATGCTGCCCCACAGACATCAGTCCACGTGCATATCATCTACATTACAAACTAGGACTCCGCCCTATTTGCATAATCAAATGAGCTGTTTTGCATATTCAAATTCGCTTATTTCCCAGGAATCTCAGGAGCGTTCACAGATATCTCTCCGCATGTTATGTAGATAAGTGTTCTGGGAGGTATGCAAGCCACTACGTACTCTATTAAATATGTTCTCAAATGAAACCTTAACTGCAATTGGCAACAAGTGATTATAATTTCATTTGTAGCCCAGTGCTTTTACAATACAAAATAATATTATTTATATTATCTACACATACTATGTGAAAATTGACAGATAATAATTTTAATTTTATTTATTTATAAAAAATGTTTTACCAGGATGTAATACATTGAGAGTTACCTCTCGCTTTTCAAGTATGTCCTATTAATATTATTAATGATATTAATAGATAATTAGTAACCCAGTTTATCATACAGCGGTTTCTCTAACACCCTTCACGTTTCCAGTTGAAAACAATTGATTTTTTCCCCCCCTTTATTTAAGACAGTAATTATCTAGCTTTGTGTAGCCACACCTCCAAAAAAAAAATAACCATATTTAGAAGATCCATAAATTGCAGTAATGAGAAGGAAAATATATCTAAAAATATTGAACAATACTGCGTGATTTCCATTTCAGCGGCATGAAATCAGATTCATTCTTGTATTATAAAGAACAAGTTCTTTGCCTGATAGCATCTGGTTTGTGAGGGGGGGGGGGGGGGGGGGGAAACATCTCACATAATAGCCTAACTGAGATAATAAAATGCATTGGGTTTTCTCTTCACGCTAAAGTCATTTTTCTTCTTTTTATCCACTGCAATTTCTCCCTTGCATTATATCATTTTATCTTTAAGAAAATCGCTTAAAGTACATGAAAAGCTTTTTAGAAAAATTGCTTTGTGAGCATCAGCAGTAATTATTGTCTTTTGATCCACATTCCGAATATTAAGTCAAGGACTGTTCATTTTTTTTTTTGTTTGTTTGTTTTTTTAATGATTATTGAAACTGAAGGGGGATTTGGGGGGGGGGGGGTTGTTTGCTTTTAGGAAACAAAAATATTTTGGTAAGTCAGATCAGAAAGCAATCCCTCTAGCCAATTAGGCGAGGGATGGCCATGTTCAGGGGGAAAGCCCACCCCTCACCTCCCTGGGGTCCCTGAGCCACCGTCACAGGCTGGGGGAGGGGCTAAGAAGAGGCCTTAAAGCGCAGCCAGGACAGGGAGCGTTCATTCTGCTCCTGGCTGTAGCGAATTTATCACCCACCCTTCCCTTTTTATAATGCAGTCAGGGGCAGCTACTCTGCCTTTGGCCACTAGTATGTTACGAGTAGAGTGAACGTTAGCATTGTGGGGCTGCTGAGCTATACTGCCGGTGAACATTGGTAACACGTACCATTGTATTTTACAGGGCAAAGTTGAAAGACTTCCCAAAGGAATAGAAAGGACTGAAGTTCCTGATGGAGGGGTCCGTTTGACCAGTTTGCCAATGTCGCGGTGGCAGTTTGGGGGGGTAAACGCTTGTCCTTGCCAGATGGGGCTTGGGGCTGATAAAGCCCGGGGGTAGTCATAAGTGGGCGGGGTCAACTGAGCGTGACTCCCGAGAACCCACTCGCGACAACGGCCGGGTCATGGGGGCACCGCTAGCCACGGGGGCAGCAGGCCAAGGCCTGGCTGACCCCCTGCCCTTAACATATTAATTGAGCTCTCTGGTAGGGACTAGCGGTTACTCTATTATTGTTTAATAAACAAAGCCGCGGCCTTTTATACCTCCAAACCGAGTCTGTCGTTACTTGTCTGTTATATGTAGGCACAGGCAGTCCTCGTTTTACAACGCTTCGATTTACAACGATTGGTTTATCCAACGCTGTGCAATGCATACCTATGTTCATTTTTACAACGCCAAAACGGCTTATCCAACGCTCTTACGACGCTTTGCAATGTTGTGTGTGTGTGTGTATATATATATATATATATATATATATACACACATACACATAAAGACGTTGCAAAACGTCGTAAGAGTGTATGTATATAATATTATACTATATAATATTATATTATACTATATAATATATTATTTATTATGTTATATTATATATATAATACAGTATATACATGTAGCCCCCTGTAAACAGCACAGGCTATACCTATCTTCCTTCTGCTGTGGTAAGTCCTGTTAAGATCAGGCACCAGTAATCATCCTGGGTTTTCCCCCTTTATAGCCCTATCCTGAATGATAGACACAGGCCTGGACTCTGCTGCAGGCGTGAGCGTGAGGGGAGGTCCTGTTGACATCACGAAGGGCGGGGCTAGCTCTATATTTAGCAGCCAACTCCAGTGAGTAGTTGTTCTTTCTTCGTGCGAGAGTAGCTCTCTTCGTTCGAGAGTAGTCAGAGTCTGGAGTTGCCGGTTAGTTATGCCGGGAGTATGCAGGGCCGCCAACAGGCCATGAGTCAAGAAATCCTGCGGATCGGACTGAGGATTTGGAGAGAACTACGGTTTCCCCTGCGAAGAGTGCAGGCGAAAGGAGAGCGTACAGAATCAGCGTCTTTTAAGTAGAGCTGATAGAGTTATAGACTTGGTGGACCAATGCCCTGACCCCGCTACCAGGGGTGATGGGGAGAATCCAAGACCCACCGCGAGGCTAACCTCGGGGATGGGCCACGGGGTATTGAAGCCCTAGCTCAGACCATCCTGCCGGAAGAGTGACTTGGAGGGAAGGAGAGGAGGAATTATCTGGGCGAAGGCGAGTGGCGTATAACCTGTCCTGGCTATTGTGTTGCGGCTGTTGGAAGCCCTTATCGTTGGGATATTGTTGCGTTGTCAAATAAAGAGACTATTCCTCATCCATAAAGACTGTGTGTGACTTGGAAAGTACTACCATGGGACCCAAGGGGTTCTTCTATACCGGTCCTGTCCCATATTCCTGGGAGTATAGAAGATGGAGGCGCTGCACCACTAAGAGATCATGGAGGCAACCACCCCAGAAGCCCGGTCCTGGCTCCCCCACACCATCGCGGGAAGCTCAGGCCCTCCTGTTCCTCACAGGTACACACCACACCGCATGTAACCTACCCTCATGCACCCTAGACACCACCGTAGAGTCTGGGTGGGGGGGCGGAAGCAGGGTTACATTTGGAGGCGCTGCTGAGAGATATATGTCAGAACAGGACCGGCTTATAGCAAGGCGGAACAGTCAGAGTAAGATGCACTCTCCATGCAGGTGCGGGAGAAGGAAGGGTGCGATTGCACAAACTGGGGGGTCATAGCGGTAACCAATCCGGGGACCATAGCCCAGGGCCGAGTGACGAAGGGTGGATAGTAGAGCTGACCAAGTCCCTTGAGGCAGGTAGCGTGAGGCAACTGGGGGGGTCAGCCTGTTAACCAGTCCAGGGACCATGGCCCAGGGCCCGCGCTATGAGTGGCCAAAAGCAGGAGTCGCCCGTACCTAGACAAGAGGTACCATAGCTCTCACCCACACACACCCGCACCACCGCACACTTGCATGGTAAACCTCGAATATAGTGCATAAGAGGAAAGGAGTTCCGCTGAGCCTGGGGTACAAGCCACCTCAAATTAGTGAGAAACAGAATGCAGAGCACACAAGTGATTGTCTGTCAGTGTATTTTAGGTACGAGATACCTGTTAGACATTGAGGATAGGGCACATGGACATTTGGAAGACTCGTCTAAAATGGCGGCCATCCCCACATGCGCTCCACGGAGCAAGGACAGTGATCTAAGATGGCAGTTCCCGCCAAGCCTGGAGCAAGCACGTGCTTTGTGCACAGAGACAATCAGGAGAATGTGGTGGGACATGTGTAACAATTTGGCGCAAAACCCAGGTTTTTGGCAAGGGGCGAGGAGCGGCGCGAAAGCCGAAAGCCCACCCACCTGTGTAGTGAATGGTCGAAAAACCCGGCCATGTCAAGCTGACAAGGAAAAGACCCCGCTTCTGGATTCCACCAGAGGGAGGGGGCCCAAGGAGAACCAATCAGGAGAGTCCTTCCCCGCGAAGGGAGGGATCGGAGACCTGAGCGCAGAGCGTCATTTTTGTTTGGCATTCAAGAAGCAAGGAGCTGTAACACTGAGCTGTCTTCACTCTGAGCAAACCATGTCCGAGATAAGCACTTCCATTCACCAAGTACCGGGAGGCCTACTGGTCGTAGAGGTAGCGGAGCACGAATACGTTCGGTGTTTGTGTGTGCACTGCGGGCTACCGGGCGCGGTACCAAGCACCAAGGCCCGATGTCCTAAATGTGGCACGTTCTACCTTTGGCCAACCGAACCACGGGATTTGTTCGGAACGCCGCGGGGTGCCTCTCCAGGAACTTTGACGGAGGTGGCTGAAGACAAAGAAAAGACTGCCCTGGGTCCCCGTTATACCATATCGGGAGGAACCAAGGCTCAGCTAGCTATTGAACTAAGCAAACTGGCAACCAAGACAAGTGCGACCGCAATGGAGGTGCACAAGCGAGAATATTTTGTACCTATACCCACTGGTTGTATCGCTGAAGAACCAGGTGACTCCCCAGTGGAGGAACCGATCGTGATTTCTTCGGAGGAGGAGATTGGTGTAACAGCGGCGGCGATGCGCCTACCGGCGAACCACCCCAAAGGCATCAAAAGAGAGCAGACAAGTCCGGGGACCATCCGACGGCGAACACTGGTGCGGCCAGAGGCCTGTACGAGTCCCACCGCCGTGGTGACTCCCAGTGCAACGGAGACGGAGACGGAGACCGAGACGATCCTAGAGGAGCCCGATGTCATCAAAAAGCAGCGGAGTGGTAAGGAGACCCCACCACCCCCTTACTCCCGCCAGGCACAGACCGCACTCACGGTGAACGAGAAAGAGAGGCTTGAGGCCTACTTGTTCGACCGTGTGCCGGATGTTCGACCGTGTGCCGGATGTTCCACCGCCGCCCCCGGGGGTCCTCGACGCACTGCCGGTGCGTGACCCCGGGGCAGATGGGGACTCTGCAGGCGATTCGGATAACATCAGTTCCAGTTCTACTGGGAAGAAGACAAGTCTGGGAGGGATATTCTCCCCTCAACACATAGCCGCTGTCAGGGCCAGGGGTAAACTACAGAATCGAGACCTCTCCCGAGAAACCCAAAGTATGAGGGGGAGTGCCGCTAAGAAAAAGTTCATTGGGCGGGGTGTCACCCGTTTGCTGGACAATGTTCTGGACGTTTCCCCAGCCCCGGCCCATAGCCCCCCTGCCCCGGCCACAGCCCCTGCCCCGTCACGAGTGGTGCCACCGTGACCTACCAGGGATAAATTATGTAAATCCCCCAAATACGCTAATGACTTGTGGGACTGGGAGTTGAGTGAAGAAGGGTTGGAGGGGGAGATACCGTATTCAAGTGTTATACCTGTACTTTACCCTGTGCCGTTTTCTCCTGCAGCTAGGAGGGACCGTGAGTCTCACACCCCAGTAGAGACTGGGTCTATTAGTAAAGTGGTGCACAAAATGAGCCCCACTAGGTATTATAATGCCAAGGGAAGGAGAGATTGCTCGCGATCTACTGATGCGGGTACGTCCGGTGTATCATCACAGGTAGAGTCTGATGTAGAACGCACTAGTCAGGTCGCAGAGTACGAGCACCGCGACAAATGGTGGGCGCCTTTGTTCACCGGATACTACAAGGGGCTGGACCGTACGCGGTTCTTGTTAATTAAGAACGATGTAGTAGATCATTGGTGGGCAGCTGGTTCTTTCACTCCGCAGGAGATGGAGGATGAGTTAGATCACCGGTTTAGGGAAATAGAACAGAAACGTATTGTACCTCAAGGCCCCAGTGTATTGTATGATGAGGTAGCTCCAGAGGAGCCTGTATTTTGGGTACTGCCAAGCAGGTTAGGGCACCGCACACTTACCAAGCTAAGTCGAGCTGACCGGGCCATAGTCGCTAGATACCGGCAGTCACACGGGTATGAATATCCCTACGTGCCGGAGCCCATCATGAGAGAGGTTGAAGAGAACCGAGACAGTTGGCTTAGGGAGGCAGTTCAAGAGTACCTTCGGACCAAGTACGGTCGGGCGGGGTATCACAATGAGGATAAGATTAGTGAGCTAGTACGCATATGGAGCATCGGTAGGTGTATTTACATGCACGGTGTTACACACAGGCCTGAGCACGGGCCTGTTCAGTCGTTCGCTGTGACTGTCACTGATCATAATGGATGTCGGGTAAGGAAGCCTGATCCAAGGCATTATCTGTAGGGTTCTCCATTTTGGGAGTACCCGGGTGTACTTGTATTAAACTACCTCATTATGCATGTATTATGATAATGTTATGTGTGCTGTTTCTCAGGTGGTTCGCCGCAGGATGGTTCTGCTAAAGATAGGTCCAAGTGGGGACCATTGGATTCCACCATAGGGACAGTGTAGCCCCCTGTAAACAGCACAGGCTATACCTATCTTCCTTCTGTTGTGGAAAGTCCTGTTAAGATCAGGCACCAGTAATCATCCTGGGTTTTCCCCCTTTATAGCCCTATCCTGAACGATAGACACAGGCCTGGACTCTACTGCAGGCGTGAGCATGAGGGGAGGTCCTGTTGACATCATGAGGGGCGGGGCTAGCTCTATATTTAGCAGCCAACTCCAGTGAGTAGTTGTTCTTTCTTCGTGCGAGAGTAGCTCTCTTCGTTCGAGAGTAGTCAGAGTCTGGAGTTGCCGGTTAGTTATGCCGGGAGTATGCAGTGCCGCTAACAGGCCATGAGTCAAGAAATCCTGCGGATCGGACCGAGGATTTGGAGAGAACTACGGTTTCCCCTGCGAAGAGTGCAGGCGAAAGGAGAGTGTACAGAATCAGCGTCTTTTAAGTAGAGCTGATAGAGTTATAGACTTGGTGGACCAATGCCCTCACCCCGCTACCAGGGGTGATGGGGCGAATCCAAGACCCACCGCGAGGCTAACCTTGGGGGTGGGCCACTGGGTATTGAAGCCCTAGCTCAGACCATCCTGCCGGAAGAGTGACTTGGAGGGAAGGAGAGGAGGAATTATCTGGGCGAAGGGAGTGGCGTATAACCTGTCCTGGCTATTGTCTTGCGGCTGTTGGAAGCCCTTATCGTTGGGATATTGTTGCGTTGTCAAATAAAGAGAGCATTCCTCATCCATAAAGACTGTGTGTGACTTGGAAAGTACTACCCTGGGACCCAAGGGGTTCTTCTATACCGTTCCTGTCCCTATTCCTGGGAGTATAGAAGATGGAGGCGCTGCACCACTAAGAGATCATGGAGGCTACCACCCCAGAAGCCCGGTCCTAGCTCCCCCACACCATTGCAGGAAGCTCAGGCCCTCCTGTTCCTCACAGGTACGCACCACACTGCATGTAACCTACCCTCATGCACCCTAGTCACCACCGTAGAGTCTGGGGGGTGGGGGGGAAGCAGGGTTACATACACTATATAATTTATGTGTGTGTTGCATATCTTATTGTCTGCATAAAATATTTGGTGTATTTTAGTGTTAAAAATGCCTTCAGGAACAAAACCTTTCATTTAAACAGTGTTCCTATGGGAAAATGTGTTTCGCTTTACAACGTTTCGCTATCCAACGCCATTTTGAGTAACGCACTGTGTCGGATAACCGAGGACTGCCTGTATTGGTTAACAAGAATCCTGAAGAAGGAAAGCAACCTAACATTAACTCAGAAATGTGATCTTTCTATTTCTGGAGGGATATTTTGCATTGATAGGCATGTTTTTTCTCCGATGTTTTAATGATTGTTTAAAAGTTGCGTGTACAAGGATTACATTTAAATTGCAAATGTCTGAACAGCATCTTGTAACTCGTGGAAAGACAATATGCAGTATTATTTGGAGGAATGAATACTCAATACCTACCGGTGTAGTGATAACATGTTAGACCATGGTTCAAACACAGACATTATCCTGACTATAATCACTCAGTCATATTGCAAAAGGCTATTGCAGTCACTAAAAGATAATAGTTCCATATATCATAGTAACAGCTTAGTACAGAATATTTTACACACAGATAAATGACAACCCGGACCATTTAGGGAAGGGTAACATGACCTTTGACCCAAGGAGCCAGGAGTGTCGACAGGGGAGGAAGAGGAGGTAGGCTAGGGTACTTAAGGGGAATTGGCCCCTGGCCTACCTCTCTCCTCAGGCAAAGTCCTCCCCAAAAGGTTCCCACCTCCCCATCCCCTTTTCACTTCAATTGGGTGGTGGGGAAGGGGATGTTAATGTATGACGATGTGTAAACTGTTATGAAAAAAATAAATATATATAATATTAAAATAACATAAAAGGGCAAGGGTATGGTAAAGATTTGGAGGTGTGGAAATATGGTCACTGCTGGAGGTTGGGGATTAGCTCAACGGGGAGGTATGTGAGGGGTCCAATAGGAGGCGTATTTGGGTCAGGGACAAGTGCAGCTTGGGTCAGGGCCTGAGGGTGCGCTCCAAATTTGGACCTGTTATTACGAACCACGAGTGCTCACTGGGTCCTGTAGCGGTGGTAGGCATGGATCATGGTTCAGCTGGTGGGACTACTTTCTGACCAGGTCCAGGAATATTATGATTTTAATTAATAAAAGGCTGTGGCTATTTGTACCCAAAAAAGGTGCCTGTGTCTACTTGGGTGGGTGAGGAACAGAATGCCGGAAGTTGAGGGTGCAAGGGTGCATGTATTGTACACAATTACAAGGAAGATTCTTGGTCAACAGTAAACACAGCCAGTGTATTAATAAAATAACCAATCTGTATAGAGATATACCGATGATGTGAATTAAAATGTAGTGATGAGGGAGGACATCATCAGTTCCGTTTTGCACATACAGTACAAGTTGGTGCCTGACCGCAGGTACTTATTATTGTGTTGTCACCTGGTTATGGTACAATATCTGTGTGTCACATATACTGTAGCAAAGTATTACTGAGGCCTGATCTAGAACAAATATCTTTATTACCGAGGGCATCATTATTTCTTCATGTGCTCTGTCCCTTGTTACCTTCACTAAACCTTACTCCCTTACTCGGTAAAAACTCTATTATCAATAATCTAGTAACTATTCACTGACAAGTACTAGCACAATGTGATATTTGCCCATAGGAATGCTGTTAGAAAAGAACCATATATCAATATTATCTGCATAGCTGCAACAGCTGACAAGAGGTGGTCACTCACAGCAAGGGTATTCGGCAAGGCTGAAGCAACAAAGTCAGCCATAACTCTTTGAACAGGTGTGCAAACAGAAAATAGATCTTAATACGTTTTGCCACTATGTGATAGGACTGGATCTATGTGGTTAAATTGTTGTTACAGTACTATCCACACCATTGCTGTGTTTTCTTCTTCACATGAGCACATCACCGAATCACCCACTTCACAACCAAGATTACCACTGATTTGAGTCTTGCTTTTATTACTCCCCAACATTGTGAGTAGAAACATTGAAGGGTATTTAAAAAAAAAAATCACCATTTCACTGATGTCACTACTCGATATAGTTTTGTGTCTTCTGTACAGTCCCCCACTCCCCTTGCTTTTGGAGATGTGGAGAAGACTTATGGAACAGTCATACAAGGGTTGAGTGGAGTTACAAATGATTTTTATTGCACTTTTGGACACTTGTTTTCACGACACATTCACTGTGCACTGATCACTGTGAGCGTTTGGAGCGCCACCTATTGTTTCGTTATAATACATACATACTCTTGTCCCAGACCTTTGGTTGGCTCTTCTGGGCTGTCCCCTTCCAGGAACGCCTAGTTAAGTTAATAACGCAGGTTAAGTTAATAACGCACATTTTCCATGCAACAATATGCTGTACACTGTAGCTGCATGCTGGAACAAGAACGGTACCAGATGCACATATTATAAAGACTGGAGTCTGGCACAGATTAGCAATGGAGAAAATAAAGGCCCTACCCAAGGGATAAAACGCCCAAGTTTTCGCATATCTGGGATCCTCAGGTGTCAATGGGGGTTAGGATGAGTTACGACTCGGGCCCGGCCACGTTATAAGGATCCTCACAGGAGGAATGAGGGGTCATAGGTTAGCCCTGCACGAGGATGAGACTGGAGCCGCGGGAGAGAATGGGCTTGCCCCCCAACCTCCGGAGCATAACATCCTCCGTTATCGATTATATCTTTTGTTTCATTTTCTTGTTCTGTGTGATAGTCAATTGCTTCTCCCCTTTTTATTTCTGTACCCCATGGAAATTGACAAATAAAAAGTTAGGAAATTTTTTTATATATATAAATATATATTTTTTTTTTTACAATGGCAGGTAATAAACACAGAAATTCATCATCTGCATGAATCTGGATCATCGTGTCTTAGGCCTGGGACCCGCTGCGCTCGTTGGCGCGGGCGGCAATGTAGCGAGTTCCCCACCAGCAGGGGAATCCTTGCGAGCCGGTCCCGGTCCCCACTGGCTGCACAGCTGACTACACGCTGTGGCGCGTCAGCCGCTAGGAGACACCACAGAATGGTGTTTCCTAGCTTTGACGCGTCACGTGGTGTGGCTGTGAGCCAATGGGGAGGGGAGGCTGCGGGAGGAGGAGAGGCTTCGGGGAGCGGGGAGGAGTGTGGAGTGAAAGCAGCGTGAGTGCCTCTCTGTGTGTGTATTCTTTTCTTGGGGTTGAGGAGGAGCGCTGGATCTCGTGATATGTAAAAAGATATAAATATATATAGTGCAGATGGTAATTCACTGCTTTAAACAATGTAAAACATAAGAAATGAACTCACAAAAATCGTATAAAATCACTGCATGTCAGAGATCCTTCTCTCTCTGACTGGAGCCCTTTGTGTTACTGGAGTCTGTATCCTCTCAGTGAAGTGGATGATATGAAAAATAAAGAAAACCACAAATAGTGCAAATAGTATGAACTATAAAAATGTATTGTGCACAGGTTATCAGGAAACTCACATTTTCCAATATAAAGTTGGGTGGTGGAGAGAACCGCCGATAGAAGCAGGCTGCTGTTCGGTGCTTCACTTTCCCCTCACAGTGTAGTTCAATGCCAATCTATGCCGTCGCGTCACTTCCGGTTTCGCGTCACGGGTGAGGGCGGGAAGCCAGAATGGGAGTGATCTCAGCAGTGGTTTGCCAGTCCTTCCAGGCGCAGAATCTCTCAGAACTCTAACTCTACGCGTTTCGCAACAGCTTCGTCAGGAGTACCTGTGTGTGTGTCTGAGTGCGTGCGTGCCTGCCTGTGTGTGTGTATGTGTGTGCCTGTCTGTGTGCGTGCCTGTCTCTGTCTGTGTGTGTGTGTGTGTGTATGTGTGTGTATGAGTGCGTGAGTGCCTGCCTGTGTGTGTGTGTGTATGTATGTATGAGTGCCTGCGTGTGTGTGTATGTATGTATGTACGAGTGCCTGCGTGTGTGTGTATGTATGTATGAGTGCCTGCGTGTGTGTGTTTTTTTTACTTACCTGCAGCCCGTGGCAGCCCGTGGAGGGAGGGGGGGGAAGAGTAGCGGGTCCCTCCGCTCAAGCCACGCCCCCCCCCCCTCCCTGTCAATCCTCCCACTCCCGCCCACCTCCCGCTCCGGCCCCTCACGTCATGGCCGCGCCCCCTCACGTCATGGCCGCGCCCCCCCCCGACCCGTTTGGCCACACCCCCCCCGCTCCGAGAAAAGTATCCTGTAGACCGCAGATCGCGGTACAGCGAGTTGCACGCGCCGCCGGCAAGCAAGCCAGCCGTGCGGACGCGTGCAACGGGACCTTAGCCTTATTGAGTACACTCGGGTGTAAATGAAAGATTGCAGAAGTTCTCACACCTCCCCTCAGGGAGCCACCACACCAGGTTTTAGGACTAAAAAATGCATTTGCATACAGGTGAATGCACCTCATTTGCATCTTAACACATTGGATGACTAGGCCAAAATCTGGTCTGGCTCAGGGCCATAAGAAGAGGTTTAAACTGGGTAAACATACATTGATTTCCATAGGTAGTCCAGGTTACGTAACTGTGAAATCTGGTTATGTGGTGACCTGAACTTCATGTTTCTTGTGTGTAAGCACAAGATTTAAATGTAGCACTGTCATCAATTTTGACATGAAACAAAAATCCCCAGAATCAGGCAAAATGTGCAGGTTGTAAAATATACAAATATATACACAGCTTTTGCGTAGCCTCTTACCGTGTATGGCGCGGCATCTCCTCTTCCAATGACGCAGTGTCATGCCATCATGTTACATTGCAATGTCACATGGTGTCCCTTTGTCATGGCAATGAGGCGCGCGTCACATTACCATGACAACGTGCCACAATGTTGCATTGCGGCACCATGTGATATCACGTTGTTATGACAATGTGACACCATGTGATGTCCCGGTGCCGTAATGAGACGCCACAGGAGCAGATGTAACACCGATGGAACCACCATCAAGCCAGCCCTGTCAAGACAGCTGCAAAGGATACCCAAGTAGATATCACTGTGAGTGCTCATTTGCATGTCATTACCCAGAATCCCTGGCTGCAACGGAAGCATTGTATAAAAGATAATGGACCTGTCTGAGAAGTGTTAATGTGCTCACAAGTGCTATTTTTATTTGCTGTACAAGTGGATGGCAAAGTCATTAGTGGTTAGAGAGAGAGTCTCTAGTCCTTCAGAGCTGGGGCTTGTTAACAAATGAAAGATATCTGACATCGTAAGTGTTTTAGAGACATGCTTTTGAATTTGTGCATCCAAAAGGCCTTCCTACAAAGTATGGAACCTAATTCTAACACTTCCCATAGGTGGCACCTGTTCCAGTACCATAAATCTCAGTGGGGAGACGGCCTGGTTGAATGCCACAGTGTTTCATCTCTGCAAAATATGCATTATGCTTGTGAATATTGGTTTCATGTTTGAAAAGTTTGTCCTTGACGGATTTATTTCGCTATCCCATTTATACATTACTATTACTGCACGGACATCGGAGTGCATTTCCATCTTAAACCAGCAAGAGTCAATACATAAAAATAGAACTCTTGTTAGTATTCATGTAGCATTGGTTGATAATTTTATCCTGGAAGTGGTATTATAATCTGTCTTGCATCACTGGTGATGTGATACACAAAGACAGATGTTTTTTTGCCGGCAGTAGACTGAGAAGTTTTCTAGTCACTTCCTGGGATGAAATAAGAAGTTCCCATCTGACCTCTAATGAACATGAGTATCTTCAGTTAGTATTGGTTACCAAGATTATGTAATGGAACTAATCCAGCACCTCTCAGAACTATTATTATCCAATAGGTTTCTTAGTAAGTACAAATTGTGACCGTCATGGTCATTTTGATCACTGCGAAAAACAAATCAGAATTGCGCGTGGATTAATTGACCGGCGAATAACACTATTGATTCCTATAGGAAATGACAGAAGTGATGTTCATTTCTGAATTGAAATGTTAATGCATTTAGATTACCAGCCTCATGAGAGAAGCATAAAAGCAGAGAAAATTGCTCACTGCAAAAAGCAGAGCTAGATGCTTTTAGCTTTAATTCACCGTCAGCACAGAAATACAAGCATTTGCTAAAAGATTGAGTTGTGCAACGTGATTTCTTTCTTTCTTAGACGCCAGTCAGGTTACTAGAGGGGCAACAATTGGTCAGCTTGAGAGATCAGTTCGCCAACACACAAACCTGTTTAAAGCTGGTTGCTTGAGCTTGTCCAACGCTGTGATATTGGCAGGATATTCAATATCTTTTCATTTAGTAGTCCCTTGTGTTGGCACTACTCTCTTTTTTGTCTTTCAAACACTACTGTAGGATATTCCTATGATTGTGACACACTGTTCACAGCAGTAAAAATAAAGGTGTGCCCTGCACCTACTTCCGGACCAATGAATTAAAAGGAAGGATGGGGGTATCGTTTAGCAATGTCGCCCGGCCGCAAAACCAGGACAAAAACACTGCACCGTATATTTCAAAAAATGAAGTCCTATCACTTTCAAAGGGAATATTGTCCCTTAACAAACTTCGGGCAGTTTTTTTCCCCCCGGTTTTTGCATCAGGAGACCGATAAATGACCTCCAACAGTATTTTTTGACTTCGATAATCTAATTGAGCAATTTGAATGCCCTAGCATTCAACCTTATTACCATGATACATAGACCCCATAATAAATACATCCCAAGCTCATTCATTTTAAGAGTCCTGCGCTTACTTTTTGGTTTGCAAAGTGCTGGCTCTGCTTTTAAGATGCATTCCCCTTTAGCTAACTCTCCCCTTTTCCCCCCCAAAGGATTGGAAACTGGGGGTCCGCCCTAAGCAGGACAGCACTATTTTTATCTGCGGAGACCCCCGGGTTCCTGAGATATCCGTATCACTTCCTGTCTCTTGAAGGAGATTGAAATGGTTCAATGATGTGATGGATTTCTATTGGCCCACGATTTGGCGCCCATTGTGTTTGCCCCGGAGGGATATTTAAACCAGTCCCTTCACTGGCAAGTATCTCGGCAAACGCAGGGGTTCCCTGGGCTGAAAATAGCGAGGTATGGCCCAGGGGAACCCCCAGTTTCTATCCTGGAAGAAAAACTGGTAGGTAAAAACAAAGCATGAGAAGGGAAAATTGCTGCTTTGTTATTATATGAATAGTGAATCAAGAGTTCACGAGAGAAGTGGAAGCCAAAACAAAGAGCAAATAAAAATGGGCATACTTTTCTTGGTCTAGGACATTTAGCCGGCGGCTTCCCGCCGCAGCCATCCCACCGCAGTCATCGCCAATCAGTCCCCGGGATATTTAGTCGCCAGATGTTTCGCCTCAAATGTAAGCACAGAACCTTACCCTTAACTTTAATCCCTTACCCTAAAACCCCTAATCAGACCCATTACCCTAATCCCCTAACGTTAATTTTTAATACTAATAAACGCTAATGCACTTACCTTAGCGGCGGAGGTGGCTAAAAGGCTGCGACGAGATGTCTGGCGGCGTAGGCTTAAATGGCAGCGGCGAGATGTCCCATTCTGCACTTTTCTTTCCTGTCCTGCAAACTCCACATGACAAACATGTTTATAAGCCATGTTTTCAGAAACCATTATTGTATATGGCTTCCATTTCAGACACGTTGGTACCATTAGTTAAAGGCTACATATGTAAATTGAACTCATGCTTTGGTTAACCTAAACGCGATACAAGAATTGCATGTAAAGCTGCATCTTGTTTTATTGGAACAAGATTAACTGTATCCTACAAAAAGCAAGGCACGGTACTGCATTCATCGATAATAACTAATGTGACCTGACATCTATTGATTTAGCACAGCAGTTACCATTTGTATGCTATGTAGGTAATTGGATTCAGGGTAAGTGCCTGCAGTTCCTCAGCCAAACTGCAGGTATCTCTGCTCTGTGCTAGCCAGGGAAAATGTATGGTACAGTACATGTCTTTACATTACACTTTCCCCTTGGATTACGAACACCTTAAGGGATCCACATTTTGTTTAATGGCTCTGCAACATTATTTGTGATAGCCTAGTCCCCTGGTTATCATCTTTTCTTGGGCCCTAACAGAATAAGTCATGTTAGACACAGGCACTGTGGGGGATGAGCTCTCTCATGAAGGCCTAGCTTGTTGTTGTAGCCTGGATACATTATTGCTTTATCCAGGAGCTGACCTAACAACAACAACCAGAGAGTGTCATCCCTGGGGAGCATACTGGCTGGGGCACATGCCCATGATGTGATTCTTGTCAGTATCGGACATGCCCAGTTATGGGGCAGGGTTACAAGCCCCTCCCCTGGGGGTACATAAGCTGATACTCTCCCAGAAGTCAGGAGCTCTCTTCCCTCCCCCTGTGGAGTGGAAGCACTTACCCTTTATCCCATCAGGGGGTAAAGGAGCTGAAAAGGGGCCTGCAGGGCCTCAAGCCCTGTGGGTACTACTTCAGATAATGAGCCTGTCATGACTACATGTATGCTGCTAATAAAGACCCAGTTGAATCCATCTGTTGTGGCTACTTAACTGAGCCACTACCTGAGTTGCCAGTGCGGACCATCCTGGCTGCACCAGGATCCTCACTGGCAGGAGGCGTTGCGCTATAAGGATCATTTACTGAGAGCCTGTGCTGATGCCTCCCCATACCATCGCGGAGTTCTCGGGGCCTTCTGTTCTACCAAAGAGTTATGCACCACACCAGAATACACCGGTAGCTATAGGATCTCACTTAGGGTGGGGGAAAAGGTGCTACATTTGTATGTAAGCAATAATGATCACTCAGAAACACATTTTATGCTTTTTATTGACAGGTTGAATTAATGGTTTGTCAAGACAAAATAAACCCAGCCAGTCATTAAGCAAGAATAAATGCCTTGTCTGCATTACATTAATGCTTTCACTGCTGACTGATACATACTGAATGTACTTTGTTAGTTCAATTATCAACTAGTGCAAGAGATCTATAATTTGCTGAAGATATGATTAATCAGTGCACTATTTACAAAGGATTCTCCCAAGATGGACCAAGTTATAAATGCAGAGGGCCATGGGTAAGCACACACCTGCTCCTTTCTCATTGGCCAAAATGAACGCATCGGGGTACATAGGGAGTTTGGGTAAATCTTCTTTGTCTGGCCACAGGGAAGCCCAAATGCACACTGTATGCAAGATGTATTTATTTATTTATAAAATATTTTACCAGGAAGTAATACATTGAGAGTTACCTCTCGTTTTCAAGTATGTCCTGGGCACAGAGTTAAGACAAATAATACATGGTTACAAATACAGTTACATAAATGAACAGGGTATACATTATATACAAGACATTGCATGCACAGTTAAAGAAAATATATATTATGGGCGTATGAAACAGTTACAGACCAGATTAAAGTGTGAGACAAACCCTGTGAGGAGAGAACCTACTCCCTAAGGACTGATGTAAGGAGGAGAGCAGGGAGTGTTATAGGGGCTAATGGAAGCTAATTTGTTGAACGTTTTTGTCCTGCCCTCAACTGGGTTGGGCTTAGGCCCCAGTACCTCCGCTGCACGCGTGCCCACGAGACTGGCGGCACGTGCAGCCGATTCCCTGGTCTGCAGGGAACTGCAGACCAAAAGACAGGGGGGGGGGGCGTGGCGAGGGAGTGATGGGGGCGCGGCCATGACATCACCCGGCAGGTTCGTCCTCATTGGCTGAACCGCCGGGGGCCGTGGCTTAGCGCGCCACAGCGTTGCGGCCCCCCCTCGCAGCGGGCCCGGCGCCATTGAGGGGAGGGCTCTCGTAGCCAGCTGGGTCCAGTCCTTAGTCCCCATTAGTTTGTACTGGCATAGGAGGGACACGGAGAGAAATGTCATTTATTATACTGTATTAATAGGTAAAATAAGGCTACTCAATGTAAAACAAGTTTCGGTCAAACTCTGTTCCAAGCTCATGTGCTGTGGAATTAGCTATCAGTGCACAAAGACAACAGGAATGGGGGATTCCTGAGTACTGTCGGCAAAATAGAGAACAGGGGGTTTCAGCACATGAAAAAAGTCACAAGCGCTCAACTGAAATCCAAAAAAGGGAAACGAGAACTAATATGTAGCAAAAATAAAGGATTTTAATAAATACACATATATAAACATAAATATACCGAGTGGATAGTAAAATAAAGATCAATAGGGTCTAGGAAAGAATAGAGCAATAATCATGAACAGAAATAAACGAGATCCGTATCCGGTCCTGTAGAAACACGGACGAGAGAAATGGGAGGAGGGAGGAGGGGGAGAAGAAGAAAACGGGGGTGTTATATATTGTATGTGTATTTATTAGAATAATTTATTTTTGCTACATATTAGTTCTAATTTCTGTTTTCACATTTATGGGGAGGTTGTGTTACTTTTTTTTCCGGGTGCTGAAGACCCCTCCTGCCTATGAAGGCTGCTGAATGGATCCAGACTATTGATATCTTCTTCAAGCTTTTTTTAACGGCTAAAGATTTTTGCCACGATTTGACATTCTTGCTGTATCCAGACCAGGATTTACAAACAACACGTAAAGACTGACGTAACTTTGTAAAGCAAGACACAATAGACTTTTTAATGTCATTTTTTTTTCAAATGTGTTTTAAATGTATATGTCTAGTTACAAAATGGCTATTATTTTGACAATCATGAATTCTAAGGAAGACAATTTAATAATGTATCTCTTAGCGTCACATATGGTGGCCTTCTTGTCTCAGTATGCAATTTGAGGAGTGTTACAATGTCAACTTACAATAACTAATACCAATGAAATTTAGGCATTCTGGAAAAAATGGCATTTTAGTTATCAGTGAGCGCTATTAAATTTATGCTATAAAATCAGTGAAACTGACTTTAAATCAGCAAGACCTCCAGAAAACCAGTGGGAGTTGACTGGACTGGGAGTGGTAATATGTAGAGGATTTAGGGACGAATTGACAAAATGAAATGTATCACATTCTGTGCCAGTGTCTTTCTTTTATCTCCATAGAGAGTCCTCCAGGTGTGAGTAGATTAAAACCTATTTGGCTAATACAGTATATCCAATTGAAATGTAATTACACAAACTCTCCTAGATAATGGCACAAGAGAAGAGCTGACATAGCTCCGTTGTAATATCGATGCCCTGAAGTGCCTGCTTCCTCGTGTCAAATCACAGTGTCAGCTTCTTGTGGCTCATCCTACATCTCTACACCAAAACTAGATTGTAAGCTCTTTAGGGCGTTTCTGAAAAAAATATTAGTACATCGCTGCATATACTGCCAGCGCTATATAAGTGTAACGGGTATTCCCTGTGAATACAGAAGCTACTACCTGCTGTGTAACCTGTGTGGCTCTCAGGAGCCTAAGCGTCCGCTCGGGGAGCCTGGGGTACAAACATATAACACAATCTCGTGGTGCAACGCCTCCACCTGCGATGGCTCCCGCCAGAGGAGGAGTGGTTCCGCGCAGGACAAATATATATATCACTCCACACACCGCATGTAAAATAACCAATGACTTTACTGTAGCAATACTTATTCATATATCAAGAGGTGTCCCTTTCTAGAGACACTAACTACTGCGCCTCGCAGGACGCTCCCACCTACACCGGGTGATCTCACCCCGTGTCCAGTAACCCCACACAATATGTCCCGCACCCTTAAAGGGAGATGATATGTGTGACTGCGCAGCCACTAGTCCCGTATGAATATAATATATATGTAGGATCGTTGGTGCACTTGGTGATGGTTACCTGCCGAGCACTCCAGTGCCCGGGCCTGCCAAAAGGATCCGAAGGCTGACGAATACAGGAACTACCGTCCGGGGCGATCCCACCCGGATGGCTGCTGCAGCGGCAGCGGAGGTCTGAGCCCAAACCTCTGGATGAACGCGCAGCGTCCGCTGTGTCCCTAACTGACTCTGGGTAGTAAGGGGCAGGGTCCCTAACCTGGGGCCTGTCCCTGCAACACTCAATGCTACTGGTGGCTGAGGGCTATCTGGGGCCTAGGCTGCTGGCCTAGTGCAGGGAGTCACTGACTCCTGCACCCTACCTCTTTCCCCTAGCTGCTCCTGACGCCAACTAACGTGCTCCAAACCCCGCAAAAAGTATCTATTCTCCTCTGGAGGGAGATGCTGTGCCCTATTGGCTCCCTGGGGTCACGTGGGGCGCTCCTGAGGCTCATTTGAGATGTAGTCCCTTCTGTGAGCCCTCTCCTGATTGGCCCTCGTTGCGCGCGTCTCCTGCGCATGCACAAACTTCCATGCTGGCCACCGCACCGAGATCTTCACTGCGCATGCGCCAACTACTGTATTAGAAGATGGCGGCGCCCTCGCCGCCCTGCTTCGGGAGCGCCGGGAGCCCTAACAATGTGATCGCGGCCCTGGCAACCGGCTGCACGCGTCCCCGGCAACCCCCGAGCAGGATCCTGACCGCCCCCACTCTTGCGATCGGCCGACGGGACCGCCATTGGGCTCGGCGGCACCCGCGATCGCCAGGAAGGTGAGGGGGGGCTTGGCTACATAAGAAAAAACATTATCAATATTCATTAGTGCTACAAGTTTCTAGACGGCTCAGCGGGATGGTTCTCTATGAGCAGGTAATATATTAAATTTGACATAGAAAATGGTACTTCTTTTGTCCCCAGTTATAACCATTGCCTGACACCTGCACTGTATGTAACGACCATCAAATGAAAGTGACGCAAGAAGACCCAGGCAGTCTGACATCCAAAGGCCTATTGTATACCATTATAGAGTAATAAAGTAGTTGGGCTTGAAAGAAGATATATGTTCAAATATTACCATGCCCCTAAATGTCTGCCATGAGGTTCAGGACTGCGCTATGCTGCTCTTTTATTCTACCAAAGAATCCCTGGAACATAACACCCAAGTCGCTCCAAAGGCGTCTATCCTGCCTATAGATTGTAAGCTCTGTGAGGCAGGGTCTCATCTAACAACACATTGCAGGCATATCCTACCTCTTCAAACACAATTTTAATCCTGTCCGTAAATGTAACTTATGCCCATAATCATATCTTTAACTATCCTCCAAATGTCTGCAAACTGAATGTACAACCTTTGTTCATTTAATGCAACCATGTATTATTATAATTCTGTTTTTCCATGTGTAGCAAATGAACTGTATTTCATTAGGCCTCGTCCATGTTACTTGCTTGCTGGCGGAGGCGCGCTCCCGCTCAGCACTGAGCCCCTACAGCCGCAATTAGAGCGGCTTTAGTAGGGGCTCTCCTACGCTTCCGCACGCGCGCAGAAGCGTAGGTCTTGCCGGCGTGCAGGGCCGGTCACGAGGAGCGGTTCGCCCAATGAGGGCGAACCAGCTCCGTGACGTAACTGGCCCGCCCCCTGACGGCGCGCAGGGAAAGCACCCGCTTTCCCTGAGCCTCAGCACGCCAGCGGGAAGCTTGGCCGAGGCCTTATAGTTGTTCGCAAACTGCCTGTGAAGTATTCTGATGCCCCCTTAAGTGGAGGTCTGTATTTACTTGTAGCACCCCTGTGGGATTTCTACTTACTCAAGGGGTTAATGGGCCCTAGAGGGGTTAACTCTATGGGTAGCTTTAGAGCCTCCCATCACATGGGTTGGAGTTGCTTGGGAGAAAACTAGCCACCCACCTTCTACAAGGTGCCTAGTGATATCATTAAATAATGTTACTAATAGAATGTTAAACCCCTCTCCTAGTAGCAATAATGATTTGTGATGTCACTATGGGTATATGAGATGGGGATGGAACATGCTAATTTCAGATTCCAGGAGAATAAGATGGGGTACTCAGTGTAAATACTATGTCTTGTTTTTTTCCAGTTTAGGGAAAGTGTCACTCCTAAATACTAGGACCCCTCTTTATGGCCCTGAGCCATGTTCCACCCACCAGAGGAGATAGACAGGTACTTTATAGGAGGTTCCTCAGTAAGGGCCTCAGAGTTTCACCCCAGAGTAGCTCTGTTAGGGTGGGCATCTCATTCAAGAGGGCACCCTGCCTAAGTATCCTAGTGGAGGAAGGACCTGCCACATCTTGCCATGGGATTGCCACAGATAGTGACAGCAAAGGGAAGAATATGCCTCTTTGGGGAAGTTTATATGTTATTCCTGTAAATAAAAGTTAAAGAAAATTCATGGCGCCCTCTATGATTTCTTCTAATGCTTAGCTTACCAGCCCTGCATGAATGCCAGCACACTGATAGACAAGGTAATTAAGAGACACTGAGCACCACCTGCATATAAACAACAACTGAATAGACAGTGGATCCCTTTGGAGTGGCCCTCTTCTGTTGGCCTGGGGGGAAGACATACTTAAAAAAGAAATGATGATAATGATGATTATTTTAGAAATGTTATTTCATATAGTAACTTTATTTCAAGTAACCCCCCCCCCCCAACCTCAACCTCACTTTGGGACCAGTGTATGGGAGTGGGTGCATTACCTCGCTGTTGTGGTGCTCTACCTGTTGGTTCGCAGAAGGTCTGAGTGGTCTGCTTGTTGTTATGAGACATGACAGGACTGGCTCGCACAGGACTCTGGGTTCTTCATAAGGTTGTCAGCGCTTCCAGCAGTGATGGATCCCACAAAGTGTAGGCGTCAGCCCCATCACTACACACATACCTCCCTTCAGCCCAGGAACTGACACCTTAGGCAGAGGTATCTGTACAGGGTCTTTAATCATGGCATCATGCAGCATGTTTAGCAGCATTGTCTTCTCACACGTCCCAGGACTTCTAGATGGTGCTTTCTCTCTACACTGCTCTGCACCAGGTGGTCTTAGGCTAGCCAGCCGAAGTTAGCAAGCTTAACCCGCCATGGGGAAGACCATTACCTCACCCTCGCTAGTGATCAGAGTGGGACACACTCACCCTCCTTACTCCAGGAGGAGCAGGGGGTGACACAACCTCACCCTCTCAAGGCTGAGGGGAAGTCTCCTAAACTTTAGGCTACTCCCCCTAGAAACTCATGGACTTTACCCACCTACAAGGGGCTGTATACAGGCCATGAGACACCACCTACCTTCCTTCACTTTCTGGGGAAGCAGAAAGGGGGTTCAAGGGCCCACAGATTAAACCTGCTAATGCCAGGATCTTAACAGGACTTGCATAGCAGATACACTATGTGGGGAGAAACAGGTACAGCTGGGACATACCCTGTTACATCCATATAGGGCTTTTCTTCCAATGAGACTCAGCACTTCACAATTACAGGATAGCATACAGTATACAGCACATATGAATTTTACAGACATTGTCACTTCCCATAGGAGCTTACAGTATAACCTGTTTTTGGTGCCTGAGGCACAGGGAGATAAAGTGACTTGCCCAAGGTCACAAGGAGCCGACACCGGGAATTGAACCAGACTCCCCGGCTTCATACTCAGGGTCATCGATACAGAGTCAGTGTCTTTACTCACTGAGCAGTTCTTTCAATTTGGTGAGACCTTTACTCTTATTATACGTATATTTACGGTGCTGCTCCCTCTGCTTGTTTTTTTTTTTTTTTTTTAAATCTTCACCCCAGCTCAGGTAATATAAAAATATTTTTTTTTAAATGAACTACATAGCAAAGGCCAGCAAGCAAATGTATAACTTACACATGATTACATTGCGTATCCGTGAAAGTTAAACATGTCACCTCGCCCCAGAGTGAGGGAAGAGCTTCAGTCAGCGGTGGTTTTTATGTTGGGATGAAAGACTTAAACGTCGACACTGCCCCGTGCTGTTGTGAGCCGTCCTACGTATTAACGTGATTCTCCAGCCAAGTCTGCTTCTCAGATCTCTCGTCCTAGTGTAAAAAGCAACACTAGCCTGAAGCAGTGTCTTTAATCCACAGCCAGAAGGCCACACACGTGAGATTTAGAAGATGTGGAGGGAAAAAACCCGAAATATTGTAATTGAATTATTCAGTCAGTGATTCTCCATCCTAGCTACTTGGCCATTGATCCTGCGGAGGCAAAGCACAATGCACAGACTTAACAGGTGCAGTTCCACCCAGAATGTTTATATTATGTTTTAAGATTTCTGCCATACGCTTTATTGCTAAAGAAAAACTATATCAGTTTGGGTGCTAAGCCCCATTCACTCTTTGATATTAGCAGATCTCAATGCACTTAATCTGACAAGATTACCTTTTTCAGAGGCGCTGGTTCGGCAGCACCAGAGCGCCAGTGGACCTCCGGCATTTGAAGTCATGGGATCGGTTCAGCAGCGATAACATGACCACTCCCCAGCTGATAGAAAAGGAAGGGAAGGCGTTCCACTGACGTTTGGATCAGACTGGCCGCTCTGCCCCTGGAAAACTTGCATTTCCCCGTACCTGGGGCTCCCGTACCTGGGGGGCTATGCACTAAACAGAATAACGCCAGAATAACGCAGCAGCTAAAGGCCGGCGCAAAAAAAGTGAACACGTCAAACAATCTTTGTTTACCTTTTTACGTCACATTATTTATTAATCGCTATGGGATTAAGGGGTTAACCCCTCTTCTACCCACCCAGGAGGCATGACCACTTTCCCCGGGGCAACTACCCCCATTACGTTGGCTTGCGATAACTCTTTTTGAAACCGTGATAACATAAATGTCATACCGTGAGGTAGGAACGTGCCAACCCGATCCGATATGGCAACGTGCTTTCCGGAGCTACCTGGACGAGGTCCCTTTGTCTGCTGAAGTTGTGTACGTGAGAATAAACAGCAGCTTTGCCATACACTGCGCGCTTCGGGATTTTACAAAAGAAATAAAATCAACATCTAGGAAAAAATACAAAGAAAACTGGCACTGTGCTTTGCAGGGCATCACATGGAGCTCCCTTTCAGAAGAGAATCAGGGGTCCTTCAGTGATCAATCCCATTATTTTCAGCTCCGGCGACATACCTGTTCCAGAGATACTTACTGGGCTCCATGCAGGGAAAGCAAAATGGCTGCCAAATACCCCACGCCAATAGGAAACCACAACATCGGTTGCGGATGGCGATTTTGGACGTCCATTTAAATTCCTCTAAAAATTGCACATTCACATGTCTCAGAAGGTTCCACACACCTGCTTTCTCCCATTATCTCTTAGCATACAATGCTTCCAGTGCAGCCAGGGATTCTGGGTAATGACATGCATATTATCTCAGGAACCTACCTGGGGCTGACTGAAGCTAGAAATAGCGCAGCTCGGCTCTGGAGAAACCCCACTCCCTCTCCTGGTTTTCCAAGCTGCCAAAAAGGGAGGTTAATTAGGAGCGATTGGTGATTTAAAATAAGCTGGACTCGCTCCAAATGAATGAGACTTGTTACATAGAAAATGATTCAGTTTACTAATACTGTAGCTGTTTCCCAGAATACACAATATTTGTAGCTCCCTTCCCTGCTAGAGAGGCTTACAGACGTACTTTGGCAGGGCAGGTGTTAAGCAACAGGGCGGTTCTGACACTTTATTTCTCTCTTACTTTTATTTTTGGCCTTTCCCCAAGGAAACGGGCGAGTACTTTGCACTTTGGACATTACAATGAAAACTAAGAATACCAACTTGTAACTTTTTGACACTGTTTAAAGGGGCAATACTAAGGACAGGGGTATGTTTAATAGCATAAAGGGGCAGTCCTAAGGACAGGGGTATGTTTAAGGCTAGGTCCCCGCTGGTGGCGGCGGCGGCGGCGTGCGCGCCTCACACCAATCCCTTACCTCCTCACTCGCAGGCCCCGGTGGCTCCTCCTCGCTTCCTGGCCCCCTGTTCTGTGGCGCGTCAGCCAGCAGGGGATACAACTGGATTGTGTTTCCGTGCGGCAACACGGTCACGTGGTGCGCCGGGAGCCAATCAGAGGCAGAGAGGATGCATCATTTGTGAAGGGACATGAAAATGCAAATCCTGAAACATTGAACGTACTTTATTGATGTATACACTTTGACATTGATTAACCAAGAAGGTTCAATTAGAATATGTTCATTTAAGATAGAAATCTAAGGGGCTTACATTTGGATGTGTTTACCTCTAGCAGTATAACTGGTAATCTAAATTACAGAAGGTTATTTATTTTATCCTGCAGGGCTGGGATAGGTGCGTTTGCGTTCTAATTTTAGAGTTTCATAAATATAGAGCAGTCTATGAACCGCAATAAAATTACAACATATTATACAAGGTTGCCTGTATTTTACCGACAGGACTTTAAATAACAGTCATGGTATATCCTGAATAGTCTTAAAAATACATTAATGTATTATATTAAAATGTAATAATGCAAAGGACAGGTCTTTCATTATCCTGAGCAGGCAAAGACCTTAAATACCAACTGACTATATGATGTATTGTGGTTAACATATACTGAATATTTTTACTCTGCAGACCAGTACATACTAATTTTGCAGACACTACCAAAAATAGTGTAAACCGTGTTTCCCCTACCTAATCTCACATAGGGTCTATCCTGGGGAAAGCTGCTCTGGTTACTCATGGTAGTGTGGTGCATACCTGCTGGTAACAGGGGGCCCTGATTCTCCCGCATGGTGTTATGGGGAATGTCAGGATAGGCTTCTGGGGTCTTACCCGAATCGTACTCACGGTGACAGCACCTCCATCTCTTTGCAGCCCCCAGATTTGTGGGGAGAAATCTCTGCAGGAGTACTATCTCTTCTCCTCCCTGATAGATTTCAGTCTCAGGCAAGGAGAACGTAGAAATAGGTGATCTTTATTCAGTCTCTGGCTCTTAATCACAGCAGTGCACAGCTTACACTGAATCCATTCTTATCACTCAGGTCTTCACCTTTAGGATGTCCCTGGACCTTCACTCCCGGCCACCAGCCACCAGGAGTAGTCCGTGCTCTTCCCTTACCCCCTTGTAGGGTAAGGGGAATAGTCTTCCACCTGTCCCCGTAGGGAAGGCCTCAGTAAGCAGAGCCCTGCACTACTGAGTTTGAGAGACCACACCTCTATCACGGTAGAGGCACAACTGGCTAAATTGAGGAAGTGCAACTCCTTAAGTCAGTTCCAGTAAGAACCAGCCCCCTGTCCCTGATTGGACAGCAGGCCTGATTGCACTACCTTCTCTGACTCACTGAGCTGCAATGTGTGGGGAAAACCCATGATTACTCCTGGCAAACCTTACACTTACTAGGGATTACTGCCAGGAGGGCAGACTTATAGCCCAAAACCAGCCAGGGCTACAATAGCTTATTATCAAATGTTGGTACTTGAGGCAGAGGGAGGGAAGTGGCTTATTTAAGGTCACAAGGATCTACGGTGATGGAACCATTCCAAAGTCCATGTCAGAATGACCAGGCCACAATTGTCATTTTTCTAACTAAAACCTTTTGGGTGCTGTGCCTGTGGGGCTGCTGCAGTGCTGTGAGCTGCTGGGCTGTGGTTTGTGGTTGTGTCATGGGCCCGCCCCCCATCATGGCTGCACCCACCCGCCCCATTTAGGCCACACCCCACGTGCCTCTGATCGCTGCCTACAGACCGCAGATCGTGTTTTTTAGCTGTGCACGCACCGCCAGGACTCCAGGGGCGCGTGCAGCAGCCTCCAGCTGGGACTTAGTCTAATAGCTTGAAGGGGCAGTCCTAAGGACAGGGGTATGTTTAATAGCATAAAGGGGCAGTCCTAAATACAGGGGTATGTTTAATAGCATAAAGGGGCAGTCCCAAGGACAGGTGTATGTTTAATAGCATAAAGGGGCAGTCCTAAATACAGGGGTATGTTTAATAGCATAAAGGGGCAGTCCCAAGGACAGGTGTATGTTTAATAGCATAAAGGGGCAGTCCTAAGCACAGGGGTATGTTTAATAGCATAAATGGGCAGTCCAAAGGGGGGTATGTTTAATAGCTTAAAGGGGCAATGCTAGCAACAGGGGTATGTTTAATAGTGTAACACCCCTTCCCTACCCCTAAGGGAAACTGCAGGCATTATGCGCTGTGGTGCTACCTGCTGGCTTACAGGGGGCTAAGCCTCTGTTAGTGGGAAGCCCGGGGTGAATTGGTGCAGCGTCTCCACCCGTGAGGATTCCAGCATTGGCGGGATAGCTCCTCATGGGAACCAGTATACCTATACTGTGTACCCCAGAAATCACACTCACACAGGTTATGCAATACTTCTTTCCTGTGATCCCACAGTATGGCAAAGAGAATAACATGCAACATAGCAACAATAATAACACCGCAACAGTGCAATAATAGGGGTGCTTGTCTCCCCCCCAATACTTGGGGTACCCTGGGCACCTGGAACACTGTGTCCATCAGAGCCTCCCTTGTCCCAAGTGTATGTCCCTCACACACTTATCTACAGTGAGGGGACTGCCTGGGGCCTAGGGGGTAAAGTTCGGGCCTAGTCCAGGAAGCTGACTGCTCCCTGGACCCTACCTCCTCCTTCCATGGCTCTGTCAGGATTGCCTCGCTGCCTCCAGTCCCGCGGAGGAAATCCTGGTGTGCAGGACCTCCCCTTCTGGCGGCGCCAACCACAACATGGCTGCTGCTATGCTACACACAGCCTATAATACACATGCGGTGCCAACCGCAAGATGGCCACCGCAACTTCCCCCCGATCCTCCCGAGCCACGGAACCGGCTCCCTACGGAGGTAAGGGAAGTACCCTGCTACAATAGCATAAGGGAACAGTCCTAAGGACAGGGGTATGTTTAAATGTATAAGGGTCAGTCCTAAGGACAGGGGAAGGTTTAATAGCTTAAATGTAAAAAATCAGACTAGTACAAGTATTCTTTTTTTTAAACTTTTGCATACTTAACAAATCTCAGGTTCAATTTTATTTTCATTGAAGCCTCTGAATGATGGGTGCTCGTCGATAACATGTTTACCATTAGCCCACCCTGCCCATGTTAAAGATCCAGATGTATCCTTAAACTCGAGATTTGATGCCGCGCCATTGAAACAAATAACAAGCAATTAAATGATGCACCACATTTGTACAACATAGACACATTAACTGGTGCTATAACACTGGCTATATCTATAAATATGGATGGAGGAGGCTTTGCCTGTGCAACCTGTTTCGCCCTCCGCGATATCACAAGTTTCCAGAAAGGCCTGGACCTGTAAGAAAGGGGCGGCATGACTTAAGGCTGAGTGGCCCCTTCCCTAAGGACCTGTGAGGTCAGGTCAGTGGTGGGGTTAAGGAACAGTACTTAAGGGATCTTACCTCCTTTCTTCAAGGATCTACTGGAATGAAGTTGTGTGGAGTATCCTTGATCCTGGGATCCTGTTAAAGTGACTGCGCAGCACAGAGGAAGAAGGATGAGGTCAAATGACCCAGCAGGGCTTATGGCAGTCGAGGTCAGTGGTGGAGACATGTGGATCTGGGAGCTGCAGGAGGAGGCGAGGCGGCGCAGTCCAGAGTGGCAGCTGGCTTGAGTACTCGGAGGATGCAAAAAAGGACTTGGCCAGCTTTTGAGTGACGGGCGGGTGGTAAATCATCTTGGTAGGGTTGACGGTAGGAAAGCACGTCAAGGAGCAAGTAGGCGTGGTTATAGTAGGCATGTACAGGAGGGTCAAGTAGAGAGGGAGCAGGGAAGTGGGGGATCAGATGAGGGGGATAGTTGGGGGCAGGAAATGGTAAGAAGTATGGGGGATTGGGTGGACGCCTATCCGTTTGGGCGCAGATGGGCATTGGGGGATGAGGAGAGCAGAGCGAATTCAGGGTTCATGCAGAGGGGGTGGGCTTCTGGAGGCACATTGGGGGATGGATAATTAGGGGGTTTGGATGGGGAGCAGGCGTGAGGTCAGGGTGGGGTGGAGCAGGGTGTGTGTGATGTTTTGGGCCCTGAGGGAGATCTTCCTGCAGTGGGGGCAAAGGGGGATTATGGGCAGGGTGCAGGGGTGGATCGGTGGCGGAGGTATGGTGGGAAGTGGGAGGCGGTTTGGTGGGCGGCCATGGGCAGGGATCAAGGGTTATGCACACGGGTGGCGGTAGTACCTGTGGCAGTTGTGGGGGCAATAGAAGGGGGGATTAGTGCTGGAACCGGGGGTGGGGAGTTAGCAGCTGTGGGAACAGATGGGGTAGCGGCGGTGGCTGAAGTGAAGATGGTGTAACAGCCAATCCGCCTGGTTTGTACGTGCATTAGAAGCGGTATGACCTGAGGTGGTGCTAACTCCAATCCCCAGTCTGATTTATGGGTTTATTTTCTCAGCCAACCCCATATTTCAGGCTCTGGATATAACTTGCAATACCAATCTCGCCAGCCGTAGGAGGCGTGCTAAAAATGCACATTATTTAGAAGCGGTTTACATAACAGAGCTAAGAGAATAGCAGTTGTCGGGAAAAAATGTGAGTGTGGGGCTTTTTTGACAAACCGAGCGAATTGTCAAAGCTAGAGTGAAACCGCTTATAAAAGAAGCTGCTTGGACATGTGATAATACCTTACAGAATAGCAAAGCATGCCAATCTGCCACTAGAATAGGCCCCACGGAGAGGAAAAGCACACCTCAGAGTGTGTGGGGGTTAATTGCAAAGGTCTCCGTGCTGCAAATCCAGTGCTCTCAATAGAGTTCCTATTATGTTGTAACATGGCACTGTTTCTTGCACTGTTTCTTGCACTCATTTTGCCCTTGTTTTGTAGCTGAGAGGTTTTAGTAAAGAGACGCTTATGTATTAAGGCAATTTTGGAGCAAAATGGGTCCAGGGAGTTTTCATGCTGTGTGTTAATTTTTCAAGGTACTTTTCTTCAATTTTGCATTTTCTGCTACAGATGTTATTTTGAGTAGTGTCATTAGAGGGGTTAAGGGGGAGTTACACGCCACACATATTGTAATGAGATGTACGAAACGGTGTGCATCTTTCTGTCACTTTTTGACGCTTTTAGCCTGAGGATGTATAAGCCTCGTTAATTAGCAATGGGCACCATATGTAAGAGGCTTATTAGGCATGATGCATGTTGGAGCAAAACATGGTGCAATGCATTAAAACTCTGGCACAAAGGGGGATATACAGTATCAAGTGTCATGACCAGGAGCAAAATTGCAACATTGCGACACTGCTATAAATTGCGTTATTGTATCAACGTACTTTGCACCATGTTTGCTGCACTTGCGCCAGTGAACGATTTGGGGAGTGGTTATAGAATAGATGAGAGAAAATAGAGCAATAGTATTGTATATGTATGAGTGAATTTGTCTTCCAGGCTGCAGTTGCGTGACGTCAGCGTCACGTGAGCTGGTTCAGCCAATGAGGACAAACCAGCTCCGTGACGCATTCGCCACATCCCTCACTATTCCCACGATCGCCTCCCTAATCTCCTGCAGCCCAGTGCACACATCGCTGGGGCTTCAGGAGCGCGCACACGTGCCGGCACCCTGAGAGTGGCCTTAATGAGAGGTTTTACACCTCTTTTTAGAAACAAGCTTGTTGTATTCTGGGGTCAGTACCCCTCATCATCATCATCATATCTCCCCCAGCCTTTCATCATCATCATCATATCTCCCTCAGTCCCCCTCATCATCATCACATCATCTCTCCCCCCAGATCATCATATAATCTCCCCCCCAGATCATCATCATATCATCTTCCCCCCAGATCATCATCATCATCATCATCATCATCATCATATCATCTCCCCCCCCAGATCATCATCATATCATCTCCCCCCCAGATCATCATCATCAGCATCATGTCATCTCCCCCCTTAGATCCCCCCCATATGCCTACCTGATTAGGAGTCAGGCGGGGGGGAGATGCTGGTATGAGGTTTCGGCGGCGGTAGAGGCGGCAGAATAATATGAGCAGAGCAGGCAGGACTGCACAAGGCAAGAAGCGCGCGCGCTGTAGCAGCAGGCACTTCACACTGCTAGAGCGCGCTCCCAACCTGCAGTCCTCCTGGGGAGAATGGGTTGAGAGGGGGACGGGGAGAGCGAGCAAAGCCGTGGCGGGCTGCACAGTGAGTGTTTCCTGAGTTAGGACACGTTTCCCAATATAGGGGCCCTAGGGACACAGCACTAGTAAATAATCCTGCCACAGTAGGGTGTAGGTTCTTCACCGCAGGGCTTATGAAGGAGACCTGGGGGGGGGGGGGGGTGCTAGGAATTGCAGGAAGAAGTTTCCAGTTCAGTCCTTTTTGGGAGGCGTCTCCAAAATCTGGATACAGTACAGTGACTTGTCAATCTCCTTGATTCTCCCTCTCCTCAGTTGTCACAATCAATCACCTGATATTCTATCTGACTTACGTTATGCCTCACTTCCCCAAAAATGCTTAGCGACTGGGGATTCTTTAGCGATGTCATTAGGTTCCTTTCAAACCTAAATAAACACCATTTGGGAAGCAAATTTTGGAGTAAAAATATTGCTAATGACAATGATCTCTACTAGATTCCACCTAATAAAAGCCAGAAAGGTAAAAAAAATGAAAATAAAAAATTACGTGCTGATGGGTAATATCAAAATTCTTACTTGTCCGTATTCCTCATCTTTATTTCCCACCTGACATAAGGGGCCATTACGGCTAATGAATGACCTGTCAACTGTGCTAACGTTTTGCTGTATACAAAGAAAAGCGGAACTGGGATTTATCAGAGTCCCCAGCAGGAAGCGGTCTTCTGTAGCAACTAGTTCGGTGATGAGTGTGTATTTTTACTAGGAACTACTGCACCGGGAAGTCAGTGGAAATTCCCAAGTAATGCAGAAGGAAAAAAAGAAACGTCACATATTATGTAGCTGGTTACAGTGCCCTTTAAGCACCCTTACTTTCTCATTGCTATCCAGATCACATGATACATTATTACATTCTGCAGTCATTTCCTAGTGGGAAATCATTTTTGCGAGACCAATTAAAAAATAGGTGCAATTGTGAATTCTCTGATCGCCTTAACCCTAAACCCGGGATCTTTGGAGTTGCATCTCTGTGCTGCTATTTTTCAGAGAGCTTGAAATCAGCATTCATTCCAGGCGCATTCATCTCAGCGACAGGTGACGTTGCGGCTTCCTATTGGCTCCCGTGCATTCGGAGATTTAAGCTTCCATATTGTTCATCCAGCTGGGGATGGAACGGGGGGGGGGGGGCACCTTCGGAGGTTAGTATGTCGGGAAGCAGGGAGACCCAGAGTTGACATTAATGTTGTTCAGCCTGGAGGGGCGGGGGAGGGGAAACCATACCTTTTAGTTCAGCCTGCTGCATTCACTGCTTTGCTTTCAAAGGAGACTGCAACACTGGTGTAAAAGGGTTAGCCCCAGGGGCTTCTCAAGACCCCCTCCTTCCCCCAACAGGTTAGGTTTTCAGGATATCCCTGCTTCAGCACATGTGGCTCAATCAATCCCTGCTTCAGCCACACAGGTGGCTCAATCAGTCCCTGCTTCAGCACATGTGGCTCAATCGGTCCCTGCTTCAGCACAGGTGGCTCAATCAACGATTGAGTCACCTGTGCTGAAGCAGCAATAACCTTAAAACCTGACCTGTTGGTGGCCCTTGGGGACTGGAGTTGAGAACCCCTAGGATAAGCAGTGTACAACGCCGGATTATTCCTTTTCTGCAATGTGTTGCAGTATCCTCTGGCAGAGAAAGAGTTAAGGAAGTTCTGTAAAGTATTCTTTGATGTCGCTGTACTTCTACTGTGTTAGTTTTTTTTTTTTTTTATGAATTTCCACCTTGTGAAACCCTTATTGTGCCTCTATTTAAATTACAAACACATTGTAAAAGTAGTAGCATAGATAGTTATGTGGGTGAATGATGTTATCGAATAGCACAAACATAATCCGATACACAGTGCATAGTGGGATCCTGGCTCCTGACTCGTTTGCCACAGGCACACAAAATAGATTGTAAGTGCTGCAGTCCAGAATTTAGTGGTGTGTATTTGTATGCTGATTGTAAGCTTATCGTGGCAGGGACTATTTCCCCCCAATGTTCCCTTGTATATTAGATCCATTCATCCCAGACGGGTTTTGTTTCGTATGATAAATATTTAGGGGCTGGCAGGTTCGCGGGTTTCGAAATCTGAACTTTGCAACCTTCGACGTTCGTTCGGATGTCCAAGTGGAACTTCAGCACAAATCATGTTCCGATTCACATTCTGGTCTTTAATAAACTGAGCCAACGTTTGGGTTCCCGAAAGAAAAACCTGCCATCTTTTGCGCAAAAGTTGAAATGATTTAAAAGTTAGAAGAAAAAAAAATCTTCTCTCCTTTTTTTGAGTTTCCCCCCCCCCCCGTCATTCTTGCCAAATCCAAAACCAAAAACACCAGCGAAAGGGCCGTCTTTTATAAATACGACTTTTATTCTGTATTAAAAAAATGTGTGTTGGAACGTCATAAAAAAAAAAAAAGATAAACATATGCAAAAAAAAATTGCTTAATCTATATAAAAAAGAAGCCAGTGTTGCTTTGTTGTGTTGTCGTAGGATATATGTGTCATTTCACCCTTTATTATGATGCTGCGTTTTGTACTTGTTTTTGATTAAGATTAAACACATCTTTTTTGCACACGTTTAATTTGTTTCTTGTTTTGCGAGTGCCGGTCCAACACACTTATTTTTTTGGATTTTTTTTCTGCACCCACCGATGATGGTTGTCCGGGACCTGAGCACCAATACAGTCTTCTAAACGGGTGAGTGCGTGTTCCACATACATTTTTTGTTTTTAATATTCTGTATTATAAATATCACGTGCAATCGCCTGTTTTGCACTGTCACATTTCAGAAGTGTCACAACAAACGCCAAACGTCACCACCTGACGCTATCTTTCTCGGGGGGGAGTAAAGCTGGCCTTTTGGTTTGCAAACATTTTGAGACAATCGTAAAATGTCATGGTTTTTGAAGCGGGGGTTCACCACATACATGTGACATTGTTTGCCACATGTATGTTATAACTGACATTTTCAGCGCCTGAGGTCCAGCCGAATCAGAATGCCACCTGGACCTCCGGCATTTGAGGTCATGTGATAGCTTCAGCCACGATCACATGATGGCCACCATGCCCCGGGCTGACGGAAACGAAAGTGAAGTGGAGTCCACTTCCGTTTCAATTGGGCCGCCCTCCTATTGGATTGGTTAGCCAATTAGCCGCTATAAAACGAACATCTTTGCCCCAATGTATCTGGCTGTGCCAGTGCCCACGATGTATGTGGCTGTGCCAGTGCCCACGGTGTATGTGGCTGTGCCAGTGCCCACAATGTATCTGGCTGTGCCAGTGCCCACGATGTATGTGGCTGTGCCAGTGCCCACGGTGTATGTGGCTGTGCCAGTGCCCAGCAATGTATCTGGCTGTGCACAGGCCCACAAATGATCTGCTGTGCAGGCCCACAAGTATTTGGCTTGCCAGTGCCCACAATGTATAGGCTGTGCCAGTGCCCCAATGTATCTGGCTGTGCAGTGCCCACGCTGTATGTGGCTGTGCCGTGCCCCACGGTGTTAGATGGGGCTGTGCCAGTGCCCACAATGTATCTGGCTGTGCAGTGCCCACGTGTATGTGGCTGTGCCAGTGCCCCCATAGGTTGTATGCTGGCTGTGCCAGTGCCCACAATGTATCTGGCTGTGCCAGTGCCCACAGGTGTATGATAATGGCTGTGCCAGTGCCCACAATGTATCTGGCTGTGCCAGTGCCCAGTATGTATGTGGCGTGCCAGCAGTGCCACAATCGTGTGTATTTGGGCTGTGCCAGTGCCACAAGTGTATCTGGACTGGTGCCAAGTGCCCACAATGTATCTGGCTGTGCCAGTGCCCACATGTTCTGGCTGTGCCAGTGCCCACATGTATCTGGCGTGTGCCAGTGCCCACAATGTATCTGGCTGTGCCAGTGCCCACATGTATCTGGCTGTGCCAGTGCCCACCGGTTTGTAGGGCTGTGCAGGTGCCCAAATGTATTCTGGCTGTGCAGTGCCACGATGTATGTGGCTGGCCAGTGCCCACCTGATTGCGTGCCATGCCCACATGTATCTGGCTGTGCCGTGCCCACAATGTATCTGGCTGTGCCAGTGCCCACAATGTATGCTGGGCTGTGTGCCAGTGCCCACAAGTATCTGGCTGTGCCAGTGCCCACGATGTATGTGGCTGTGCCAATGCCCACGGCTGTATGTCCCATTGTATGTGGCGTGTGACAGTGCACCACAATGTATCTGGCTGTGGCCAGTGCCCACAATGTATGTGGCTGTGCCAGTGCCCACGGTGTATGTGGCTGTGCAGTGCCACGATGTATGTGGCTGTGCCAGTGCCCCCGGTGTATGTGGCGGTGCCAGGCCCACGGTGTATGTGGCTGTGCCAGTGCCCACAATGTATCTGGCTGTGCCAGTGCCCACGATGTATGTGGCTGTGCCAGTGCCCACGGTGTATGTGGCTGTGCCAGTGCCCACGGTGTATGTGGCTGTGCCAGTGCCCATGGTGTATGTGGCTGTGCCAGGGCCCACGGTGTATGTGGCTGTTGTGACCAGTGCCCTGGTGTAGTTGGCTGGTGCCAAGTGGCCCACGTGTATGTGGGCGGTGCCAGGGCCCACGGTGTTGTCGCTGTGCCATGGCCATGTGTACTGGGCGTGTGGCCAGTGCCACGGTGTATGTGGCTGTCCAGGGCCACGGTGTTGTCTGTGGGTGCCAGGCACACTGTGGCTGTGGCTGTGCCAGGGCCACGTGTCTGTGGCTGTGCCAGGGCCACGGTGGCTGTGGCTTGTGCAGGGCCCACGTGCTGTCCAGGCCCACGGTGTCTGTGGCTGTGCCAGGCCCACGGTGTCGTGGCTGTGCCAGGGCCCACAGGTGTCGTGGCTGTGCAACTGGGCCACAGTGGTCTGTGGCTGTGCCAGGGCCCACGGTGTTGTGGCTGTGCCAGGGCCCACTGTGTATTTGGCTGTGCCAGGGCCCACGGTGTATGTGGCTGTGCCAGGGCCCACGGTGTCTGTGGCTGTGCCAGGCCCAGGTGTGTTGCTGGCGTGCAGGCCCACTGTGTATTTGGCTGTCCAGGGCCCACGTGTCTGGCTGTGCCAGGGCCACGGTGTATGTGGCTGTGCAGTGCCCACAATGTATCTGGCTGTGCCAGTGCCACAATGTTCTGGCTGTGCCAGGCCCACGATGTATCTGGCTGTGCCAGTGCCCACGATGTACTGGCTGTGCCGTGCCCACGATGTATGTGGCTGCCAGTGCCCAGGTATGGGTGTGCCAGTGCCCACAATGTATTGACTGTGCCAGTGCCACGATGTATGTGGCTTGTGCCAGTGCCCACGGTGTATGTGGCTGTGGCCAGTGCCCACGATGTATCTGGCTGTGCCAGTGCCACGGTGTATGTGCTGTGCCAGTGCCCACAATGTGACTGGCTGTGCCAGGGCCCAAGGTTGTATGTGGCTGTGCCAGTGCCACAATGTAATCGGCTGTGCCAGTGCCCACCATGTATCTGGCTGTTGCCAGTGCCCACAATGTATCTGGCTGTGCAGTGCCCACAATGTATCTGGCTGTGCGGCAAGACTGCGTGCGCCACAATGTATATGGCGTGTGCCAGTTGCCCCACGATGTTGTGGCTTGCCAGTGCCCACGGTGTATGTGGCTGTGCCAGTGCCCACGATGTATCTGGCTGTGCCAGTGCCCACGGTGTATGTGGCTGTGCCAGTGCCCACAATGTATCTGGCTGTGCCAGTGCCCACATGTATCTGGCTGTGCCAGTGCCCACAATGTATCTGGCTGTGCCAGTGCCCACAATGTATCTGGCTGTGCCAGTGCCCACAATGTATCTGGCTGTGCCAGTGCCACATGTATGTGGCTGTGCCAGTGCCCACGGTGTTATGTGGCTTGTGCCAGTGCTCCACAATGTATCTGATGTGCCATGTCCCACACATGTATGTGGCGTGCCAGTGCCACGGTGTATGTGGCTGTGCCAAGTGCCACGATGTATGTGGCTGTGCCAGTGCCCCGGTGTATGTGGCTGTGCCGTGCCCACAATGTATCTGGTTGTGCCAGTGCCCAGATGTATGTGGCTGTGCCAGTGCCCCACGGCTTGTATGTGGCTGTGCCAGTGCCCACGGGGTATGTATGTGGCTGTGTCCGTGCCCATCGGTGTATGTGGCATGTGCAGGGGCCACAGTGGTATGTGGCTGTGCCAGTGCCCATGGTGTATGTGGTCGTTGCCAGGGCCAACGGTGGTATGTGGCTGTGCCCAGGGGCCACGGTTTTATGGCGTGTGTGCCATGGCATGGGTGTATGGGCTGTGCAGTGGCCACGTGGTGTATGTGGGCTGTGCAAAGGGGCACCACGGTGTGTCTTGTGGCTGTGCCAAGGGCCCACGGGGGTGTGGCTGTGCCAGGGACCCACGGTTGCTGTGGCTTGACAGGGCCCACGGTTGTAGGCTGTCGGGCCTGTGCTGGCCAGGGCCCCACGGGTTGTGCGCAGGGCCACGGTGTGTGTCTGTGGCTGTGCAAGGGGCCCACGGGTCTGGTGGCTGTGCCAGGGCCACGGTCTGTGGCTGTGCCAGGGCCCACGGTGTATCTAGGTGGACTGTCCAGCCAGGGCCCATGGATTTGCAGCCTGTGCAGGGCCACGGTTTGTCTGTGGCTGTGACAGGGCCCACAGGTGTCGTGGCTGTGCAGGGCCCACGTGTTCTGTGGCTGTGCCAGGGCCCACTGTGTATTTGGCTGTGCCAGGGCCCACAATGTAACTGGTAAAACAGAGAAATTTGTCGGAATGCAGTTTTGGTTTCTAATTTCGGGGAAATATGCTGGGCCCTCCCTTTTCGAGATACAGGAAGGAAGTGCCTAAATTATAATATGAAGAGTGCATCCTTAGGGTGCGAGTTCCTTCAGTGTGATTGGGAGTGGAACTATCTACGACACAGGGGTAGGTGCTTCTGAGCTCTCCTCCGCGCTGGGGAGAGAGAGACATGTGCCCAAGTTCCCTATGGGCGAGAACACAATTCAGTCAGAGAGGTCTCCTATTACCAGCAGCCAGTAACTTCCAGGAAGAAGCAGGGATCTTTACCTTATCAACTAAAGCATTTCGCTGGTAGAACATCAAAGTGGCTCTTATAATAAAGAATAATCATCATTTATACTTCTGGCTCCGCGGCAATCTGTTGGGGGAGTATTGTGAGTAAGGACTGTTATAGCGGGGACCGCCTACCAGGCCTTGCTGAAGCCCCCCTATGTCTGGAGGCGCTGTCACCAGAAGAAAGAACCAGAGGAATTCCTCTAAAACTCTGCCTGTTTCCCACACCATCGCGGGTACCTCCGACTCCTGCTTGCCAACACAGGTAACTAGCCACTACACCTAGCAAAGCCATGACTAAATCTCCCAGAGGGAGGGGGGGGGGGGGGGGAAAGGGAAATGTGCTACACATGTATTTAAAAAAAAAACTATACTCAACCGGGAGCGGGATCATCCATCAGGAGATCCCTCTAATTCTTTTCAGATCCAAGCGGCACGAGACAGAGGTGCCCGCTATCACCCCTGCTCTTTGCCTGTGCATGGAGATAACTGGCCGCACAAATCAGGAAGAAGAGAACGGGGATATATAAGGGTTTAGGGTACACTCCAAATGCAATAAATTAGCGTTATATGCAGATGATGTTCATTTTGACAATCTTGTTCAAGGCCCCCTCTCACCCGCATACAAAGTTATTTAGTTCCTGGGAAATTTAAAGGTATCAGGTTTAAAATCAATCAAAATCAGAAGCGTTAAATAAAAACTTACCTAAAGATAATAATAACAATAATAATAATTGCATGTTCTTGTATAGCGCTACTAGTTTTACGTAGCGCTTTACAGAGTCATTTTGAAGGCCAGGTTCCCTGCCCCGTGGGAAGTTTAGCAAAATCTACTGTCCCGGCTAAGCTCATTCTAAAGTTTGCCGGGAGCTTAGCGGGCACCGGAGGTAAAAAGGGACCTGGCTACATATGTTAAAACCGCCACAAAATATCTCCAGAATTGTTAGGTCCCCTGACGTTGGGGGGGCGGACATCAGTGAACTGCTTTGATGACTCTGGGGCATTGATGCTACGAGGTACAACATGAAAATAACGTTATATTTATTAAAGTCTCTCAGTTGCAAAACCAGCAACAGATTTATAACTGAAGAGGAATCCCATTTATTTATTTTTTTCCTTTGATAAATCTGGGGTAATTCTTTTGCACTGGTTTTGACCCAGTTTCACAGCCAGAGGACTTCAGTAAATAATCCCCCCTAAGGCCTGGCCTATAGTCGCCGTCGATGCGACGGGACAGAGGGTGATGTCTAGACATTGCCACCGGCGAAAGTAATTTAGACAGGCGGCGGCGGCGAGGGTTTCCTCCATTTGATTGGTTCAAGGGCTGTCACGTGAGGCGACAGCCCTCGAAAAATCAAATTTTGCCGGCTACCAGTTTTCGCAACGGCGACGTCGCTCCGTCGCCATCGTGCTTACTATAAGCGCACGCGGCGGCGGCAATGCATTTGTTTTCGGGTGACGTCGCTGGCACTATAAGCGTGGCCTAACCCATATATATAAAAATTATTGTACCCTCCTACCTGCATCTAAAATATGCTGTTAGAATTGTATCTGGAAAGACGTTATGTGATTCACAATAGCTGCTCATCCTTTCTATTGGATACAAAGTTCTAGCTAAACCCTATTGTAAAGCTGCAACGTGTGTTGTGTAAATATAAAATACACACAGAAAGAAAGGTTTAGGAAACATCTTGTGCATGTGTTTGCTAAGAAGTATTTCTCTTCCAGCTGGAAAACAAAGGGATCAGTGTTTGCAGCCTAACGTTGTCAGTTCTATTGTAATGGTAACTAGCGCGACTAGAATAAGTGAATGCCAAAAGCGTGCAGGGGAGAAGCGAAGGCAGGGACAGGGAAACAGAAAGAGACGTGTGAAAGGAAGGGGAAAGAAAAGGAGGAACAAAAAGAAAAGGACACCAGGCAGAGATAAAAAAAAAAAAGAAAGAAAGGGGTGTAAGTGAGAAATAGAGAAATAGAAGAGAAGGGAGAAAAGAGAGAAAATTAAAGAAATTTAAAAGAATAAAATAGGAGATGATGAAAAAAATTGGGGCAAAAATTTTTTTCCCTCCACTTTGACGCTTTTACGTTTTTATTTTTTTTTAATCTTTTTTTTTTCTTTAATTGATTCATTTCAATGATTAAATTGGCGGTTTCGTTTTCTAGATCTGTGCCGAGTTATGATAATAGACTTTCGTGTTGTACGGAAAGTGTATGGGAAATATCCTACGAACAGAACAGCAGATACAAGCAGTAACGGGAAATATCCTACGAACAGAACAGCAGATACAAGCAGTCAAGGGAAATATCCTACGAAACGACAGCAGCTAAAAGCAGTAAAACGGAAATATCTACGAAAAAGAAAAGCAGATACAAGCCGTAACGGGAAAAGATCCTACGAAAAAGAAACGCAGATAATAGCAGTAACGGGAAATATCCTACGAACAGAACAGCAGATAGATTACAAGCAGAGTAACAGTAACGGGAAATATCCTACGAACAGAACAGCAGATACAAGCAGTAACGGGAAATATCCTACGAACAGAACAGCAGATACAAGCAGTAACGGGAAATATCCTACGAACAGAACAGCAGATACAAGCAGTAACGGGGAAATATTCCTACGAACAGAACAGCAGAACCACGCAGTAACGGGAAAATACTTACGAACAGAAACAGCAGAACAAGCAGTAAGGGAAATATTACGACAGAAACAGCAGTAACAAGCAGTAACGGGAACTATCCTACGAACAGAAACAGAGATACAAGCCAGTAGAGTAAACGGGAAAATATTCCTACGAACGAACAAAGCAGATACAAGCAGTAAAGGGGAAAAATCCTACGAAACAGAACAGCGATACAAGCAGTTAACGGGAAAATCATACGAACAGAACAGCAGATACAAGCGTAACGGGAAATATCCACGACAGAACAGCAGATACAAGCAAGTAACGGGAATATCCTACGACAGAAAACAGCAGATACAAGCAGTAACGGGAAATATCCTACGAACAGAACAGCAGATACAAGCAGTAACGGGAAATTCCTACGAACAGAACAGCAGGTACAAAGCAGAACGGGAAATATCCTACGAACAGAACAGCAGATACAAGCAGTAACGGGAACTAGCTACGAACAGAACAGCAGATACAAGCAGTAACGGAAACTATCCTACGAACAGAACAGCAAACAAAGCAAGTAACGGGAAAGATCCTACGAACAGAACAGCAGATACAAGCAGTAACGGGAAATATCCTACGAACAGAACAGCAGATACAAGCAGTAACGTTACCACATGAACTCACACCGACTGGTACTATTAATAAGTGTAAGGTGTGTGTGTGTGTGTGTGTGTGTGTGTGTGTGGTGTGTGTGTGGGTGTGTGTGTGTGTGTGTGTTGTTGTGTGTGTGTGTGTGTGTGTGGGTGTGTGTGTGTGTGTGTGTGGTGTGGGGGTGTGTGTGTGTAAGTGACCTTAGAGGACAGGTGTAAAAATACACTTACAAGACTAATCTATCCAAAGTTTTCCTCAGTTTACCGCATTGTAAAAGCAAAATGCCAGCTTTACAAGCTTGATGTTATTCCTTTGTACACAGATGCAAGGCTGGTGACAGGACTGTCTCAGAAATATATCAAAAATAATCACATCAAATATGAGTGAGTGGGAAGGGGAATGGGAATTCGGAGTTACAAAATGGAACCATGATATAGTAACTCTACTATGTTGTCTTGGTCTAAACGGCCCATATAAACTAGGGGGGACCAGTTGGAAAATTGAAAAAAACGGGACACAAAATTTTTTATAATCAAAAAAATGAGATTACTAAAACATGAATATGATAATGATATTTATATAATAGTGTTCACCATGATCGAATGATTATTCTACCTTTTCCATTCTCTCTCGCCCTTCCCATCATTCTCTCCCCCTCCCAATAGTATCTCTATTCCCTTTCCTCCCCGCCCCCTTGCTCTCCTTCTGCCCCATTAGTCTCCGCCTTGAAGTAGACCAGTTGGTCGCTCCAGTCCTCCCCATGCTTCTCCCGTCCCTCCCCCATTGCTCGCTCGACCTTACCCATCCTAGGGGCTGATCACCCTCCCCCACCATGGTCGCGAACCCTCTCCACATGTCTCTCGCCCATCCCCTCATTCTCTCTCGCCCTCCCCGTGATCTCTACCTTTCATCACCCTTCTTTCTCTTCCATTCCCTTCCACTTCCACCCCCAAGGGGAGACCGTCATCGCCCCCAATTAGTCGCCTCCAACCACAATGGGAGACCGGCCCGCCGCACAGGCTCACCTCTCTCTCCTCCCTCTCTCACTCACTCCCCTCTATTATCTCTCCCCCTCCCCCAATCTCTGCGACACTGCCGCCCCCATGGCTTGCGACCTCACATGACACCCAGACACCTGACAGACACAGCCAACAGTGACCAGCACAGCAACCTAGCACAGACAGCACAAGCCACAGCCACTGCCTGCCACACACACCATACAAGACTGACCATACACCACACAAACACACACACACCACACACACACACACACACACACAAACCAGTTCTATTGATGAGCAGCCTGCAGCGCCCCCCTTTGGCTGTACGGCTTGTTTGATCTCTTCATATTTCTAGCTCAGACTTTTGCTGATCGGCCGCCCTCATGCCCGCCCTTGCCCCTGGCATGGCATCCCTCATGCCCGCACCGCCCCCCATAGCTCCTTGCACCCCGCCCCCTTTTCTCTGCAGCTGATGAGCCGGCACAGTCTGAATACATTTCAAATAATTGTCGGGACCCGGACATAAATCAGGGGATCTGGCCCCTAAACGTGACATCTGGTCACCCTACATATAACATGTAAAATGGGCACTGGACTACTTGTGTTTTTTTGGTTCAAAAAGTTTTGTATTTTGGTTGCAAAATGTTTCCTGATTTGATTTGTATTGGTTTTGGATTATTATTATTTTTGAATATGAAAAACACAAGTCAGGTAAAATCACTAAACGGTAAAGTACGACCAAAGAGATTAAAAACCTTAAATCCTAAAAATAAAATATAACTGAAAAATTTAAATACATTTAGAAGGACAATGTTTAAAAGTTACAATGTGATGTGATCAAAAAAAAAAGAAAGGTCAGTATGTAAGGTATCGCCATATGCCAGCAAGTGTACCCAACACAAGTTAACCGAGCCTGGAATAGATTGATTGGTAAATGGCAGATAGTAGAGACAGGTCAGATGGAGGTATCTCCATATGCCAACTGTTTGTACCAATCAAGGAAACCTAAGGCTGCGGTCCCAGTCAGCACTGGAAGCACAGGACCGGCGGGGGGGGGGCGGTGTCGCGTGCACTGCGCTGCAACGCGTTTCTTTGGTCGAGAGGAGAGTTTGCTACGGCGAGGGGCCGTGGCGGAGGGGTTTGCGGTGCGTGGCCATGACCTCACGCACGGCTGGTTCACCCTCATTGGCTGAACCGCCAGCAGAGGCGTGGCCACGCCTCCGTCGCAAAGCTCTAAACTTAATTTCCATTGAGTTTAAAAAATCTGGCAGTACGGCGCGGCCTGCACCTTAGTCAGGGAAGTGCGTACTGGGCCCAGCCCCATTGAGGGGCGGGTGCTTATATGCCACAGCGCACGCCGAGGGTGCGCCTGTAGCGCGTCATGGGACCGACAGCCTTTACAGTAGTAGCCCAACTTGAACATATTGGCTGGTATAGTGGTACGAGTAGATAAGGGTCAGATGATTGTATTGCAACTTAGTATACTAATGCTGGTGAAGGTGATGAAAAAAGCGGCTAACTCTATTAGGTGTTTCACTAAAATCTATACAGTGAGTGGGTTATTGCAAATCTATTGATTAAAACAGTAATAAAAACGTGCTAAATAACGTGAAAGTGATAATTTAAGGTTCAAAACCCCCTGCTAAACCAGCTGGTAGGGACGGTTTCGCTGCCCGCAAATCGTCACTTTCTTTGTAATCCAGGGAGCATGAGGGAAATAGAACAAAAGAACAAATCTAAGTGAGAAATTTTTGATATGTAAAATTTAAAACTAATGTCTTGTCTTGGCTCGTATGTTTGCCTACTTACAAATGTAAGTTGGTTTTCAAGCGTTAGACACACAATGGTCTCTGCTAGGTTAGAGTATTCTCCACTCTGTGAAGCGGTCTCCAACTGTCAGCTCAGCAGCCAAGTGTATGTGAAGAAAAAGATAACCATAGTGCAGACCAATACAATGGTAAAACTAACTTTATAATATAAAATGACACTTACAATAAAACGATTAATACTGTGCATTGTTCCAATCTTATGTGATCGGGGGAGAAGAAGTTAGTTAGCTTCAGGCCACGCCTCTTCCGATGGAATCCAATACGATCAGCCTCTCTTGCGCGTGCTGTGTCTCTGATGGTGGGGTGTGTGTGATCCAGCTGTATTCCCGTGGGCTGTAGTACTCTCCTTCAGCTGCTGCACCTCAGTGCTGCGCTTGGAGCTGCCCTTCGGGTGAATGATCTCGCCTCTCTCGCCGCCGGTACGTCACTCTCCGCTTTGTTCCGTCACGTCACTTCGGGCCGCGGCTCCCTTTTTCTGGCGAAACTGCGTAGAGTGGGAGGCCGTCCTGAGAGGTGGAGGAGAGAGCGAGGATCACCATTTAGAAATCCAAACCAGCCCGCGCCCGGAAGTGACGTGACGGAACAAAGCGGAAGTGACGTACCGGCGGCGAGAGAGGCGAGATCATTCACCCGAAGGGCAGCTCCAAGCGCAGCACTGAGGTGCAGCAGCTGAAGGAGAGTACTACAGCCCACGGGAAGATACAGCCTGGATCACACAGCCCACCATCAGAGACACAGCACCGCAGAGAGAGGCTGATCGTATTGGATTCCATCGGAAGAGGCGGGTGAGCCTGAAGCTAACTAACTCTTCTCCCCCTGATCACATAAGATTGTGAACAATGCACATATTAATCGTTTTTATTGTAAGTGTTCATTTTATATTATAAAGTTTAGTTTTTACCATTGTATTGGTCTGCACTATGGTATCTTTTTCTTCACATACACTTGGCTGCTGAGCTGACAGTTGGAGACCGCTTCACAGAGTGGAGAATATCTAACCTAGCAGAGACCATTGTGTGTCTAAACCGCTTGAAAACAACTTACATCTTGTAAGTAGGCACAACATACGAGCCAAGACAAGACATTTAGTTTAAATTTTACATATCAAAAATTGTCTACACTTAGATTGTTCTTTTGTTCTATTTCCCTCCATGCTCCCCCTGGATTACAACGAAACTTAGTATACTATACATAGGGTGACCAGATTTTCAAAATGAAAAACCGGGACACATTAAAAAATTATTTATAAAACAAATTACATCACATGACGCACCCTGTTGCCATGACAACGAGACACTGACGTCAGGCGGTGACATGTTGCCATGACAATGTGGCATCACGTGATGCCTCGGCACCATAATGCGTCTAGTTGTCTTGTCAACTTGATGCCGCGTGACATCACGGAGCGGCTCGTTGTTATGGCAATGTGTATTATGTGACGTCGCGCAGCCATGTTATCGGAATTTGGAGGGGAGGATACAGCCAAAGGCAAGATAAATATATAATAAATAGATCTAAAAAAAAATGTTATCTCCACACAGAGCCACTGACCCACACAGAGCCACTGACCCACAGAGTCACTGACCTACATACAGAGAGCCACTGACCCACACACCCACACACAGAACCACTGACCCACACACACTGACCCACACACCCACACACACAGAGCCACTGACCCACTGACCCACACACCCACACACACAGAGCCACTGACCCACACACACAGAGCCACTGACCCACACACCCACACACAGAGCCACTGACCCACACACACAGAGCCACTGACCCACACACCCAAAGAGCCACTGACCTACACACAGAGCCACAGACCCACACACCCACTGACCCACACACCCACACACACAGAGCCACTGACCCACACAGCCACTGACCCACACACCCACACACACAGAGCCACTGACCCACACACCCAAACACAGAGCCACTGACCCACACACCCACAGAGCCACTGACCTACACACTGACCCACAGAGCCACTGACCTACACACCGAGCCACTGACCCACAAAGCCACTGACCTACACACCGAGCCACTGACGCACAGAGCCACTGACCCACAGAGCCACACACAGAGCCACTGACCCACATACTCACACACAGAGCCACTGACCCACACACCCACACACAGAGCCACTGACCCCCACACACACACAGAGCCACTGACCCACACACACACAGAGCCACTGACCCACACAGAGCCACTGACCCCCACACACACATACACAGCCCCTGACACACACACAGCCATTGACACATAGACACAGTCACTGACACACACACACAGAGCTACTGACCCACACCAAGCCCCTGACACACACACCCACAACGCCACTGACCCACACCCACAGAGCTACTGACACACAGAGCCACTGACCCATACACACACCCAGAACCACTAACCCACACACCCACATACAGAGCCACTGAACCACACACAGAGCCACTGACCCACACACCCACACACACAGAGCCAGTGGCCCACACACCACCAGCCACTGACCCACACCCACAGAGCCACTGACCCACACGCACAGAGCCAGTGACACGCACAGAGATACTGACACGCACAAAGACGCTGACACAGAGCCACACACACACACACAGAGCCACACGGACAGAGCCACACACACAGAGACACACATGCACACACAGAGCCACACACACACAGAGACACACACACACACACACACACAAAGCCACACACACACACACACACAGAGCCAGTGACACACACACACACACACAGAGCCAGTGACACACACACACAGAGCCGGTGACACACACACACACACACACAGCCAGTGACACACACACACTCTCCCTCACTCTCTCTCCCTCACTATCTGTGTCCTATCTGTCACTGTGGAGCATGGAGGGGAGGGAGGGGAAGTCATCTTGACTGGCAGCAGGCACCTCACTGCTGAGGCTCTGCTGACACTAACCCCGCCCCCACCCTCTGCTGTCAGACCGGCCTCCGCTCTCCTCTCTGCCTGCATTTTGTGCTCTCTGCTGCCCCCCCTGCTCTGATGGCCAAATCCGGAGCAGCCACAAAAAAACGAGACATTGAAAAAAATGCAGGGCAGCCGGGACAGCCATCAAAAAACCAGGACTGTCCCGGCTAAACCGGGACAACTGGTCACCCTAACTATACAACACGCACACAGGTAACCTAAAGGTGTTAATCATACTGGAACTGAATTGAGTGGCATACTGGAAGGAAATGGTGGTATGCTAACCTAACTGTTATGTTGTCTAGTAGAAATAAAGTCCATGTAAACAGACCCTCGCCCCTCAAATAGGGCTTGTAAGAGATGTGTAAAAAGAGGGTGTAAAACACAGGAGACGTTTTAAACAGAAAACAGCTCCATATCAGCATACAAAGTTAGAGCAGAAAATAATAACCGGGCCTAGCCCCATGTAACAGTCAGTAGTCCCTATCTGAGGGCTGGAAGGCTAGGCCTCTTACAAACCTTTGGCACAGTCCAAAGAGCGGTACCTGTAGGCAGGGTGCTCTCCACAACAGTCCAGGGTCTGTGTGGGGGAAACCTCTGGTAGGTTCCAGGGACCGATGCTGCCCGGAGCAGAGTCTTCCCCTGTGATCTCTCAAGCAGCACAGACTCCTCTGTGCTAGAGAACCCCTGCAGTCTGTGCAGCAGGCTTTCAAACCTGCGTGATGAGCCAGGTGGAGACTGGTCAATTAACATCTGCTGAAATTAACCAGCTCCCTGCTGGACTCGTCAGCAAAAGGCAGACTTTATGTTGGAAGCCTTTTAGACAGGGGAAAGGCCCTGAAACAGGTCTCTTGCAGGATACACAATTTTATTTACATGGCAGCAACATTGTATGCAGCGCCTTACAAACTTACAGTGCAAGGTGCAAACAATGGGGATAAGCGCTGTAGGTAAATTATAACTTAAATCACGGAGCGACCCTTCCCCCGAAGAGTTTACAATCCATACTATGTACTACAAACAGTGGTATTTATAGTACATAGACACTAGTTTACCCACCAAAAACAAGGAAAAAACAACAAGAGAAACCCTCTGAGAATTATGTCATTACTGCTATCACAATTACTATTCAAGAATAGTAAAGTAAGGTAGCATCTACATACTATAAATATCACTGTTTTGGCACTATTGTATATGTTGACAAAGGCCCTATTAGGGGCCGACACACACCGGTGTACTCTTCACAGTATCATAATACTGTAAATCTTCACAGCAGTGAGTCCCTGTTTACATAGACTCGATTATACTATATCCACACGCAAGGATTGACCAACTGAAAGTGTTTGACTAGTACAGGCTGGGTAGAGACAGCCCTATTAGCCAAAGCTGGGTAAGAGTGTTAAAGACCATTGTACAAATACAAGTTACAAATAAACATTAAACAAGAAATATGGGGGGGGAAACTTACAATGCACGTGACATTGTATAGAAACTGGTCGTTAACCCCTTGAGTGCCAGTGAGGATACCTTGCCCCTTTCCAAGAGAGCTTTGGTAACCACATTGACACCACATGGGTTGAGGGCATTAAAAAAAAAACATTTACTCCACCCACGTAGAGGCCTTCCCTGAACTTTTGGGTTAATGACTAATCCAAAAAGGTAATCCTGGGCATCATGGCCCAAACATAAGAATGCCTAAAATAGATAACACAATGGCCCAAGCAAATAATAACCCATGTCCCAATGGCCTAAATCCCTAACGGCAAACACAAGAAAAATAGTCAGATGGTGGCATCTCAATGTCAACCTATTTATTATTTATAGATACACACCAACAGGTATATAGTTTACTTATATAGTCCAAAGCGGCCATTCGGGCCTTTTCAGATGAAAATCCAAATAGACTTCATTGTGGATTTTCCTCTGAAAACGTCCTGAATGTCTCCTTCGGACTTTGTAGAATTTAAACCATAGAGTTTCTCTCCCTCTGCTCGCCTGTTCTGTCTGTGTGTGTCTGTATGTGTGTCTCTCTCTCTGCTCCCCTGTCCTGTCTGTGTCTCTCTCTCTGCTCCCGTGTTCTGTCTGTGTCTCTCTCTCTGCTCCCGTGTTCTGTCTGTGTCTCTCTCTCTGCTCCCGTGTTCTGTCTGTGTCTCTCTCTCTCTCTGCTCCCGTGTTCTGTCTGTGTCTCTCTCTCTGCTCCCCTGTTCTGTCTGTGTGTCTCTCGCTGCTCCCCTGTTCTGTCTGTGTGTGTGTCTCTCTCTCTGCTCCCCTGTTCTGTCTGTGTGTCTCTCTCTGTTCCCCTGTTCTGTAGGTGTGTGTGTCTTTCTCTCTGTTCCCCTGTTCTGTCTGTGTGTGTCTCTCTCTCTCTCTCTGCTCCCCTGTTCTGTCCGTGTGTGTGTCTCTCTCTGCTCCCCTGTTCTGTCCGTGTGTGAATCTCTACTCCCCTGTTCTGTTGTTGTCTCTCTACTGCTCCCCTGCTCTGTCTGTGTGTCTATCGTCTGATCCCAGTTGTTATGTCGTGTGTGCTGTCTCTGCTCTCCTGCTCGTCTGGTGTGTGTCTTGTCTCTCTACTGTCTTCTGTTCTGTCTGTGTTCTCTCTGCTCTTGCTCCCGTTCTGTCTGTATGTGTATGTGTGTCTCTCTCTGCTCCCTGTTCTGTCTGTATGTGTGTCTCTTCTCTGCTCACATGTCTTGTCTGTGTCTCTCTCTGCTCTCCTGTTCTGTCTGTGTGTCTCTCTCTGCTCCCCTGTTGTCTGTGTGTCTCTCTCTCTGCTCCCCTGTTCTGTATGTGTGTGTCTCTCTCTCTCTGCTCCCCTGTTCTGTCTGTGTGTGTGTCTCTCTCTCTCTGCTCCCCTTTTCTGTCTGTGTGTGTGTGTGTCTCTCTCTCTGCTCCGCTGTTCTGTCTGTGTGTCTCTCTTGCCTCCCTGTTCCGTCTGTGTGTCTCTCTCTCTGCTCCCCTGTTCTGTCTGTGTGTGTGTGTGTGTCTCTCTGCTTCCCTGTTCTGTATGTGTGTGTTCGTGCTCCCCCGTTGTTATGTCTGAGTGTGTCTCTCTCTGCTCCCCTGTTCTGTATGGGCGTTTTGTCCTCTCTGCTCCCGTTCTGGATGTGTGTGTGTCTCTCTCTGCTCCCTGTTCTATATTGTGTGTGTGTGTTTTCTCTGCTACCCTTTCTGTATTTTTGTGTGTGTCTCTCTGCTCCACTCTTTTGTGTGTGTGTTGTGTGCTGATGTGTCTCTCTGCTCCCTTGTTCTGTATGTTTTGTTTGGTGGTACTCTATAGCTACCTTGAGGTTCTGGTTCTGTATGTATTGTGTCTCTATCTCTGAACTCCCTGTTGTGTGTGTGTGTGTGTGTGTGTGTGTGTGTGTGTGTGTGTGTGTCTCTGTCTCTGTCTCTGTCCCTCTCCTCATATCCCTCCTCCTGCTTCATAATGGACTTTCTGCTAATTTTCTAGGGAAGATCGCATACAGCATACAGCAGGCAGGCAGGCATACAGCAGGCAGGCAGGCAGGCCTCCTCCTCTTCTGTCCTCATCATCAGTAACATTATTTGAGGCGCGCTCACATTATCGGCCTAACAATCCCAATTTTAGGGCCCTTATTTGTACTGTCTGGCTCATCCTTTGGACACATTGGGAGTAATTGATTAAACTGCTATTACAGTATGTAGATGTAATAAATATAGTAGAAATTATTTAGTATTGTAATTAATCTGACAGATGAAAGGTTAACATTGGTTTCCACATGAAAACTCGTATTGATTTTAATGGGAGTTTCCATGTGATAGTGCCCTTATTGGCACTATGGCAGTTTAATGACAACCCACATTGTCTTTATCAAAAAGAAACCTTTTTCAATGCTTGTGTGCCTGGGTGCCTTTGTTTGCGTGCACATAAATGGGCATCCATGCATACACATATTCATAAGCTCCAATGCATATATGCCTATGCACACATACATAGGCACTCATGCACATATATGCATGGGCACTCATATATACGCATACATGGGCACTCATGCATACACTGAAAACTAAGCACTAATCATGCACACATACATACATAGCCACTCGTGCATATACACATACATACATGGGCACCCATGCGCACACAAAACTGAGCACTTGTGCACACACATATTAATCCTTAGGCATTAACGTACATACAAGTTATATACCAGAACTATCTTAGCATAAACACCCTCCTGCTCCCCTGCAGACGTCAGGCAGAAACATTCTGTAGGACTTGAACCTGGATGACCTCCCTACCCCTGCCCCCTCTAATACAAAAATCCAATCAACACAAAACACACACAAATTGGTAGTAAAGAAGTCTACATCCATTTTTATTAAACATTAATTATTTACCAAACAGAAGACTGCAATAAATAAACCATTGAAATAAAACACTAAACATTCCTGGTCTCGCCAGCCACAAGATTATTAAAACCCATCAACTTGCCTTAAGCCAAGAGGGCGAGTTTACATCCACTGCCACTAATTAGCCCAACAAACCACAATTCCATTACCAACCAATGTAATTCCTAGCCAGGCGGACCCCACTCTTCTGTACGAAAAACCCTTAAAACTCTTCTTTTTTTTTCTGCGATCCAATCGCCATTTTGTTCTTGTAATGTACTGTAGCACGTGAACAAAATAAATCATCCTGACATGGGCCACTTTGCTGGCCATGTGATCATCCCCTGCTGTAGTAAGGAGGTTTAGAAACTTCCGTCCATGTATACACACAGTCACACGTGTTTGTGGGCGAGGTTTTTTGTTTTTTTTCTAAAGCCGTTGCTCATCATATGGAATAGCTCGCAGCTTAGTCACCTAATGTCAGACCAGTGACTTTGCTAGGTCTAGTGATGGAGAATGCAGTATACTGCCCACACTGAAAACATACTGCTCCACTCTACCTATTTATCGGGGAGAGTCCCTGATTGATCTGTGGCTGAAGGTTGCATCATTTTCCTGCTGTCTACTGAGCCACTGATTGAGCCACCTGTGCTGAAGCAGGGATATCCTGAAAACCTGATCTGGCCCTTGAGGATCGGAGTTGCCCACCCCTGGCCTTTATTTGCTTTGTGTACTCACTCCCTCCCTCCTGAAAACTCAATAAAAATAAAAGACTTCAATGTGAAAAGAAATGAAAAAGTCATGCACCGTATTATGAAGAGAGAGGGCAAAAGGGGTGTGCCAGAGCCGGTTTCAGAACAGGAAGGGGATGTGACTTTGTAAATGGTTGCTATAGAAACAAAAATGCGGGTTACATTAGAATACATTAAAAATGTCTTAAAAAATTGTTTGTTTGTTTTTTTAAATGCTACAAGTATTTTTTCATAGTACAGAACTGATTTATTTAAAAAAAAAAAAAAACACGTAGGATATTGTTTGAACTGCAGCTTTAATTTTCTGAGCATCTTTTGATTTCTATAGCAGGTTGTAGCCCACCACCCCAGCAGTGCTAGGTATGTGTAACACTTTCCTGTTTCTGGTAATTTGTTGCCAATATTCCCAGCAGTTTCAGCTGAAAACTGTAACAATAGATAATATTACCTTAGTTATATAAGAATACATTGTAGCTGCTGAGTTACACTGACTGAAGGATTGATTGAAACTGAAAGCAGGATCTTTCATTAGGTTTTCCCGTGACCGATCAGTAATCAGCAGCTTGCGTATTGGTTTTCAATAAAGGTAATACAAGGCTGCATATATTACATTTTAAAAAATGTTTTTGTTTTTTTTAAAGTGCTGCTTAGATTGGCTCTTTAAATAATGGGCAAAAGCTATATTTACCTCCATTCCAAAAAAAAAAAAGTTAATATTTCCGTTATAAAAAGAAAGAGGGGGAGAAATGTTACAATATACCGGGATTTACTTTGAGAAGAATGGGGGAAAAAAGCTTGTAAATAACAAAAAGTAGTTGTACTAAGCACAACCTGGCACCATAAGGCTGCGCGTATAGTGCCGGCGGCGGCGACGTCAGGCTGCAGTCGCTGGAAAAATCAAATTGAGATGACTCCAAGCCGTCGCTCCGTCAAACCGTAGCATCACGCTTACTATACGCGCACGCGGCGGCGGCGGCAATGCATTTGTTTTGAAGCGACGTCGCGTCGCTGTCACTATAAGCGCAGCCTAACGCTTTCATCACCGCATATTACCGTTGTTATAATGACATATTGCATATCCATTACTATAAGCAGCTTATGCTGTCAGGAGTGACACATACGCAGAAACTCCCCTCCACCCACCTGCTCTGATTCGTAACCTGAGCCTGGCCGCCAAAGTTTATATATCTTATAAATGAGGCACTGAATAAATACTGAAATGTAAATACAGTAGCTATTGTATTTGTTTCCAGGATTCACCTGAGCCTTTAATCCAGATGAACAAATGGTGTGTATGTACAGTATATATACATGGACTTCAATTTAAAAGATAAATAACTATATATATATATATATATATATTTATTTTTTAAATACTAATTAAATTCAATTAAAAAATAAATAACTATATATATATATGTGTGTGTGTGTGTATATATAATATTATATATATATATATTTTTTTTTTTTTAATTGAAGTCCAGCACACTTGGAATGTTGCTCAAAAATGATTGAGCGATCAACATTTCGGTCCCGGCTTTATCAAGATAGCAAATGAGTGCAACGAGAATCCATTTTAAAGTCCCACAGTCGAAAATGACTCAAGAAGACAAGCGTCCTGTGTCCAGTGATTGGTGTAATAAAAACAGAATGTATTTAAAGCCTTGCATGTTGCCTGTGTGATATAGAAGTAGTACCAACAATAGTACATGCAATGATGTTAGGGCTAAATTCCATTCACATCCATAACAATACAAATCATATATATATATATATATATATATATATATATATACACACACTTATATTTGGGGGTCTCCCGTTTGATCTGCTAGTGATGATCAACGGCGGGATGTACCTTATAAAGGTATTTGCTTCATATGGGGGTTACCTTACGAACATGTTAGGTCATATACATCATCAAGGGGTTTGGATTAGGACCAAATAAGGTCATATGGATGAGCGGGGGAGACTAGTATAGAGCGTAGAGGAGATATAAGTTACCACATTAACTATAGCAGTAACAGAGTGCAATGGGTGCCAATAGGATCCTGGCACATATTGGTATACGTGCGATCAAGTAATCGGGGCAAGGCTATAACTAGCACCTGATGTAGCAAGCCAATACATAGTATCCATGTAGGTACGTAATGCTGCAGTGCGTTTAACAACTGTGTCTAAGTAAACGAATATATAACATTAAACGCCCCTGTAAATCCCTCTGAGCAAGGGAACTCCGGCTTTTAAAACTCTAGCTAACAAGAATGAGATCATTATCTGCCCTGCGGACAAAGGGGGAGCCATTGTTATTTTATATTACAATGATTGTTGGAATGAGATACATAGACAGCTTTCTGACCCCATAAGCTATAAATTACTCACATAAGATTCTACTTCACAATACAAAATTGAAATCGGCAGCATCCTTACAGAAGCACTCTCCAATAGAGGAATTGATGAGAGCACGCTACAATTCTTAACTCAGGCTCACCCTGTACGTCAAATTATCTACACTTTCCCCACAAATCCACAAGGCCCCATAAAAGCCACCAGGTAGACCAATAATCTCGTAATGGGATCCTTATTCCAACCTATCTCTTTGTATTTGGATCACTTCCTACAACCGATAGTCCAACAACCCACCTGACTACCTGAGGGATACCACCTCCGTTCTAATCTTCAAAAAAAATCTTATCATCCTGACATCGGATTATTATCTGGTAACATTAGATGTGAATAATGAAGGTCTGATGGCTGAAAAAAATGTACCCACTGACAATACGCAATACAAAGGACCACGTGTTGACTTCCTATTACTGTTCTGATGCATTATGGACTACACAAAAACTTCTTTGAGTTTGAGAACAAATTTTTCCAAACAACTGTCTGGCACACCTATGGGATCCAACATGACACCATTATACGCCAATATTTACATGCATGCCTTTGAGCCTACCCACATTTATATCAACCCAGCCTTCTGGCTATCACCGTTATATTGATGACCTATTCTTCATTTGGTCCAGGTCTGCAGATGGACTACATGAATTCATTGACTCCCTCAATTGCTTAAACCCTCTTTCTGACCTCTCTCTCTCTGACTTTCTCTTTCTCTCTCTCTCTCTCTCTCTCTCTCGCTCTCTCTACTTGGCTGGCTCTCAAGAAGTTTACATTGAGTTGGATATATACTGTATACATGGCTGTGCTCAGTCTCTCATACCTTGTCAGGGTTCTGGATCCGTGTAGGTTGGGCGTGAATATGCTGATAATAATGGACGACAGGAACTTTTATAGTAATAACAAGAGCTTTATTCACATCCGTTGATAATGCTCGTCATACAAAAATAGGCTTCACTTCAGGCATTAACTGGTGGCAAATAATATGGTTACTCTATGCTTCTTCCCCTGGTAGCTCTCACTCCTACGCTGGGGAGATACTTATGCTTTTTTCTCTTAGTAATAGTTAGATTACCAATCTTCTGCATAGTGTCAATAGTGATCTATCCCAAGTGGCCCTATGGTGGGAATATACTCTGTTTTCCTGGATCAATATCTCATCACACTGTGTACTGCCCAACTCATCCATGTATATTGGATCGTGAGTTTACTTAGAACCTTCTGGTGGGGCCGATCCAATTATGCTCGGGAGCCATTAGTCTGAGAACTTCCTGCTGGACTCATGCTTACTCCTTCCCGAATGAGAACAATATTGGGCAATAACTATAGGTGCTAAATATATAGGGTCACGTTCCTTAATGGAAAACAATAAATGGTGATAGGACATCCTTAATGCACATAACTATACACACAAACCAATTTACAGGACTCACAGTGAAGCTTCAGTCTGAACTCTGAGGAATATGTTTCTAGAATATCAGGTGGAGCTATATATACCCTATATATATACCCTTGTATCTCCCTATAGTGACATCACTGGTCACAAGACATACAAAGGAGTGGCTATCCCTTTCTGCATTGTCATCTTGCATCACATGAGGGGTTGGGGAATATCTGAGTGATCCCACACAGTTAACCCATTAGCCCTTTATACTAGGGGAAAAGACAATAAAATCCATGAAGAGTGGAAAAGGCTCCCAGGAAAGATAGAATTATAACTGAAATATTGGAAGAAGCTGCGGAAGAAGTTGGGCAAATCCTCACTAAACATTATGCATGAAGAACAGGGAAGTTCCAAAACAATGGAGTAATGCCATAGTTATCCTCATACACAAGAAAGGAGACAAAGAAGACCTAAAAGAACTCCAGACCAGTCTACTTACAATGGCTTCCAAGATTTTTATGCAGATATTCACTAATAGGCTGGAGCAGACCCGGGATTTCGCAGTGGATACAACACAATAGCCCACACCCAAGTCATACAAGAAGTGATTTTAACTATTTGGTATGTTTCTGTAAGTTGATTAGGCAAACCCCTCCCTTAATTGTTAGTCAAATGCAAGTGATCGGAGTATTTAAGACAGTCTATCTTGGCTGTGAGCCATATGGCTATGTGTAACATCAAAGTGTCACATTTAAAGTGTCTGTGGAGTTAATTTTGGAGTTGAAATTGGAGGTGAAGATTAGCGGAAGATCTGGACTCTGCACCACAACAACAACAACTTTGTAACTGTGAGAACTTGACTTTCAAAATGCTGTGATTATTTGTGCTCTTCCTATACTCCTGTACCTGGGAAGTCTCTCCTCTTGCCTCTCACTATGCCCTCCCTATTGCTTTTTCTGTTTACTGTTTCCTCACTCCTTTGTGAAGTCTCTGTTCTCTCAAACTTCCCCACTCCCCACTGCACCATTGTTTATACAGCTCTCCCAAAAACTTATTTACCTCTCAATATAAAACACCCACACAAATCCTCTATTCACACCCTCTATCTACTCCTTCCTGCTGCTGGGGATCTCCCCTAAGCCTGAAGCCAGACGTGCACACCTGATCTCACCCACGCCTCCCTGCCATTTCTTCCCCTGTAAATGGTGTTAACCTTCTGATTTAATACTGATTAACTTTAAAACTCACCCCACAAATCAGGCATCCCAAAAGCCTGCACTCATGGCTATTTTCTCACACCCACAGTCATTCCTACCACACATTGTGGCCAAGCACTGCCATTTACAACACTTATTCTCTCACCTGCTGTTTCTGTAAGTCTCCCATCGTACCACTTAGATTGCAAACTCTTCGGGGCAGGGATTTTCTTTCCTATTGTCTGATTTTGCTATGCTTATTGTATTATTATAATTCCCTGTACTGTATTCTTTGTGACGCGCTGAGTACACTTTGGCGCTATATAACTAAAGACATACAATACAATACTATACAAATGATTTCCTAGAAATGGGCAAATCAGTTCAAATCCGTTTCTCGAATTTTCGTGGATTTTCCCCTCAAAATCCATTTTGCCGTGTAAAATCCGCTAACTGATTTGGTCGTTTTTTAATCCACACTGATTAATCAAAAAATGTGAATGGATACAATCTATTGATGGATTTCTAGAATCCAATCCAATTTTTGAGATTGGTCGGCGGACCTAAGGAACCGCTGCAGATCCAAATCTAGCCGAAAATGTGCCCAACTCTATGATATCCCAAACTAATTAATATGATTTACCACTCATTTTAGGATTCATAGATTACGAAGAAATATTTGATTCTATCTACACCTCAGATAGTTGCATTAAGAAGATAAAGTGTTGAAGAAGTGTACATTGAGGACATTGTATTATAAGGAATATTTACTATCATGCCACATCAACCATTAGATTACATGAAGATACAAGCAAGATAAGGATCATCAAGAGAGTGCGACATGGAGATACCGTTGTATTGTATTGTATGTCTTTATTTATATAGCGTCATTAATGTACATAGCGCTTCACAGTAGGAATACACGGGGTAGACAAATAACTAACAGATAATATAAATAACAGGTCATGGAAATAAGTGCTTCAGACATAAAAGTAACATTAAGGAAGGAGTCCCTGCTCTGAGGAGCTTACAATCTAATTGGTAGGTAGGGAGAACGTACAGAGACAGTAGGAGGGAGTTCTGGTAAGTGCATCTGCAGAGGGCCAAGCTTTATGTATCACGTGTCTAGTAATATCCACAGTGCTATTTATATGCTTCTTTAAGCAAGTGTGTCTTAAGGTGGGTCTTAAAGGTGGATAGAGATGGTGCTAGTCGGGTATTGAGGGGAAAGGCATTCCAGAGGTGTGGGGCAGTCAGCGAAAAAGGTTTAAGGCAGGAGAGGGCTTTAGATACAAAGGGGGTAGAAAGAAGACATCCTTGAGCAGAACGCAAGGGTCGGGATGGTGCATAGTGATAAATTAGGGCTGAGATGTAAGGAGGGGCAGAGGAGTGTAAAGCTTTAAAAGTGAGGAAGAGAATTGAGTGTGAGATGCGGGATTTGATCGGAAGCCAGGAGAGGGATTTCAGGGGGGAAGACGCGGAGACAGATTTAGGAAAGAGCAGAGCGATTCTGGCAGCAGCGTTAAGGATAGATTGTAAGGGAGACAGGTGAGAGGCAGGAAGGCCGGACAGCAGGAGGTTACAGTAATCAAGACGGGAGAGAATGAGGGCCTGAGTCAGAGTTTTAGCAGTCGTGCAACAGAGGAACAGGCGTATCTTTGTGATATTACGGAGAAAAAAGCAACAGGTTTTAGAAACGTTTTGATTGTGAGAGGAGAATGTGAGAGAGGAGTCAAGTGTGACCCCTAAGCAGCGTGCTTGGGCTACCGGGTGAATGATCGTACTTCAAACAGTAATGTGGAAGGAGGTAGTAGGGCCAGGTTTGGGAGGAAATATAAGGAGCTCTGTTTTTGCCATATTGAGTTTAAGGCGGCAGAGGGCCATCCAGGATGATATAGCAGAGAGACATTCAGAAACTTTGGTTTGTACAGCAGGTGCAAGGTCAGGGGTTGAAAGGTAAATGTGTGTGTCGTCAGCATAGAGGTGATATTTAAACCCAAGAGATGTTATTAGGTCACCTAGAGAGAGTGTGTACAGAGAAAAGAGGAGAGGTCCCAGGACAGAGCCCTGGGGTACCCCCACAGAGAGATCAATAGAGGAGGAGAGACACTGAAAGTATGATTGGAGAGGTAATAGGAGGAGATCCAGGATAGAGCTTTGTTCTGAATACCAAGAGTATGGAGGATGTGAAGGAGAAGAGAGTGGTACACGGTGTCAAATGCTGCAGAAAGGTCGAGCAATATGAGCAGAGTGTAGTGACCTCTGTCTTTGGCAGCATGGAGGTCATCAGTTATTTTTAGTGTCACCAAAATTTTTCACTGCAACACTTGGAGAATTGTTCAGGAAGAAAAAGGAATCATAATCAGTATATTCTGCCTGTGCTCACATATGGATGTGAAACTTGGACCTGAAATGCAAAGATAATTCAGAAGCTTCCTGCAACTCAAAGAAGTATGGAAAGATGTATGCATCACAAGGGTGAAGAAAAGAAAATAAGAAATGGCAATCGTTTGACAAAGATTGTACTCAACTGGATACCAAGGGAAATTACAGAGGTAATCCAAAGAGCACTTTAAAAAAAAATGTGTTTTTTGTTGTAATATATGCCACCTTTGATTACCTTTATTGTATGTCATTACTTATATGGAAAACTAATTACCTAAGCTGTCAGTTGATTTGTTCTCCCGTGATCGATCTGTGAAGATTCTGCTTAACAGGGTTCACTAAATGGCTGCCTTTCAGTTTCAATCAATCCTTCAGTCAGTGTAACTCAGCATCTACAATGTATTCTTATATTACTAAGGTAACATTATCTATTGTTACAGTTTGCAGCTCAAACTGCTGGGAACATTGTCAACAAATTATCCCAAACAGAAAAGTGTTGCAAATATCTTGCACTGCTAGAGAAGTGTGCTAAATCCTGCTATAGAAATCAAAGGATGCTTTAAAACTCATTAAAAATGGCATTAAGAGTTGAATTTGAGGTTTGTTGCATATGCTGTGGTCTTGCCCTCAGTTGGCGACCCTTTGGGAGCAAATTAGAGATTGGTTGCAGAGGATGTTGGGCCTCACAATTCCTTTAGACCCAAGGCTATTTTTATTAAACAGGCCAATGCAAGGCCTATCCAGGATCGTGTAAACTAGTTGCTCATTTTACAGCGGCAACGAGGTGCGAGATCGCAGCATTATGGAAACAGAGAGAAATTCCACCCATACCTAAAATTAGAAATAGAATTTGGTTTGCCAGATGGAAAAATGAACAAGTTTGATTAATGACACTGGCACTAAATCTCAAAAAGTTTGGCTGCCTTGGTTGGCCCAAATAGACGTCCCGGGAGTGAACAATGCCACGATCATGCTTTGATAGTAGTAAGGTGCGTTCTCCTTTGACGGACGGGTGGGATTTTGGTTAAAGATCAGGATTCTATGGGTCTTGCGGTAGATAGAGCGCTCAGGGCCGGCGTGGGAAGACCATCTCTTCGGCCGAGTCAGAGTGAGTGACGACACACATAACAATAGCTAAGGAAAAAGGATGACTTCAATGGGAGTTTTAGTTCCGGTAATGATGCAATGGGCCACTTCAGAGATAATTAAATGGCCCCTGGGCAGCAGCTGACGCCAGTAAAACAATGGACAGGTGAAATAAATCAATTAATAAAAATTTTGTAAACATTATTACCAAGAAACTGATCAGCACTTCATGAACTATAGTAATAACTGATTTTCACTTTTCGGGCAGGCTGCCGCTTTAACGTGTGAATGTGTTTTTCTTGATAAATAAATACGTATATACGTACAGATGTAAGTGTTTATTTCTCTGTGAATATCAGACATGTTTACGTTTCTTGACGTTGAAACAAAAATTGTAAATGTGACAAAAATGATCTTTTGACAATTTTTTTAATTTTTTTTTATTTCTCTAGAAAATTACCAAATACATCACTTACGTTTGTGACATTTGTCAAGAACTTAAAATCAGAAATACTTGGGAATTATCTAGCAAAAATTGTATTTCCATGAAAAGAAAAAAATAGAATACCGATGCCAAAAAATCAGGGTAACTGACTCCAATTAATGAGAGAGAGAGAGAGACGCACAGAAAAACAGTGAGACATGGCAGCTCTGCTTTCATCTCCCAGAATAATTTGCTAGAAATAGCCAATAAAAGGAAAAGTCTCGTCAATCTTGTTTCGTGACTTTGTTGCCAAATGCGAAAATCGGTCACAAATCAAACCGGAGAGAAATCTCCAAATCGGACACAGCTGTAACTTTGTTTTCATCTTCGTCACACGAACGTGCGCTCCTTGCCCTTCCATGTGATGCCCATCACGACATTATGATTTTTGCATCAAAAACAGTTTCTGGTTTCGGGCAAGTTTTTTTTTCTCTTCTTTATCAAAGGAAGTGTCAATAACTCTTATTCTTGATTGTATGAGATTTCTCCTTTTTATTTTGTTATTGTGAAGAAAACTAACAGGCGAAACGGAAAGTCCCTGTTTCCTGTAGATGTTCTTTCTTTAGGGGTAGTTCTGAGTAATCATTAACCCCTTGAAGTATCCCACTGATAATCTGTGGATGGGACGTATTAAAGGCCTCCAGTGATTACTTTCTAAAGGAAAACAAGAAGGGTTTGGTTAGGCGTTTCCTGTTATAAATATGTAATTTACTATCTGTTTTAAAGCAGCAGCCCAAGCTGCCATTTTCCCCCCCTTTTATATGTGCATCAATACAATCTACACAATGATAAGTGATTAGCTAAATTGCCTATCGATCCATTCTCCTGTGATCGACCAGCAAAGATTCGGCTCGGGGGTTCACTAAATGGCTGCCAGTGCAGCAGAAGAGGACCAACGATGCAAAGTTCTGTGGGGAAGATCATGTGACCAGACAGTCACTAGATAAAATTGGTGCACTGCTAGAGAGAGGGCTGGGCTCAAAAGGGGGTGTGCCAGAGCGTTTGTAAATGGTTGCTATATAAACAAAAATAATGCTTGTTACATTATAATACATTAAAAATTTAATTCAGAGTGGTTTTAAAAAAAGTATTTTCTCATAGAACAGAAATGACTTATATAAAAAAAACACATGTTGGATATTGCTTGCTCTGCAGCTTTAAGAAGCCGACCTTGATACTGTTTATTTGTCATAAAACAGGCATCGATAAGACCTTGAACTACTGGTGGGCAGGAGCAGCTTTGATATACCTATAGGCTCAATCTATACCTCCTTTTCCATACCTGACGAAGCAGCCGATAGACATTGACTAGAATAGGAAATTCTGATCACAATGGGCCCAGTTGGCTGCTTCAGTAGATATAGAGTAAGCCCCTTAGGCTACGATCATACCAGCAGCGCGATCCGGTGTCGTCATCCTCCCGCTGCCGCCGAACGGCATCTGAACAAGCAGAGGAGACAGGAGAGGAGAGAAGCAGAGGAGACAGGAGAGGAGAGAAGCAGAGGAGACAGGAGAGGAGAGAAGCAGAGGAGACAGGGAGGCGCGGCCATGCGCGGATAGCCCTCATTGGCTGAACCACTCACGTGACGCGGCCGTCGCCTGGGTAAAACAAATTTTCATGTCTCTTCACCAGTCTGCCGCTTTGCAGTTCGGCGCTTGCGCGGCCGTCGCGATAGGTATGTTTGGTTTCATTGGATTCATGCTCTTTGTTTTTCAGCCGCCGGGCGATTTTAGGTATAATCACGGCCTTAGAATCACAAAGTTCCATGTCTGATATTCAAAGTAAGTTAAGGTAAGTGGCAAGAACATCCATCGTGCAGCATACAGGAAAGATTAAAAACAGCACTTCACATGTCTCATGATGCCACTATTGAGGCTAGTAACCATCCTCACAGTGATGAGACCCAGAAGGTCGAAACAGCTGTCTGTGAGTAGGGGTGTTGGCCTTGCACTTCTGTAACCCAGGCTGTGCTGAAAAGCTGTGTAATACAGCAGGAAAGGCCGCTAAGAATACAAAGAACGCCTCAGCCAAATCCAACAGCATCTCCAAAGTGCCACCTCATCTCAATGTTCCATATACCGATGTGCGTTTTTCTATGTGAAAAACAGATTCATTAACTAAAAAGGTTTCGCACTATACAGTATACCCTTTTCTTTTGAATCCCTGTTCCAAAACGAAGGACAAAATCCAAGGCCACCTAATCAATATTAGGCTACTGGCAAGCATCTCCGATGTGTGTGCATATCTTACCGATATCTTAATACTAATGTATCAATAATACTTCAACATTTATCTTGAGGACTATTCACAAGGACTATTCACAGACTAACTGAATGTGCATTGGCCCAAACAATTCTGGGACGGATATAAGTCAGGCTGGAAGCGTAAAGAAAAGTATCAATTTCACAATTCACTGAATTAATAATTGATGTTAGTCCTAGACCTGTAATTTCACATCATTGTAGGTAGGCACTGTAAGATTTTCTTTATTTTCTAATTCCCCAATGCTTATTTTTATACTAAATATTTACAATTAACATATGAATAGTTTTTAATACTAAATATGTATTATTAACTAAAAGGGTATTTTAGAGCCATTATTTTTTAACACAAGAAAATGGAGCAATACATATCAACATGTACACTTCCCTTACTCTGATACATCTCTTTGGGATGCCATCACACACAAGGTTTCAGAAATGCACTGTTTTTTTCATCTTCATAATATATTAGTGCTTAGAAAAATTCACACATTTTAATCCCTCCTTTTTTTTGGCATCCAGGGAGAATCGTGCTAGGAGTGATCTGACCCTGTATTGGGTTGTTATGTCATTGAAATTAGTTTTTGTAATCTGCAAAGTAAACAATATAGGTGATTAAATTTATAAAGAGTTTGTCCCACCTAGGTGAGTAAGATGAGTAATTGTAGTGGCATGTTAATAAATTAAATCGAAGTGTTTGGGACATTTAAAATAATTAGACAATTATTATGTCTTATAAATGTTTTTAAACTTTTGTTCACATGGTAACTAAATACTTTTGGGGTCGGGGGGGAGGATTGAGGTTACACCCTTACCCAGGGCCACCAACAGAAGGGGAAGGGGGGGGGGAAGAATTGAGGTTACACCCTTACCTAATCTCTATTGTGATATATTAGCCTTCAAATCTAAAGGTAAATTCTTGTTTGTTTAGTTAATATCATTGTTTTCATCATTAGCAAACCAGATAAGTGTGTTTGGTCAGTATCTGATAGTAAAAGTAATCGTTTCACTTGAAGACTGAGTTTATTTAAAGAAGCCAATTGTGTAGGCAAATTGCTTAACATTATTAGTTTATTTTTTTTATTTTTTCATTTCAGAGGAAATGTACAATAAACGTGCTTTCAGCCATTGTGGAACAGTGGTGGAAAGAAATTGCAGCGCAAACTCATTGAGTTTACTGTATGTATATACAAATAATTATCAAGCTGACATCTGTTCCAATTGGTTCACAAATTACATGTACACCAGTACAGGTGTAAATTAAATGGATTCTGTTGGCGCTCTTTTCTGAGGTTTTTTAATTGTGAAACGGTGGCTGCAGATTACTACAGAGATACACCTTGGGCAATTACAAGTAGTATTGCCACGTCATCTGTGTGAAGCAGGGGTATCCTTAAAAGTTGACCCATTGATGGTTCTTGAGCACTGGGGTTGGGAACCACTGTACTGGATGATTCCACAGAGTAGCAAGTGACCAGTACTTTATTTACTGGCCAAGTGGGACTATGCATTTTACCGGTCTGTGCCACGTAACAGGCAAAAAATAAGGTCAATCTAGTTGTGTTCCGTAGAAAAATAGAAATCACCATTACAGCGATATTTTTACTTATTTGTATCCTTTGAAAAACGGATATATTTTTCTTTTTACAAAGTCACCCAGATAACTGTTGTCCTTTTGGCTAATAGTGATATGCTTCCCAAACAAAGAACGAAAGACAAACACTTTGGATTGACAATTTACCCATTGATTCTAGGACCAACAAACATTCCTTATTACCAAACGAGATGGAGTGAAGGTCTAATAAAAACATCCAATGCATTTGAAAAAAAAGCAAACGTTAAAAACGAAACTATTTACAAGTGTAAACTTGTCTGATTAGAAGAAAGAAACCGGATCAATGTTTTAAACCACATTAAATCTTATATTTCTAGGCCTGATGAAACATTGATTCGCTTTTTAGTTTAGTGACTGATTCAAGTGACCTTTATCACCCCTACACCCACCCTACTGGCAGGAAACAAGTTGGGCAATATCTCCCACCTTCCTGTGGAACAGTAAGTTAAATAGTCATTCGAGTGGTTGCACATTTGTGGCACAGAGAGTTTGATCGTCCTGTATTTTCTAGTTACTGTATCATTCCTGACAATCAGCATTTGACTAGAACATTGCGTATTGGGTAAAATGAATACTAATGTCACAGTCATTTTCCGTAAATAATTATAACAGCATATTTGGGCGTGATCTATAATTTTGACTATACACCTTCTGGAATATTTATAATGGAGTTTGTTCATGGGAAAAAAATACACTTGATGTTTGTGCTAATCTATTTGAACCATTTGGTTGCCCAGATAGGTCCCGGGGTGCCAGAGTGCAACCGTTCCTCCGGTAAATTGTGATAACTTATTTATTAACACAGTTCCGCTCTGGAGACACCCTACTCCTATGTAGCCATATGCCCCTGGCTATATATTCCTGGCCCTAGTATTATAAGTCCTGGTAAGAGCAGGCAGTGCTGGGGTTAAACTCCTCTCACATAGGCCAGCATGTGAGCCTCATTACTGGGATGTTACTTTGTTGCGGGTTCCAGGCAGTAGTCTGGAATCCTTGGAGCATGTGCCAGGGGGGGAGAGGGCTCACTGCAGGGGTACTGCCCAGTTACCGGGGCTTAGGAGTGGGACACACCCCTGGTATAAAAGATGTCCCCCTTTCAAATGTAGTTGCTCTTCCTCAGTGTAACCTGCTCCTTAGGGTGGTGTGTCTATCTTGCCCCATCAGGGGCTAAGGGGGTTAAGACTAGCCCAGGGGCCTCAAGCTCCTGGGGCATAGTCAAAGCAAAATGGTCCTGCGAGCCTAGCTCTGACCACTGGAAGGTATGCAAGCTGCGAGGTGGCCGTGACCTGGATTGAGAAGGGGTTCAGGAAATGCACCTCTCTTGCATGAGAGGAATATGGAGCACGTGCTGGTCCACCAATAAATGCAGTTGTACCGTTCCTGCTTATATTATTCTGACGGTTCCTGTGGGGATGAACCTCTGCCTCAGGCAGGGGCCCTGCAGGGTGGAGGCGCTGCACCATTCAGAAAGACTGTCCTGTGTCCTACTCCCCACAACATCGCGGAGACTCAGCCTCCTGAGAACCAACAGGTGAGCACCACAGCACCAATAACACCTGTGTACCATCAGATCTCCCTTAGGGGGGGATTGGGGTGTTACACCTATTACTCCCAAAAAAAATGGAAAGCAGAATTGCTGCTTTAAGGATGATGTATGCTGCCTTTCACAAATTTTTCCATGTACAGCAGCTGAAGTTCGGAGTGTGCTTATGACTAACCTTATCACAGCCTTGTCAGTTTCTTATCTAATGAAGGTGAAAGAAGGGTGCTAGTAGCCATATTGGTCCCAGAAAGAGTAAGAAACTTTGTGGGTTGTGATACCTTTGCATGGACTAAAATATCACCTCCATCAGGTTTTCTTATGCATACGCTTTCAAAACAGCAGATGTCTCTTCTTCAGATGTCGTTAGAAAGGGATCACAAATAATTCTGAATTCCTAATCATTGTAAGTAACTACATGGAAACATGGAAAGCTTGAAAGTTTCCAGTTAGCAGTGCTTCCCTGGGCTAGGCCTAGAGTTGCCCAGCAGACCCCAGTTAGGCCCTGAGCCCCTTTCAGGTTGTGGTGCTATAGGAAAGGCCCCAGATAGGGACGCTCCCCATTAGCCCTGATAGTGACAGGCATTGCTTCAGTGACCTGACGGCCACGTGGTGAACTACAGCCTGGGGTCTGGGACCAGACACAGGCATATGTTACCAGAGACACTATTATAGGGACACACTCCAGTGGGAGATCCCTCCAGAGGTGGACGTCTGACAGTCCGATGCAGCCCGCGAACCATCAGCCAAGGCAGCCTGGTCTGGCCTAAGACCAGGAAGGTATCGCATCTACGTGCACCAACGGCCATACACAGGGGTAGCGCTACTCCTCACACACTTTGGGGTGGGCCTGTAATATGGACACCGGGTGGTTAGGTGCCCAGGACACCCTCATAACTTTGGGGGAACCTCACTGGGGTGTGGATATGGTGGTGAGCTTACACTGTGGAGATACTGTGTGGGTACGGCCTTGCAAGGTCCTGTTATTATAGTGCTGTTAATTATATGTCAGTAGATACGTTGTTATATACTCGGTGTGTGTGTTTACTGACTATTGGGTCCTGTGAAGGATAATCCTACTACGTTAGGATCTCTCTCAGGTGGAGGCGCTGTGTCAAACGTGATCACCCCAGGCTCCCAGCGGCGGAGGATCAGGTCTCCTGTAAGCCATTCAGGTAACGCAGCACAGGTAGTTTCCCTAGACACGGGGGAAGGGGGGCTATATATATATATATAAACAATCTATATTAATATGAAAATACTGACAGTGGGTTATAACCTGAAAAAGGTTTATTAAGTAATACCACACATTAGATTATGGTGGGTGAAAAAGGTGATGAAAAACTCCCCATTTTTTTTCAATTGCAAAGCCAATACAACCAACCTCACACTGATGAGACCCAAAAGGTCGAAACAGCTGTCTGTGAGTAGGTTTATCTTACTATATATTTCTGAAAGCACTGTATGTCTGTCTGCCTGGCCTGTGTCCCTCAGGCCAATGAGATTGCTCCCTTGGGCCGCCCGCCCCCGCACACCTCTCATTGGCCTGAGGCGGAGTGACGGGCCAAAGGTCCAACACACACACACACGGGGGGGGGGTGTTACATACATTAGCAGCATGTATAACCCAGGGGGTGGGGCTCACAATGTTAGCAGCACATCTCCCGGTCTCTTACCCGCCGGTCCCGGAGGCTCCGCCGCTTCCTCCCCGAACATCAGCCTGCAATCCAACTCATCACAGCCGCAGTGTGCGGCGCTCAGCGGGACCCGCGCGCACCTCCTCCTCTCCCCGGGTCTCCCGGTTTCCCGCGCTTTTTCCTCCCCCCACCGGCGCCGCTACAGTCAGCGGGGGAGCGGAGCGAGCGCCCGGGACACAGCGGGGGACTCTCACCTCACTACGGCTCTCACCACCCATAGGCCACTCCCTCACCCGGCGCTCTCCCTCACCCCCCACCCTCTCACCCTCCCCCCACACACACAGAGCATGCACTGTGCGGCTCTCCCCTCACACAGGCCGCTCCCCGTCCCCGAGGGCGCTCCTCCGGCTGTGTCCGCCTCTCCCCGCGAAAGGCACAGCACCTCCTCACCGGACCGTCTCAGCCTCTCCGCTGAGGAGCCCGAGGTGAAGGAGGAGGGCGGCCGGTACCCGTAGGAACAGGAGCGCGGCCGTGTGCAAGGTGAGTAAATGCAGGGGAATGGGTTATATAACGCGTTCCTGACTCCCCCTGCCCTTTGCCCCCCCTGCCCTTTGCCCCTTCCTGCCCTTTGCCCCCCCTGCCCTTTGCCCCCCACCCCTCCCTGCCCCCCTGCCCTTTGCCCCTGCACCTCCTGCCCTTTGCCCCCCCGACCCTCCCTGCCCTTGCCCCTCCCTGACCTTGCCCCATGCCCCTCCCTGCCCTTTGCCCCCTGCCCTTGCGTTCACGCCCTTGCCCCCCCCCCCCGCCCTTCCACGCCCCTTGGCCCCCCGCCCTTCCACTCCATGCCCCCTGCCCTTCCACGCCCGGGCAACGCCGGGTATATCAGCTAGTTGGCTATAAATCTTAACCCAAGCTGTGCTGAAAGTTGTGTAATGCGGTGAGCATAAGCTTATAAAGGCTATGTAAAAATGGATTTGAGGCAAAAGGTGACACTGTGTGCTCATTTTCATGTCATTTCCCAGAATCCCTTGCTGCAGTGAAAGCACTGTATGCTAGGTGATATGAGTGAAAAGCAGAGTCACAGAATTGTCTAAGACATGTGAATGTGCTCTCATGTGATCTTTTTATTTGCTGTTAAGTGATACAAATACTAATTAATTTTAAAATACTAATTAGATGACTCCAGAGGGGAGCATATAATTTTCAGAAAAGTATTATGCTATATCAAAGTCAAGATTTTTGCCACCAAAAGAGTGCGGGTTAAAGACAAGGGGGTCAGAATGATGAGTATGATGAGTATTTCTCAATAGATGAATATAAAAGTATTTTCTCAATAGGTGTATATAGAAGTTTCACCCCAAAGTCATAATTGCAATAATAATATGGTTTCTCAGTCGTTGTGTTTTTTTGGGGTTTTTTTTAAAGGGGAAAAAAGCCTGTTCTGGAAAGTCCATCCCAGTCTCCAAATGATATGTGCAACCTCTGCCCCTCTGTTATCTTTGCATGTATTGCTGCTGTTTCTGCTTATTTACCATATGGTTTGCTGCTGCTCGTTTCATTTGCTCGCACATGGGACGGCGCCTTTAAACCCCCTGTCCTGTAGACACATAGTCGCGCGATTGATTATTTTCATGCACTTCCATTACAGTTCTAAAATTCTCCATCTGTCCCATACACAAGAAAGAAAATCGTTAACTGGATCTGAACAAATAGCAGGGAAAAAACAGAGTTTCTTACCCAAAGTGGAACCATTGATTTATATGCCACTATTTATGACTTTGCTTAGCACTGATGGATGATCAGTACAGTATATATAATAAACTCATCTCTGTCTTACAGAAAACTCCTGCTTGTTCATTCTGGTCAAGTTTTCTCTCATTTACTTGGCATATCACAAAAGAACCAGACGTGATTCCACAATTCCATTTAATCATTGTATTAGACATATACAGTATATGGTGCTGTCCAATTTCTGATTATGGCCCTTATTTACTAAGCACGGTTAATACACAGGACACCTGCCACGCCAGAAGACAATGTATGCAAGTGAGTGGACCACAAGATGTCTTGGAGTGCTGGATGGTACCTTGTAGAATAAGCCTGCTTAATATATATATATATCACAGTTTGCCAATTACCTGATGGAGAGACCTGAAAATCAGCCACTATCGTAGCAAAGAGATTTAGGCGACTTCCGGATTTTTGCTATGGTTATAATAAAGTGTGGCCATTGGTTAAGAAGGACAATACAATATTTATTCTTTTCAGGTCCATGTCATTCTAATATTATCTGGCAATTGTTGCGCTGTCATGTTATCTCTTTGACTAATGATAGCAGCATCATTAGTTTAAAAAAAAAGTCTGGATCAAGTTTTTGCTGACTATTATACTGGCTATTATAGGCAGATCAGCGGTTTACAAACAGACATTTCACAAAAGAGATTAGGTAACCATTGTGACGGTAAGGGGTAAATATGGCTGCTGTTAATAAAGGTTGTCTGCCGTTACCCCTACCTGTCAGTAATACATTGGTATTATATGTTATGTATATGTGTATGTCTTTGCTTGGTTCCAGCACCTCAGGAATCGGGGGTTAATATGTTTGCAGAAGAATTGTTGCAACTTGGTCTGTGACCTTTCCCTGTATCCTTGTTATGTTGCAAATGTTATGTTGCAGTTCCACCCACCAATCAGGGCTTGGGCATGTAGGCAGCACCTGGCCCTGAGGGTTGCAATATTATGTTTTAAGTGTATAAAAAGGTGAGGAGGGAGACCCCTAGCAGACAGAGCCTGCAGAGAGTTAGAGGTGTTGCTGTGAGAAGAAACTACAGTTTGAAAAAGAGTCTTGTAGGCACTGGGTAAGAAGAAAGAACAGGGGAAATCTCTGCAAGCGGGTCCCTGCAACTAGGTATGCAGGGTATCCCCCAGTTGGGTATGTGTGATGTTTGTGTGTTTTGTGTAGTTTTGGATATACTTTTCCAATAAATAAATTTTATAAACTCTCATGTTCTGTCTGGCGATATTGATCCCTGGTATTAGTCCTGGTCTCCCGTGACAAACATATGTAAAACCCTCAAAGCATTTGTTTATGGAGACATTAGAGATGGAAAAAAATATTTCTTTGTACTTTTTTTTTACATTGTGTTTGCTAATCACCAATATTGAACAATATCAAATATACTACACGATGTAAAGAAAATCCTCACTGTTAACAGTAGAGGAAAGCTTTATAGAAAGATGTTTACAATATTTAAGCTTACACAATCAGAAAAGGGAAGGTCTTTTGAAAATGACAATTTTGTTTGATTAAAAGAAAGTGGAACTGTAGGAGTCTATGCAAAAAAAATAAAAGGAGTGCTGTAATTCTCCAACCCCTACAGTAGTACCATCACTGTGGTGTGCATGAAATAGTTACTGTCATCCTGGTGTTTTTACCTCTCTAGAGGGATGCAATAGTGCAGTGTTTATCAACCAGGCTTCCTAGGAACCCTTGGGATCCCCGGGTACCTGTAAAGAGTTCCCTGTAATTTTCAGGCTACAGAAGAAATTACAGTGCATCTGATTTCAGACGCACTATTAGAGAGGGTTGGGGTTCCTTACAATGCATCTGATTTCAGACGCACTATTAGAGAGGGTTGGGGTTCCTTACAATGCATCTGATCACAGACACACTATTAGAGAGGGTTGGGGTTACTTACAATGCATCTGATTTCAGACACGCTATTAGAGAGGGTTGAGGTTCCTTACAATGCATCTGATCCCGACACCTATTAGAGAGGGTTGGGTTTCCTTACAATGCATCTGATCCCAGAAACGCTATTAGAGAGGGTTGGGGTTCCTTATAATGCATCTGATCACAGACGTGCTATTAGAGAGGGTTGGGGTTCCTTACAATGCATCTGATCTCAGACACGCTATTGGAGAGGGTCGGGGTTCCTTACAATGCATCTGATCTCAGACGCGCTATTAGACAGGGTTGGGTTTCCTTACAATGCATCTGATCTCAGACGCGCTATTAGAGAGAGTTGAGGTTCTTTACAATGTATCTGATTTCAGACGCACTATTAGAGAGGGTTGGGGTTCCTTACAATGCATCTGATCACAGACACGCTATTAAAGAGGGTCGGGGTTCCTTACAATGCATCTGATCTCAGACGCGCTATTAGAGAGGGTTGGGGTTCCTTACAATGTATCTGATCTCAGACGCGCTATTAGAGAGGGTTGGGGTTCCTTACAATGCATCTGATCACAGACACGCTATTAGAGAGGGTTGGGGTTCCTTACAGTGCATCTGATCTCAGACACACTATTAGAGAGGATTGGGGTTCCTTACAATGTATCTGATCTCAGAAACACTATTAGAGAGGGTTGGGGTCCCTCACAATGCATCTGATCTCAGACGCGCTATTGGAGAGGGTTGGGGTTCCGCAGAATTTCACAATAATATTATAGGGTTCCTTAACAAAAGACTGATCCACTGATTAAGCCCACAGTGCTGAAGCAGGGATATCCTGATAACCTGACCTGTTGGTAGCTCTTGAGGACGAGTTGGCTACCCCTGCCCTAGGAAGTCATTGCCATGGGATCTATATAGAGTACTAGCTTCAGTAACAACAACGTGTTAATTCCTTTAACATGCAGATACACTCAAAGCAACCGGTACAGCATGCACTAATTACACAGGATTAGCTATGATCAAAGATACACCTAGCCTCCCTTGGACATTACACGTATTGTTTAGTGTTTTTAATTAAGCAATTAGCTCTATTGTCTGTTACTAACTGTACTCAGCTACAGATTTCAGCTGTGCCACCCATAGCAATAACATTCTCTAAGTACTGCAATTCCCACTTTCAACTGCAAATCCTGTTCTTTGTTCTGTTTCAGGTACATTTATACAGCCTGTGAAGACTTTGTTTGGGGCTAGCAGAATCTGTTGTTAATCTGCCTCTCTGGCTCTTTAGATAGTCCTTGCTACATTTTACTTTGCCGTAAATTACAAAAAGACCCGGCCAGCTGGTTTCACGAGCAATGAAGGGTGAATTTAATACACAAAATAATGTGTAATAATAACAAAAATGGTAGAAAAAGGGTAATCCTCAGAAATGAGGTTGGGTCGGTTCTGGGAAATGACGTGTGCCGTATGCTGGCACAGATGTATCTGCCACTAGATATTCATTCTAGGACAGCCGTGGTTTTGTCTTTCAGTCTATTGAAGGAAATGTATCAACAACTCTGTTAATTTTTTGGGAAAATTGTGTTAGTCTGTTAAAAAGATATCGCTAACAACGGAGCTGTCGATACATTTCCTTGTTTTAAATATTTGAGGTTCGTTGTAGGTGATGGTATCTTTTTTTGTTTCAAATAGTTTTTATTGGTTTTTCCGGTTTCGTGAAACAATAATAACATAACAACATAAAATAATCCTATCAGACGATAACAGAGAATAGTGCGGTATGATACAGTTCGAGACAATACACTACAATGCAATACAACAATACCATACACTCCACTTCACATAAGTAGACAAGAAAAGATAAAGAGGGGAGGGGGGAACCAACCGAGCTCTGAGGCATATACTTATTCAGTATCAAATTTAGATTTTTACCTTTCATCTCTTACGCTGCATAGATAATATTGATAGTATAATATGGTCTGATGGGGGAGGTACCGTTAGCGAGATATTTTAGCTCAAACTTTTTTCATCATTGCTCATCCATTGTTAAACATTAAGCATTACTCATTTATCCTCAATCGTTAATCCAGGGTTCCCATGTTTTATAAAATCTGCCAGTGGAATGTTTGAGGAATGCCGACAACCTCTCCATCGACATTATATCGTCAATCCTTCTTTCCACTGCTAGTCTGAAGGGGGAAAGTGTTTTTTTCAAGGCAGCTGCCACCAAGCATCTGGCAGCTATCAAAATATGATAGAGTAGGCATCTCGTTGTGTGATTCACCTCCTCTATTGGTTTCACTAGTAAATAGGTCAGTGGGTCTAGAGGAATTTCGATACCAGTTGTGGAGTCAATAATTTCTTGGATATAAATCCAACATTTTTGTATGATTGGGCAGTTCCACCAAATGTGGACCATATCTCCAACAAGGCCACACCCCCTCCTGCACAGATCAGAGGACTCGGAGTATATCCGTCTGAGCCTCTTTGGGGTAAGGTACCACTGGTAAATCATTTTTGTAAATGTTCTCTTTAGTTGCAGTACATATGGATGTTCTAGACGTGTTCTCCCAGATATCGCCCCAATCCTCCCTATCAATTTCCAAACCCAGGTGGTTGGCCCCTTTTATCATGTACCCGTGATCTGGAGTGTTTCCTGCTGCTTCTATCCCTGCATATATTTTTGTTATTAGACTCTTCTGATAGGTGCCTTATTTTGCATAGAGACTCAAAATTGGACAATTCGGGGAAGTCGAGTTTCCTTGATAGTTTGTTCAGAATGTGTCTAATTTGAAGGTATTTGAATGGAGACATAGCTGCGGAGTTAAGTTTAGTAGTGAGTTCCAGGCATCTCAGTAGTTTGCCCTTGTGGAAGAAGTCTCTTATCTTTGTTAGGTTATTGTTTTTAAATATATTGAAACTGTTTGTGCTACATCCTGGTGGGAAATCCCGGTTATCAAAAATAGCGGTTAGCTGGGATATGCCCAAGGAGAGATGATATTTTATTTTAGCTTTCCTCCACATATTAACAGTCAGCTTCATTGGCCCCAAGATCTGTGTTTTCTTACTATGCCCCCTTTTCTCCTCTTTCCAGAGTGAGAGTGGTAGGGTGGAGTCGTTTGAGTACCGGGAATCTATATCTACACAACAAAATTGGTTCGGGCCGACGTTCCACATAACAGCTTGTCTTAGCTGAGCAGCCTGATAGTAGCGAGTGAGATCCGGAGCTCCCAATCCTCCCCTATCTCTAGAGGCCAGAAACATCGACCTAGCCACTCTGGCTCTCTTGCCTTGCCAGATAAATTTAAATATCCGGTTCTGTAGGTCTTTTAGCTCTGCTTTTGGGACTTGGGAGTGTTTGGAAAAGATATAGTAGCCTGGGTAATACATACATCATTATTGAGGTAATCCTACCTATCCATGATATTTGATGTTTGTTCCACTCTAGTATGTCTTTTTTTTAAATTTATCGATTGGGGGGGGGGGGTTAGTTGCATTGGTATAGTTTATCGTACTCTTTAGTAACATTAACCCCTAAGTATTTGATGTGGGAGACTCGCCATTTATATTTGAATTTTTTTTGTAGGAGCCTGGTTTCATCATCTGGGAGATAAATATTTAGAATTTCTGACTTGTCGGTATTGATCTTATAACCTGATAGTTCACCGAATTTTAAAAGTAATTTCTGTATGTTTGGGAGTGAGATTAGAGGGTTGGCCAGGGTTAGGATAACATTGTCCGCAAACAATGAGATTTTATCATTTCTTTGTCCTATAACTATCCCTTGAATATCTGAATTTAATCTGATCTTAGATGCAATAGGTTCGATTGAGAGGGCGAAGAGAAGAGGAGTCAAGGGGCATTCCTGTCTTGTTCCATTTTTGATATCTATAGTTTCTAATTTGGTCCCTGGTAATTTAACTAGTGCTCTATGGGTCTGGTACAGGGCTCTGACCCCTTCTAGAAAGGGGCCCATGAGACCAAAGAGCTGCATGGTTGCATCTAAAAACCTCCAGTCAATTCTATCGAATGCCTTTTCTGCATCAAGACTCAGCAGAATAGCCTTGGTCTTAGTTGCATGGATGTGTTCTATTATATCTATAACTTTCCCTATGTTATCGAGGCTTGCCTGCTGGAGACAAAGCCCACCTGATCTATGTGTATTAACCAAGGTAGGATGGGGTTTAACCTGTTGGCTAGAAGTGTACTGAACAGTTTAATGTCTGAGTTTAGGAGTAAGATAGGTCTGTAACTACCGCATTGGGGGGGGGGGGTCACGACCGGGCTTATGTCTGATGGCTAGGTTAGCCGTAGTCAAGGTTGTTGGGATTGGATTCCCTTCCATAAACAAATTAAACATCTCTAAAAGATATAGTGAAATAGTTGGGAGGAATCTTTTAGAATAGTTATTGGCGATTTAGCATTCTTAAGGTTTTTGACTGCGTTAGTCAATTCTATCTGTGTGATTTTCCCATTTAGGCTCACTTGTTAGTTTTGGGAGATTGCAGGTTTCTAAATAATTTGCTACAGCCTCTGAATTTGACGGCGGTGGGCAGCCCTCTGACCGATTTAGATGATATAAATTTGTATAAAAACTTGCGAATTCGTGTGCAATCTCCTGTTCGGCATATTTTATAGCTTTGTGTTTTAGTTTTTATACCCCTCAATTCTAGCTAATAGTCTGTCTGCTTTATTCTCTTTATCATAATATAGCTGTCTAGTCCAGTTTAGTGCTTTTTCGACCTCTTCTAGTTGTATTTTTTGGAGTTCTAGTCTTGATTCGGTCAGAGCCTTGATGGTCTTGATTTATGTTCTCGTTCTAGATTACATATCTTTTCTGTCAGTTCTTTACACAATTTTTGTCTGATTTTCTTCTTATGGGTGGCTATAGAGATTATGGGGGCGATTCACTAAGCAGTGAGCTTTTGCGCCCCCGATTGGGAAATTTTTAATCCCACGATAAACATGAAGCCAGCCGCAGGATTCACTAAGAAATGAAGCGCATTTAACTAAGAAGTGAAGTGGTTAGGTGCGGGCAAAAACATGCCCGATAGCGCAAGCTGTTTTCTTTTCCCCGTGCTATGGTGCTTTAAATTCTAAAGCTCGATAGCTGCGTCTCCATGCATGGTTCTTACAGGCGATCGTACAGTATACATATACATTTTAATACTAGTGTACATATGCAGGGGTTCTCCTGAGCTGAACTGCATTGGTTTCAGCCTAGGGGGATCCCCTACTTCATGAGATAAAGGCCCCGTTAAGGGGTGCCGGTATCCCCTATGCTTTTAAAGCTCCAGCGTCACGTGACCGGGGTATTTAAATCCTGCAGGGGGATACCGGCACCCAATAACGGGGCCTGTATCTCATGAAGTAGGGGGTCCCCGAGGCTGAAACCAATGCGGTTCAGCTCAGTAGACCCCCTGCTCATGTACACTAATATCAAAACATACATATATATTAAAAAATCATTTATTAGAGTTGCGGCTCTCCACTATGGTAATGAAGCTGCATTAATGTAATTTTTATTAATAGTGTGCGGGAGCAGGGAGTCTCCCGAGATGAACCGCATTGGTTTCAGCCTCAGGAACCCGCTGCTTCCCGAGTTAAAGGCCCAGATATGGGGTGCCAGTATCTCCTCCATTATTTAAATGTCCCGCGTCAGGTGACGCGGACGGTTTAAAAATGGCGGCGACACTGGCATCCGATGCCCCATACCGGGGCCTGTAACTCGGGAAGCAGGGGGTCCCTGAGCATTTGCCCATTTATAATAAAACATTAAGCTGCAGAAATAAGATAAATAAAACTTGCACTCACACCTGCCAGGCTGCCATGATGAAGGCCGTCCTCATCCTCATCACCGTCCATGTCCTCAAGTTGCCACAAATAATACAGTACAATCAAAAACAATCTAATGTCCCCTAACCCCTTAATCACCTTAGCGGTTAGTAACAGCTATAGTAATTAAGGGGTTAAACCAACCTCTCCCCTTACCCACCCAGGAGGCCTAACCACCCTCCCCAGGCAACTATCCCCCCACTTCATCCATTCATTGGTACAGTGGGTACATCACGACCATATAATATTGACACAGATAACCAACAAACTCTGAGAAACCCCTACCATTACCACATAATATATATATATGTATATATGTATATAAGTGTCAAAAGGAAAAAGAAAGAAGAAAAGGATTTTTGATTTTTTTTACCTGTTGCCCGTTGCTGTTTGGGATCGTGGATTGGTTCGAGAGTTTGCGCTAACCACGGGAATCGGAGGGTGAAGACATCTAAGGGTAAGGAAAAAAATTGAATGTATGTTATTTATCATTTACAGGTTTTTTTTTATTTTTATTTTTTTGGTGATTGCATTTTTTTCACACATTTATTCCAAATGTATTTATGTATGGCCCTTTAGGGCTATACATACATACAGTAATAAGCAATGGTTGTTTTGGCAAATGCTTGTTGCATGTATTTTAAATGTAAATTGGTTCTTTGTTTTTAAATTTGTATTCTATTTATATTGCATATTGATGTAGTGCTCAGGCATTTTTGCTGTTGTTTTAAATTGTTTATTTCTGGCTTTTGATTGGTGTTTGCTTTTTAATGTTGGATTATTTTTTTACTTTTGATTTGGAATGATGCAGTTTATTTAGATATTTATTTTATTTATTCATGGTTTTGTTGTTTTAATTGTTTATTCTGGTTTTTATTTTGGATTGGATTAATTGATTGGTGGTCATTTTGTTTGGTTTACTTCTTTATTTGTTTTTATTTTGAGATTGTTTTGAATGCATTGGATCTTGTTTGTGATAGGCCTCTTGGGTGGGTAGTGGGAGAGGGTGGGTTAACCCCTTAATTACTATAGCGGTTACTTACCGCTAAAGGGATTAAGGGGTTAGGGGACATTAGATTATGTTTTTGATTGTACTGCATTGTTTGTGGCAACGGAGGACATGGACGGTCATACGGATGAGGACGGCTGTAACAGGGGACTTATCCCTGTTCACAAAGGTGCCTCTAATCCAGCAGTGTGGTGGTTAACTGCTGGTAGCAAATTAACTAGCACCACCTGCCTGATTACAGGTAGTAGAAAAAGCCTGCCTTTGAGACAGGAAGTAACTCCTCCCTAGCTCTGACTGAGAGCTGACCTTTGGAGAGACAGAGCAGAGGTTCTTGAGTCCCAGTAGAGACTGACCAAAAGAAACCCAGATCTCTGGAGCTGACCGGTCTTGAGCTCTGCACAGCAGAGCTGAATTCAAGACACAGGGAAAACTACTGCACCTGAAGCTGAACCAGGAAGTGAGATTTTCCCTCCAAGAAACAGATAAGACTTTTATTCTTAAGAGACTGCTTATATCTGCTTATTTTCATGCTATATGTTTTGGGGCTGCGAGAACTGCTTGACTAAGGGAGATGTGAACTAATTGCATAGGATTTCACTAGAAATACTCCCAAGTGAATGGAAGCTTTGTTCCCCCCCCTGTGTTTGGATAATTTCCTGATGAAAAGGAACAGGCACAATAAAGCCTATTATAATTTCACATTATAAAGCCTCCTAATTGCGTACCTCTGTGAACGTCCGTCCACAACGGCCTTCATCGTGGCAGCCTGGCAGGGGTGAGTGCAAGTTTTATTTATTTTATTTCTGCAGCTTAATGTTTTATTTGTAATGGACAAATGCATTATTATCCATATCTCGATAGTAGTAATTTTGACCATTATTGTACTGTATGTGTTAGGAGGTAGGGGTGTGTGTATTTATTGCAAAGTATTGGGTGTTATGTTTTTTTGGCCACGTGATTGGTACCGCATGCCAGTGGGGCCTCTGGACTCCCACGGGGATCACCCGAGGGCCCCAGACTCCCACATGGATCACCCCGGGGATACCTGCCGGCCTGTTGTATTAATTGTGTGGTGAAAAAAACGTAACAATGATTTTTTTCATGGCTCCATTTCTTTATCTGGCGTGCTTTTAAAGTACGATCTACTTATCACTGCTTAGTGAATCACGCTGACGTTTTTTGCTTGAGCGGACGTCTTTTTTTTTCTTTTTTTTTTTTGGCTGAAAAAATACCTTTTACGGCCGATAAAGCACTGTTATCACTGCTTAGTGAATCGCGCAGCAGGCTGTATCGGTCTTAAAAGGAATTTATCGTACATAAAAGCAGTTATCACTGCTTAGTGACTCGCCCCCTACGACTCCTCTTATGGTAGCTTTATTGGCTTCCCATAACATTGCAGGGGAATCTACTTATCCTTTATTAAGACTGAAGTATTTCTCTAAGAAAGATTTTTTTTTTTTTACAACTTCCAGGTAATTTAGGAGGGATTTGTTCAACTTCCAATGAAATAGATTGCTTCTATAGAATATCCCCCTTTGCCTTTTTAAATTCCTGAAGGGCCCATTTTCTTTTTCTGTTTGAATGGAGGCCCTTCACATTAAGTGAAGTTACCTTAATTGGAGTTGAGTTAGCCATTGGTTGGTTGGTTTTGTGGGCTATCTCTCATTACCCTGGAAGTAGGATGGGTGGTGAAGGAGCCATATATTTTCCAAAGTTTGGTTCATTTTGTTGGGGAGGGGGGGCACAGAGGGGTAAAAAAGACACGTGGGTGTGTTAGGCACCCTAAAACATAGAAATCAGTCTGAGAATTGACTGAATTGGCGGGCGTTAAGCCCATGGGAGACTTTCCCGGTTCCGGGGGTAGGACTCCTCCGCGAGACAACAGAGGTGGGAATCCTCCTCTCTCTGATTGCTACTTTGCATTTCTTCCGTATTTAACTAGCTGGATATTTAGTCAGTTGACCAAACCTGACAATTGGTTGTTCGCATTGTAACTTTAGTGACATTAAGTAGCACTAGTCTTAGTCTTAATCTTCTAACAAGATGTTAATCATTGTGAGAAAGTTTAGTTTCCAGGTGGACAGTATCTCTTTGTTTGTTTGTTTTCCCTCACAAAAAAAGAGTGGGGAAGGAGGGTTGCACACGTAGATCTGTGTCGCCAGTTAGTTTTTAACAGTTTAGTGAAACATAACCCAATAGGTGTGCCGACAGTTTATTATCTAGATGGGTTTGACATGTATAGGCATTTATAAGCATTTTTGTCATTGGTAACATCTGTGCGACTCTTTTGAACCTTTGGCCTATAGGGGAGGGCGGGGGAGGGAGAAAAGGGGGGTCATTGGCATAGGTGTTGCACATTAATCTGTGCCCTCAGTTCGTTTCTAATAGTCCAGTTGAGCATAAACCCCTAGGATTGCCAGCAGTTTGTTGTCTGGGTCAGGGGAGCACAAAGTTTTTGAGCTGCGCCACCTTGCCTGCTCCCGCAGCTACTCGCGCCCCGCTTACTGTTTGACCGGCATCAAACAGCGCCAGGTGTGATGTCACACGACCCTGTTGCCATGGCAACGGGCATCAAATGACGCCGCGGGGTCACGCGAACCCCCGGCATTTCATTTAATGCCTTGGGGAAGAGCGCGGGGCCTCTGCAACCTCCCGCGCCTCCCCAGAAAAATCTAGTGCCCCCCCCATGGGGGGGGGGGGCGCGCCCCCGTTTGCGCACCGCTGATCTAGATAATTGTGATGGTGCTCGTCTCTGATCAGGAAGCGGACCCACAGGGCTGAGGTAGGGATGCAAATTAACCGACCAGAGCCCAGAGTCCTGTTAGAGTATCCGTAGTCGGTAAGCAGGCAGGAGGTCAGGGCTGGGGACAGTGGTGCAAAGTCCAGGCGACAGGCAAAGGGTCAGGGCAGGTCAAGGTCAGGGGTCAGCAATAGGGATTGCAAATGAACAGGCAAGCCACAGAAACAGGCTAGCCTCTGGAACAGGGAAGAAACTGCCCAGCCCCCTAGCAACCGCCCTGCTCTCTCACTGCTGGGGAAATCTTGCAGCCCCGATTACACTGCACTAAGCGAAAATGGGCCTGGCGCCCTAGGCAGCCACCTAGTTGGCCTAATGGTTAAACTGGCCCTGGCAGCACCGCATACACTCCCTGCAGCCTATTGCTTTATACATAAACATGTCAACCTGCAGGGATCAAAATAAGAGAGATTTAGGGGCTCTGTGTAAAAAGGACAGATACATGAAAAGTATGGATTTCTACAAGTTACAGTCCATTGAAGTCTATGTGGGGCTTCAAATCAGGGAGTCTGACTCCAAATCAGCGAGATGCGCAGAAAATGTGTGGAAGTTGACATGTCTGTACACAGATGGTGAAGCCAAAGTTTGGCCAAAGAGGTAACATTGCTTGTCCTGAGCAATAAAAACACCATAGTGAAGCATTGTTTACATTAATGTGCTATAATTGTATTTTTTGTATTAGTTGCAGAATGTAACCTGCCGTGTTCCCTTATGACGGACCTGGCACGCCAGAGGCCATCATTATGTATTATATATGTCATGGGAAAAAAATCTTGTTTTCTAGGGCGTGATTGGCCAGATTGGGCCCAATTGAAACTGAAGTGGAGACTCTGCTGCCACGTGAAGGTCCAGTGGCACTCTTTTGGGGACTCTCAAACATTGTACCGCACCTAACTGGAATCGGACATTTGGTCGTGGTCGTTTTGCCGCGACCAAGTCTTGGCCGGAGTTTGGCTGCCGAGGGGACCCTTGGCTGCCTGGGCACTCAGCCGCCGGACGTCTCACCAATAAAGTGAATTCATTGAAGGGGTTTTAGACATTATGGTAGGCGGTTAAGGATAGGGGTTTTAGGTTTTATGGGTAGGGGATTAGGGTAAAGGGTTAAAGGTTTATGGTAAGGGTAAAGGGTTAAGGTTTTTAGGGTAGAGAGTAGCGTTACGGGCTGACCTTGGAGGAGAAGCGGCTGCTCAATAGTTGTCTCGGCGGGATGATAAGAGGATAAGTGGCGGCCAAACGCGGACAGCAACTTGGTCGCAGCAAAATGTCCATGACCAAATGTCCTAGCCCGCACCTCATATCTTCTTTACCTTACCTCTGCTTACCGTTCCACTAATGGACACACATTAGGAGCATGCAAACTTATGCTGGCTCGGCATTCACAGACATCTACTCTCAGGGACAAGGGAAGGTGGGGGCATCTTATCATTTCTACCTTTGTGCGGCCAACAGTAGGTTTTGAGACATCTTGATAAAGAAATGAGCACAGTTCTTGTAATTGGCCACTCCTTCATATGATGTGTTTAACTCAGACTTGTGCCTTGGTGGAATTGTATCTTTAAAGAAGCAGACCATTTCTTTTTGTCTTTCTGATTTGCCTAAGGATAGTTGGTTATGTCCATGTAACCCTATGGAACAGGAACACATGTAGCAAAACGGGGCTTGTGTATTATACTAAACAGTGCTTAAAGTGCAATTTTTCAAATGTATTTTTTACAGGTTTGAAGCAGGGGATGTCCAGAGCTAGACTGTGTTCAAGCTGCAGTTCAGGCAATATCCTGCATGTATGTTTTTTTTAATAAATCAGATCTGTAGTAAGAAAAACAACAACTTTGAAAGACCAATTTTCTTGTATTCTATTTTAACAAGCATGCTTGTTCCTATAGCAACGATTTACATTCCCCAGATCTAAAGATGTCGCCAAACTTTGCCGATCAATAGACGGAGAACGAATTGACCGGCAGCTATGCAGTTCTTTAGGTAATTAGAGATTGCCCACATGAAACTATTGAAGTAAAAAAATAAATAAATAAAAAAAAAAGACTGAACTGCAGCTTTAAGCTTAAAGCAGCTGTCCTTGCACAACGTTTTTTTAAAAAAAATGGGATTCAAGCAGGGGTCTCTGGAGCTGAACCTTGTTGATTTAATCTCTGGGGACCCCCTACTTGCCTATGTAGGGGGTGCCGGTATCTCTGTGCAGTTCAAATGTCCCGGTCACGCGGGCCAATAAGAAGCCGCACAGGATAACATCATGGCTTCCTATTGGCCCGCGTGACATGGGCCAGTTAAAGCCTCAATTACGAGAACCCCAGCTATCTTAGCTGGAGCTGCTACTGGCTCCTCCTTCTGAGGTAAGTATCTCGGGAAGCAGGGGGTCCCCGGAGTTGAAATGAAAGCTGCACTTCAGTCTTTTTTTTAAATTTATTTTTTTACTTCAATAGTTTCATGTGTGCAATCTCTAATTACCTAAAGAACTGCATAGCTGCCGGTCAATTCGTTCTCCGTCTATTGATCGGCAAAGTTTGGCGACATCTTTCAATATGGGGAATGTAAATCGTTGCTATAGGAACAAGCATGCTTGTTAAAATAGAATACAAGAAAATTGGTCTTTCAAAGTTGTTTTTTTAAAACAGAAAATGCTAAAAGTATTTTTTCTTACTACAGAACTGATTTATTAAAAAATAACATACATGCAGGATATTGCCTGAACTGCAGCTTTAAGCACTGTTTAGTGTAGTGCACAAGAATCGTTTTTCTACGTGTTCCTGTTCCATAGGGTTACATGGACATAACAACCATCTTTAGTCACAATTTGAAAGAGAAAAATAAATGGCCAACATGATTTTCATGAGCAGGTGAGGTAACAATCCATATTTATATGGACTGTTATATATCCATATATAACCAATTTGCACAAAACATAACCATATTGCACAAAATGTGCAAAAAAAATCACCAGCTTGGATTGCCGCTATAACGCTGCAGCAACATCGTGTAGTACCCAAAAAACAGAGGGGTTTATGTAGCAAGGCAAATGTGATATAATTACGGGGCAAAAACATTTCTCCAGATGCATCACAGAATAAATCCTATTGATTTCAATTCAATATTTCTTTAATTCACCGGGAGCAATGTTTTTGCTCAGAAAATTGCCGGGTGCGAACAAAGCAAGCAAGCAAAAAAAACCAAACAAAACTGAAACAAATGACAAAACACATTGAATGGTTAAAAAAAAAATGTGCAAACTAGAAATATTGCATTGTTTCACGGTTTTCCAAACGTAATTGTCCAGTGATCGTTTTATCCCTGGCTGGCTACATTTCCTGCTTCAGCTGGTGCTACTGTAGAGAGGCTATCTGAGGTCATCCCCGTTCTGCACAGGACGCCTTTCTGCTGTCACTTAGAGGGCTTTGCACATCTCTTCCTCTGACACACGTAAATAGTAAAATCGTTTGCTATTATGGCAGCACAAAGGAATGTTCAGCTGATCACATGGCTCCGTTGGCAGAATGTACTAGTACTTCTTATTGCACATGCTGTGTACAATATGGCCCCAGGCAGTACGCTCTCACTGGGACTTATTCACTCTTCTGATGATTATTGTGGGGTATTTTTTGTTTGTTATTTTCTACTACATTTTGTGAAACGATAAAATGAATATTTTTACAATGTGCAGGAACGTTTAGGACATCAGGTTCACATCTTTGGCCACACAAGTAGCATAGTAAAGACCACTAAGGAAGGACCCCCCAGCTGTGGTGCTCTGGCCCATGGCTGGATATTGGAGATCCAGACCCCGACAGATGTCATGTTCCAGACACACTGGTACACCTCTATTTAAGCAGGTGTGTAGGAGACCTTGAATAAGCAGAGATGTCAAACCCCTGGGACCCACATCAGACACAAATAATGATGGAAAAGTGCTGTCACTTGTCAGTGAGATTCCACTGAAGCCTGTAAAAACTGCTGCTACAAAGCAGGGATATTGACTTAAAATCGGTGAGACGTACAGAAAGTCAGTGTGACATGTTCGTATTTAGGCTGATGACCAGGACATAGACAGCTTACACGCCCAATCCCAGATATGTGTTAGGGCTGTTCTATACAAGTTGCGGCCGTGCACGCATGCGTGCATGTGCGAACGCGCGTGCACATGCCGCGTGTGTGTGTGTGTGTGTGTGTGTGTGTGTGTGTGTGTGTGTGTGTGTGTGTGTGTGTGTGGTGTGTGTGTGTGGTGTGTGTGTGTAATAAATCCTAAATAAGATTTTTTAAAGATAAAAAAAAAGTTAAATAAATATTTTTTTATTTTAATTGTGCAATCATTGACACACGCACACACATCCATACAAACACACATCCACCCATACATGCATACATACACGCACACACACATCCATACAAACACACATCCACTCATACATACACACATATTTGAGCGCCAGTAGCGGCGCAAAATCATCTTTTCCCCGTCTTCGCCGCTGTCTGTCGGCTCCCCGCTCCCTGCCGTGCGTGTGCGCGGCGCCATTATAGAAAGGCTGACTGACCGGCACTATATAACAGCCCTTAGGATCAATACCGTGGCTATTTTTCAGCTACGGGCTACTTAGCGCTCTATCAGCCGGATACATCAAACTCCGTTAAATTAATATCGCACCCAGTTAAAAAAATTGTAATAATACTAAAAGAAAAATGGATTACGGCCTTTATTACCACAATTTTACGTTGATATTCATCAACATTGTGGTAATAATTTATTGGGTGTGATATTTGGGCCAAACTTGTGATGCGGGCATTAATGCGACGTTAATAATGCGTTAATTACCGCATTGTGATAATATTTCTATCACAGGCTTCTGTGATATCTACTGCACCGACACACTTTATTCGAGCAAATACCCGGTATGTACCTGGCAGATACCTGGAATGCGCCGCTCCTCACCTCTGACAAGCCCCGTTGCATTTGCCTTCCCAGCCTGGGTTCATGCCTGGCTGATGGGCGGCTGATCTGTTAAATGATAATGATTAGGATTTAATAGGCTGCAATGCTTCGCGTGTCTACCAGATGGCATAAATTCATGAATTGTAATGCAGTATATATATATGTACTGTGCAGTATTGCAGCCAGCGGGAATAAAATGCTTCAATCCCTGCCGGAAAATAACTCAATGCACTCGGGCAGAAAACAGTCACAACCTCAATACACCCGGGTATACCCGAATTCGTGGGACTAGCCGAGCTCGAATAAAGTGTGTCGCCAGTGTATTATTACAGACGCTTGTGATGGAAATAACTTTAACCCGTTTGATGCCTGTAGTTACCAAGGTATACCACAGGTACAAAAGGGTTGATAATATAAATAAAAACACTACCTAAACTTGTTGGCCACCTTGGTAGCTAAGGTAACCCCTCCTGCCAAAACCAAGGCAGCAACTATCCCCTTCACCCACTCCCCCTACCCCATCACCTTCCTCCGTTACCCCCACCCGCCCCAACAAACCTACCCCCCTCTAGACTAATTCCCTGTATCACTATTAGCCAAATGTGGCTCATAGTGCTTTTGGGCATTAACCCCAAACATATACACAAGTATAAAAAACAGTATAACACTAAAAATACGTGTAAAATACATTTCAACCATTAAACAGTTGCTTATCACTGTGGTTGCCTAGGCCCTCTCAATGAGGGCATAGATAGCCACATTAGCAATCAATGGTAAGCTACAACACAACAAAATTATAAATGTACAATACCCCCTTTCATTACCTTTGTGGCTAGTAAAGCATTGCTAAGCTATGCTTCACTAACCACTACGGTAATGAGTGGGTTAATGCCTCCTGCTACCCCACCCCGGAAAGCCTAACCACCCACCCCAGGTCATCTATCCCCATCACCCACCGACCCTACCCCTAATGAGTACCCCTCAGCCCCCGCATTAATGGTCAATAGTCCTTTTAGCCAAATGTGGCTAATAGGACTTTTGCCCATTGAAATGCATAACAAAATACATGAAATAAAATATACATGAGAATAAATAATAACATAATTAAAACTAAGCCATTACAGTATATCAATTGATTGTCAGTGTGGCTACCTAGGTCCTCAATGGGGGCCGAGGTAGCCACATTGGCAATCAATGTACACCCTAAATAAATACAAGTATAAATTACCCCTGCCAGGATGAAGGCCATCTTCCTCATCCTCAGGGACACCCGCAGATTAATCCAATAAAGGGCCGATGCCCAGGTATAAAAATAAAACCAAGAAACAATCCCTGTCCGAGCGCCAATAAAAATAAAAAACACAAAAACCATGCAAAATAATTCCTACCCGGTGGCACAAAAATAAACATAAACCAATCAGGATAAAATAAAAATCCCTGCCCGACGGCAAAAAAACCCAACAGCAACCAGGAAAAAAAATCCACGTCCAACGGCAAAAAATAAGGAAGATCTGAAAATAGATCCAGGCCTCCATGGTCTTCTTCAAATCAAACGGCATCCTGGATGCTGGGTGATGGATCCTCAACCTGATCCGAAGCAATGGATCCTACGTTGATTGAAGAGCCTTCTCCGGAGATTAGTTCTTCTTCTTTTCTCGATAGCACCGCATCTCTAGGTTGCCGCAGCTTGATGCATCCGGGGCCTATGCACCAAAGCAGGAAGTAAAGTCTTTATTTAAATGCAAATCGCGCTGAAAAATACTTTCATAAGTGTCTATGTCGTAATCTTAATGTTGTCCTTTTTGGATACATCTGCATCTGTTTGCGACTAGATGAGGGATTTATGGAGTGAATGGGAAGGGTTAGGGTGGAGATACTGTACAAGTACAGCATGTGCCAAATTCTGCAACGGTGGAAATACACTTAAAAAAAAAAGGTCGCGTTTCAGATAGAAAAAAGCAATAAAAATGTTTTACACAAATGTGTCAGCACAGACCTCTTTCTTGATATATGGACCCGATTGAGTTTAATCTCCCCGTGATGCAATCTTGTCCTGAAAAACAATGTAAACAATAGAAAGCCACAACATCCCTCAACATGAAATTGAGGCATTGGTGAACAATCGCATAAGATCACATATATATCACTGGTAGCTCAAAACCACGTGTAACCACATAAATGCAGAGCCTCGTGTAACCACATAAATGCGATCCACGTATAACCAACATAAATGCAGAGCCTCGTGTAAACATAAATGCAGAGCCTCGTGTAACCACATAAATGCAGAGCCACGTTAACCAATGCGAGCCTACACATCAGCCAATCCTTGTGTAACCACATAAATGCAGAGCCACGTGTAACCACATAAATGCAGAGCCTCGTGTAACCACATAATGCAGAGCCCACGTTATAACCACTAAATGCAGGCCCGTTACCCACATAAGCAGAGCCCCTCCTTGTAACCACATAAATGCAGAGCCTCGTGTAACCACATAAATGCAGCAGTGCTCCTTAGGAAACAGTAAAGATACAACTTAAAATTTGTGAAGCTTCAAATATCTCTTCTTCTCAGGTTCTTCTTGTAGGTTGTAGCTATCCTTTAAATGTTTAAATGTCAAATTATAAGTGACTTGTAAACTAGGGGGGGTGTCTATATTTAAAAAAAAAAAATCATTGTTCCCAGTCCAATCAACAGGCCAGCTTTTATGGATATCCCTGCTTTAGCACAGGTGGCTCAACCATTGGCTCAGTCTGTGCTGAAGCAGGGATTAAAGCTGGCCTGTTGGTGGCCCTTGAGGACTGAGTTTGAGACCTCAAAGGCTCGGAGACTCACTTTAGTACTAGCACGAGCTCCACTTGTTGGGACCAAGCCCTGCAGCACTATAAACGTCACAGTCTTAGTGATATCATATCCCCATTTGGCCCACCCATAATTTACTAGAACAATCAAACCCCAAATTCATTGTCAGAACACACCCATGATTTACTGTGGCAAGGACACCTAATTGTAATGACAATACTAACGCGTAATGAGTCATTACGGTTACGGATACGTCTAAACAAAAAATCAAGGGTGATGCACCCAAGTAAAAGCAGTGAGATGAATAGTAACATGTTGCTTTCTGCATTGTATGTCATTATTTATATAGCGCCATTAATGTACACAGCGCGTCACAGCAGTAATACACGTGACAATCATATAAATAACTAATAATGCAAATAACACATAATGGGAATAAGTGCTTCAGGCATAAAAGTAACATGTAGGAAGAGGAGTCCCTGCTTCGAAGAGCTCACAATCGAATTGGTTGATAGGAAGAACGCAGAGTGACAGTAGGCGGGCGTTCTGGTAAGTGCGTCTGCAAGGGGCCAAGGTTAATGTATACAGTGTAAAACTATCCCCTATAGAGCTACGCATATGCTTCCTTAAGCAGGTGTGATTTGAGTTGGGTCTTAAAGGCTGATAGGTGCATTACACGCACAGTCCTGGCTGTAAAACCAATCTGCTTGCAATGGGGCAGTGCTTAGGTTAATTAAACCTGAGTGTCAAAATAAAGAATGTCACTCAATGGGATAAGGGCAGGCACCTAAGCACATTTGAGAGAAAAACTATGTAACCCATCATCATGTTTAGATATTTGATTTGTTATGTTCAGCGTCGGACCTCGACATCCGCCACCCCTAGGCACTTACATATGCCGGCTGCCTCCCTCCTTTCTGCCGCCCTCCTCCTCCTTCCGATTCGCAGGGTCAAATTACGCCGCAGACGTCACTAAAGGGATGGCGTCTCTTTGCATTGTAACCCAACGTCATTTGACGCTGCAACGTCACGTTGCCATGGCAACAAGATGCTGTGTGACGCCACTTTGGTGACGTCAGCGGCGTCATTTGACGCTGCGAATCAGAAAGAGGGTAGCAGAAAGGAGAGAACAATAAGTTTCCTGGAATATGCAAGTGACTTCCCATCAGGCCCGATAGGCCAGAGCGCGCGGAAAATGGATGGGGAGGCGGACATTTTTGCCGCCCCAAAATTTTGCCGCCCAGGCCTAACAGCCCTGACGGGAAATCTGCCTCTGGTTATGTTAGTAAAAAGCTCCATTTACTTTTTATACCGTTTCTTTGAGAATAAGCATTTCAAAGAGTCAAGTATACTTAAAAAGGACAGCAAAGTGGACTAACGCACGTCTTAATGATGAAAATATGAAGTAGTACCTTCCTTTACAATGAGTAAGTTGAACAATAAGCCATTTACTTTTTTTTTTTTTTATCCTATACTGTAATCCAACTGAACGGGATTCCAGTTTCCCTTCCGGAGCATGAGGGCTGGGCGCGACGTGTAGGTGGTAAGTGGAGCAGGGAAGTTGATTACGTTGTAATAGCATTGAATGATCTTCACTGGCTCCTACATTGTTTACTGACGACATTCTACGGCTGAGAAAGTCAGCACCCCTCAGATGCTGAGGCGTGCAGTCCCACCTACCACCAGAGTGAAGTAGCAGCGTAGATAAATAGAAACTTTTAAAAACAGACAAGTATAAGTATTTTTAAATCATTTATCTTTCATTTTTTTTACTTCTACTGCTGCCGTAGTAAAAATACTTGGAGTCGTTTTAAAGTCTTGACAGGATCTCTTTGTGGTAACAAAGGTGCCAGAGGGAGTAAGGGGAATGGTACCTTTTATTGGACCAACAAGTAGTTCATACAGTGTGTTACAAGCTGTCGAACTTCTCAGGGTCCTTCATTGGATCTCTTTGGTGATACAACTTTAAACGTTTCTGTACGTAGGCAACATGGTACTGAGTTAGCCCTTAGAAAAGACAGAACAAAGGTAAGGTAGAAGTGACACCTTCAATGGCTAATTAATGGTTAAAAAGAGGGCAGGCATTATAGTGCAAGCTATTTACCCCACCAACACTAGCTGAAGCAGGGCTGTCCATCTGCTATCCAAAGTCGGGCCCCACAATGTATTGCACAGCGCTACACAAAGCATTGTGGGGCGCAACTTAAGCAAAGCAGAGCAGCGATTGACCATGTTGCTTCTGTTGTGATTCTTGAGCCACTGCAGTCTTCCCTGTGATAATCGTCACCTCCAGTTTTCAACTTATCACATTTGAGTGGCTTCTTCGAGGTGTGTGTGGTGTGTGGTGTGTGTGTGTGTGTGTGTGTGTGTGTGTGTGTGTGTGTGTGTGTGTGCGTTTTTGTGTGTGTGTGTGTGTGTGTGTGTGTGTGTGTGTGTGTGTGTACACGTGCTCCTGTGTAAAGGCATTGCAGGTCATTTCGCTGTTTATTTTTTAATGCAAACGCATTTACATTGTTTTATTTGTTTTGATTGTTTGTGGCCATACAAACTGTGTTTGGGGGCATGAGGGCAGCATCAACACATACACACACCATGGTGCAGAAGAATCACACAAATTGCATTTCATCTGTCACAGAAAGAGCCAATGTACATAGTCACCTTTTTATGACCGCTTAAAGTGACCCATCCCAGGATGCCTCTAATTGTCTTCTTTCAGAAAATACATGTCATGTCTGGGTGTATCACTGTTTAGTTACTGTAATTACATAAGAAAATAGTGTTGTGTCATAATATGTCTAATGCTACTTTGGGACCCACCATTTTTTCCCCCCATGTTAAATAAAAAAATAAATGTGTTACATTTAATATTTTTTGCAAGTAGAAAGAATGTCATTTTTTTGGGGGGGTGCAGTATGACTCATCCAAATAAATATGAATAGCCTTTTTATAGACTGCATTGCAAAGTTTGAAAAATATATATATTTTTTAATTCTAATATGATCACCAAATATGCACATGGTACCACCACCAATTTAAATGTTAAATGTTGATGTACTGTATGGCGTGCACCACAACCCTGACTCAGACATTAGTGTAAACATGTTATTGACAATTCCATTGGTGCCCTTTAGGTTACAACAACCCATGACAGTGAACAGGTGATTACTGGCAAGATATTCTTGTGGGGGAGGACAAGTTATCTGTGTCTACACTTTTTTGGGTATGTATGGTTCAGAAAAGATATACTTTTGTGGTGGTCTTTTTATGCTATATGGGTTGCTTTGCCTTGCCAATGATGGTATGCACCTTTTGCCTTCAGCCATGAAAAATGCAGATGTAAACAGTCTCGCTTAATCAATGTAGGCGTGTACCCTTTTGCTTATATTCTCCCACACAGATTAACCTATACTTCACATGGTGAGACGAATAATACTTGGGAAGGTTAACAGGTAAGAGGGACTCCTGCCTCAGCCTGATATGTAAATGGAGGGTGAAATGGGCTAAGTAAATAATTATTGTAACCACTCCTCCCTCTACGTTGGTACCTTTGCCGCCACCTTCAAGCACGCAACAGTTATACCCTTACTCAAAAAAGGAAGCTTGACCCTACCTGTCTCACTAATTATCGCCCTGTGTTCCTCCTGCCTTTTGCCTCTAAACTCCTTGAATGCTTTGTGTTCTCTCACTTGCACCATTTTCTCATCACCTATTCTCTCCTAGACCTGATAACAATCTGGCTTCAGCACTGCTCATTCCCCTGAAACAGCCCTTACCAACATAATTAATGACCTCCATACTGCAAAAGACAAAGGTCATTACACTTTGCTCATATTGCTCGACCTCTCTCGCCTTTGATACTGTGAACCACCCTCTTCTACTTCACATTCTCCATACTCTTAGTATCCGTAACAGAGCTCTATCCTGGATCTACTCTTACCTCTCCCATCGTATTTTCAGTGTCTCATTGGCGAACACCTCCTCCTCCTCTCTTGATCTCTCTGTGAGTGTACCCATGGGCTCTTTCCTGGGACCTCTTCTCTTTTCACACTTTCTCTAGGTGATCTTATCACATCTCTAGGGTTCAAATATCCCCTCTATGCTGATGACACAAATGTACCTTTCTACCCCTGACCTAACACCTGCTGTACAGACCAACACCTCTGAATGTCTTTCTGCTATATCAACCTGGATGATTATTACTTTTCACAATATTGGAAGAGAGTGCAGTCAAGGGCTAATCCCCTCTCTCCCTTTTTGTTCCATACCTGGGAAGGTACTGGACAGTGGTACTTGGTAAGTATGCAAATAAACAAATTGAAATAATTTTCCCATGTGTCACTTTCAGGCTAATGAACCCATTCCTAAAACTCCCCTCTTTCTCCCTCCTTCAAGATTTCTAGCTGTGATTCCCAGATGATATTGCATGCAAATAACATGTCAAATTGTGTTATTTTTAGCATAGACAATTCTTAAGGTTTTTTTTTACTAAGTCAAATTGCACTCTATTTATTGAGAATTTTTTTATAAGTAATATTGAAGCCTAATGAAAGGCCTATATCTATCGTTATATTTCTTCCTGATTAAAATACCCAATTGAAGATTAGAAAATCGCCCTGACATTATCCCCACATCTCCATGACAGAAGCTCTCACATGTTGGCTTCTACGATTGTTGATGGATTTCCTCTTTTTATTCCAAGGCCCAGATTCCCAAAGCTCCGTTACATCAGGGCTCATGACATGACATTACCTAAAACAGGAATGGACATTATGTTGTTCCCTGAGATTAACGCATATCCTCAAAGCTTTATTACATGTGTAACACCCCTATCCTCTCCCACTCCCCCCCAAGGGAGATTTGCTGGTAAATATGTGTTTTTGTGCTGTGGTGGTGCTCACATGTTGGTTCCCAGGAGGCTGAGTTTCCACGATTTTGGGAGTTTGGGGTACAGGATGCTCTTGTGTGGTACAGCGCCTCCACCTGTAGGGCTCTGCCCTATGCAGGGATTCATCCCCACAGGAACTTCCATAGAACAAAGGAATCACTCTGGAATGCCAGCTACAGTGAAACAGGGTTTATTGGGGTTCTCACTGCATAGGTCATACAGTCCATTCTGGACCCTACTTAACCTAGAGTAGATGCTACCTCGCAGCTTGCATTGGCACTAGGGCCAGAGCCTAGCTCGCAGGACCCCTAGTGTGGACTGCCTTCATATGACCATACATCCCAGGAGCTTGAAGCCCCCCAGGTGGTCTGAGCATTCTCCTCATCCCCAGCCCATGGCTAGCAGAGAACTGAAACCGATCCTTACCCCCTAAGGGGCACGGCAGAACAGCCAGAACAGACTAATAAACCTGGGAGACACTTTTAATACCAGGGGTGGGGCTACCTCCTCTGCCCCATTAATTGGGCAGGTCCCACTAGAGCAAGCCCACTCCCCTGGGATGTGACTCCAACTGTTTTCAGGCAACTGCCTGAAAACTGCAACTTTGTAACTTTAGGGAAGTCTGACTCACATGCTAGGCCATGTGAGGGGGGATTAACACTAGCACTGTCTGCTTTTACCAGGAATTACAATACTACTGTAGGTAAGAGAAATATAGCAGGGGGCTACATATGTAAAAACAACGTCCGTTCTTCATCTGATTAGCATGGGTCTAACATCATGTAATTGTAGGATAACGTTGCATTATCTTCCAATAACGTGATATTAAGCACATTGTCGCTGTATTCCAATCCAGAACCTGAAATGGCTGAAGTGGTGAGAAAGAAGAGATGTGTGATGAAACAGGCAGCTTCACAATAAAGGTCAAGCCGTCCTATTGCCTCTGACCATATACCTTTTTGTAAATGTCAAATGCCTACTTTGTGTAATGGGCAACTGTATTATATATGCTGCGTGTGTTATGTTGTCTGGGGCAATCTGGCATGGCGGTAGAAGGTTAGTCACTTGCCGAGGGGATTCGCCCTTCACAGCTGGAGCATGGTGCTACAACAGCAACTCGGCGCCATGCTCTGTGTGGATCCTTGGGCTCTGTCCAACTATGTGCTGGATAGCACCAGCATCGTCGGCGCTTCCCTGATTGGCCCTTGTGTCCTGCTAGTGGTGATCCTAATCCTTGAGACGTGTTTCATGACAAGAGCAGAGGTCATTAATGTTGGAAATAATACTATGGGGCAGATTCATCAAGCACCGCTATGGATTAGTGCTGCCGATCCAGCGTTAGATCCCACTCAAGCTAATGGAAGTTAACGCCAGATCAGGTGCTCGATAAATCTGCCACTGTTTCGTAACTCATGTCTAACTGTGACATTACATCCTTGCACACCCTGTAAGTGCCCTATTTAACTGTGAAATAACTAACAACATTAAGTCCCGTGTTAACTTTCTGTCGATATGCAATGTTATGGTAACACCTCATTTGCATATCATTATTACTATTGCCCGTTATACTGTAGTTATGTCAATGCTCTTTACAGAAAAATCATGACTTCATGTGATGTTGCTCTCCTTTGTGGATACAGCATTACTCTTGATGTAACGTTAAGCTCGGTTTTGTTCGTCAAGTTAAGTGACTTAACGGATTTGGACCTAAGAGAGAGGAGACTGACACCTTTGTATCAGGATCAGACAACTTTCTACATTCCCAGAATTCCCTGGTGTGTAGCTATTTCTTCTGTAACTTGAGCTTTCTGTATGAGGACAAAGCTAGTATCAGTGAATTTGGTTCCCCCCACTGATTAAGGGGAGGTCATATCACCCACAATCAGATATGAGTAGACCCCACTTTTAATTTTAGGTAGTTACCCTCAACAAACGCTCACAATTTCCCTGCTGTTTGAGAATCCTCCCAAAACTATTTAATATTTTTTTCTTATATAATATCATACAGAGATTTCACAGCTCATTGAATCTGTCTACAACAAGACTAATCTCGCTTTTAGAAAAGATATGAACAAGACTTCAATAATGTTCTTTATTTCATTTTATAACATGCTAAAGAAAAAACCACAGGAATGCAGTTTCCTCTGTTTACAATTGCATTTATAGCTTGCAGTATTCCATGCTTATGTGCCTCTGAAAACCAAGAATTAAAGCAGAGTAAATATACTAATATTGTTCAGTGGCGATGAGATGGAAGTTGCCTTAGCCAGGAATGTACCACCCTTTGTGTCACTGTTCTCAGTCTTTTTCCAGTGGTAGATGCTCTCTTTCTGTACTTTGTACACTGCCAGGCTCTCTCTCTCTGCCAGACTCGGGGTGGAATTACACAGCATGGTACCCAGTAATTAAATCGTAGTATAATAAGCCAGGTATTGTCTAACAACTGGTGTTGCTTGAAGATTTTTTTCGTGACGCCCAGAATTGTTTCAAATCTGTTTCTGCTAACTGTGGCCTATGGCCCTTTCTGTCACTGGCAGGAGATCAGTAAATCACACATTTACTGCATGAAGCTAATACAGTCACCCTATAATATAGATAAAGACCTAAAGGGGGAGAAATATCAAGACAATTTGAGCAAAGTTGGGATGCCTCTTTGCCTCAATGTATCAAGGCCCTTTCCTCCAGTTTTGACCAATGTGAAACCAGTTTGTGATTGGATGACCTTCAGTGGTGGATAGCTAGTGCATACATTATAGCATTATGTATTGAGTTATATGTCTGTCTTGTTAGCTACAATGTGGATAAACAGATGTAACGAAAAACTGTGTTACTAAACTTCATCCATATAACGCAACCAGTGTCGGTGCAAGGGCACCTAGGCGAACTCCAGTCCCCCCTCCTCCCCCAACCACTTAACTTTCAAGGAAATAAATTCTGACTGAAACATTCTCCACCACTTTCCCGACACTCTCTCCCCCTCTCTTCCTGGCACTCTTCTCTCCCCCCACTCTCTGAAAATCTCTGTCCCCCCACTCTCCCTAACACTCTCTCTCCCCCAACTGCCACTGACACTCTCTTCCCTCTTCACAAGCACATACACACACACACACAGACTCACTCTTCCGGTCCATGCTGATACCTCCTCTGCTTGGCCCCACCCCCAGGCTACCGACAGCTCCTCCTGATTGGTTAAGTTACCCAGCAGTAGCCAATCAGGAGGGAGGAAACTGCCGAGCCCCCTTACAACAGCTTTGCTCTCTTCCTGCTCAGGTAGATCCCCCACCCTGTTAGGAAACTGCATTAAGCAGACTAGGCGGCTGCCTTCCCTTCACATTCTGCTGCCTTAGGCGGCCGCCTCGTTTGCCTAATGGTTAAACCGGCTGTGAACGCAAACACAGCAAAGAACTTCAGCAGTTTTTCTAAAACACACCTATTTTTGCGTTAATACGTTTCTCTCCAAATGTCTTGCTTTGCACAGTTTTGTAGAAAAGCAGATGAAGGACATGAATACGTTTCAACAAAAAAAAAAAAGCTTCTTAAAATCCCCAAAAGCTCGACATACTATCCGAGATCAGCCCTCTATCCTACATCCATTATAGTGCTCGCCTCACGCCAATGTAGTGCTGGTTCACAGAAACTTCTCATGGCTGCACCTTTCAGAAATGCTGCTAGGTGTAAAAAGAAACTCTAGAGTTCAGACTAACCAACTTGAAACCTACAGTATGTATTGTCCCAGTTGGTTATGCGAATGAACCACAGTCTTCTTTAGCTTATTCAACATTACATACCTTCATGCAGAGAAGATCTAGAACAGGGGGGACACAAACTTTTTTTCCTGCGCCTCCTTGCCGGCAGTTCCTCTCTGTCCGCGCCCCCCACCCACCCCCGGCGTCACGATGTCACGTTGCCATAGCAATGTGACGTCACATGACCTCACGGCGTCGTTTGACGCCGCGTTGCCATGGCGACGCGTCTAAGAAGCCGCCGGAGCCAAGGTAAGTGAGGTTTGCAGAGGACTTCGCCTCTAATTTAAGTACCTTCGGGAAGAGCGCAGGGCCTCTGAAAACCCTGTGCCCCCCGCAGTCAGTCTCATGCCCCCCCCCCTGGGGGTCAGGCCCTCCAGTTTGCGCACCACTGATCTAGAACATTATAAGTCACCACGGTGGTGGCTTATCTTGCATTTAAACAATAATAATGTTGCTCGTCCTTTACCAGATCAGTTTGCAAAATGTTTTTTTTTTTTTTTTTTTTAAACTAAAATCATTCAAATGCTTTGCAAGAAAAGAACACAAGTTTATCAGTTCATTTAACAGTTAATCAAAAAGCCAGATTTTCATTATTAAGAAATTGATTGGTCTACATTATTGATCCTATTTACTCATTCAGCAGAAAGGATTTTTATTTTCGACCCGATCCTTGTGTTCCTGCAGTGTTTATTTAAGCTCACCGCATACTTTGAGAATATTTGTTGACCAGGTCCAGTAAGAACAAACATAGCAACTGTTCATTGTTACTCTTCTGCACTTGTGCTGCAGCTGTTCTCTTTTACTCTGTATGAGAACATAACCATAGTTATTGCCAATAAGCAAAGCCAAACACTGAGTCTTTAAAAGCAAAGAACATCCAGATGTTGGTTTAGAGTTCCCTTCTTTTATTGCTTACATCATTTTTTTGTCTCTGGGTTTGTCGTAAAACAAACCATGTTTAAGACCAATTTTATTTATCGACCTATTCACTAAAGGCTCATCGCCAGTGGTCAAGCAGTGACAAGGGACCTTTTAATGTGGCGATATGTCAGCGATATTTTAACGTGGTGTATGTAAATGAGCATTCTAAAAAGTAATTAACGCCAAATTACTTTTTCCCTTGCTATTCACTCAACTCAGATACCTGGAGACATTGGGCTTCCCCCCAAAATACCACTGATTTGTATTATCTACCCCAAGATGGCTTTAGGCCTACAGTGCTTTGCAAGCGCGAGCTATTGAAATAAGTATTTAGACATATTTGTATTTACATTGTATACCGTTTAATAAAGGGTTTCTTTTTCCATGTGATTGATTACATCAGGCAGGGGGGGCCTGAGAAATTTCATGGATGAAAAGGGGGGCTCGGCATAAAAAGTTTGCTCACCCCTGCTTTAAGGTACAGATAAATACAGTAACAGCCAATACAATTTTTGGCAAATGCTTGTTTTGAATTGATTGTAATTTTTTCTAATTTGTTTTTATTGTTTGGATTCAATTGTTTGGATTTTGGATGGCTTGTTTTTAGTACCTTTTAGGATTGGTTAGCATTTTAAATTAATTATTTGTTTTGTTGGCTACTGGTTTAAATTCATTAATTATTTTGATGGCCAGTGTTTAAAATTAATTAATTATTTTGTTGGTTAGTGCTTTTATTTATTAAATTGGTTGGCTTGTGCTTTTATTTATTTAATTGTGGTGTTTAGGTGCTTGTGTATATCTTTTATTATTGTGTATTTTTGGTCTTCATGCTTTTTTACTAGGGGGACCATTAACTGCTGTAGTGGCTTATCATGCCCATATTATATTGGTATGATGTACTACTATGCCAATCAATGAGTACAGGGTGGGTATAGTGGTCCCGTGGTGGGTGGTTAGGCCTCCCTTGTGGGTAGCGGGGGAGGGTGGGTTAACCCCTTAATTACTATAGCGGTTATTAACTGTTAAGGTGATTAAGGGGTTAGGGGCCATTAGATTGTATTTTTTTTGCATTCTTTCTGGCAACGGAGGACATGGACCTGGAGTATGCTATGAGGATGCCCTTCATGATGGCAGGGGTAAGTAGAAAGGTTTATTTACTTTATTTATGCTGGCTGTCTAATGTTTTATTTTAAAATGGGCAAATGAGCTATTATCCATATCTCGATAATAGTTATTTTGTCCATTACTGTACTGTATGTGTTGGGGGGGAAATGGGGTGTATTTATTTCAATGTATTGCACATTTTTCTTTGGGCCACAGGATTGGTACCGCAGACCAGCGGGGACCGCCTGAGGACCCCCGGAAACTCACGGGAACCACCCGAGTGCTCCAAGACACCCGCAGCGACCACCCAAGGGCCCCCAGACACCTGAAGGGACCACCCGAGGGCCCCCAGACACCCACAGGGACCACCCATGGGCCCCCAGATACCTGTGGGGACCACCTGAGGGCCCCCAGACACACGTGGGGACTACCTGAGGACCCCGGACACCTGCGACCCTTGGTATCAATCATGTGGGGGTACAGGAGGTGGGTATTAGTGTTGTTGTGTTTTTAATGTTACAGGCCCCATTATGGGGTGCTGGTATCTCCTATGCATTTAAATGTCCCACGTTACATGACTGTGGGTATACAATTCATAGGAGATACAGGCCCCATTATGTGGTGCCGGTATCTCGGGAAGCGGGGGTCCCCGGACTTGAAATCAACACGGTTCTTCTCCAGAGACCCCCTGCTCATCTACACTATTACATTTTTTATTAAAAAACATAAATTTCGGACGAGATTTGCGCAGGGAGAAGCGGCTCTCTCTGTGCAGACAGGGGTCAGTCACAGGTTAATGGTTAAGCGACAAGTTTTATTAAGTAAATAATGTATAAATGTTTGAACTACAATACTACACACTGCCTGCAACGCAGCGGCTTAAACGTGGGGCTGCACCATACTCCTCCCTTTATAATTTGATGATTCGGATTACGTTAACCGATTCGTAATCTGAATCCGTTGGGGCGGATATCGAGTGACTGGGGGGAAAAAATCTGCATTTTGGTGATGAATTTGCCGGATCCCACGGCTGGCAGGAACCGGTCAATCTACAGCAGTCTCGATTTATGATGAGAATGTCGCCCATCTCTGGGGTTCAGCTCTGGAGAACCCCTGCTTCATACCTGAAAATGAAAATAATTAAAAGCACCCGAGGCAGAAACACACCTTTAAAAATATCAAAAACTTTGAAAAATACCATTAGAAATGAGGTGTTCTATCGCCGAGTGCACTTTCACTACTGCCGCTCAAATATAAGTTACTACCACCCAGATCCACAGGGCTCTGTTAAACCCGGGCGCCTAACGACACGTTATCAGAATCAGTAAAGGACGTTCTGTTCCCTGCGGTTAAAGCGAATCCACTAAAGCTAATTATTTGCAAAAAAAAACAACGGGTGATAGTTATCTCATTAGCAAGGGCTCGTTATGGCTGAAACCAGCATAAACACAGCGTTAGGGAGCTTTGAAGATCGCCGTTAGCACTGAACGAGGCGTTAACTTTGTGGATCTGACCCTAAGAGGGACTTTGATCTTTTAGCGCTTTCCTGGTAGACAGGAGCTTTGCCAGGTTAATTTATAACCCCAGTAGCACATAGTAACACTGCATGATACGTCTTTTAAGAACGTTAACCCCATTTGCTGAAAACTGCCCGGTAGATGTTACCAGATCTGTAAGGTTGTATTATAGGATTCTATTCTTTTGCTGCAGAAAGACAAATGGAGAAAACCAGAGCACTACCAGCGGAGCCCCACACAATCTTCTGGGTTTAATTATTTTGCTGCAACCAGTTTTTATCAGTTTATATATTCCACAGAGTTAGTAATCTCGCTAATCTACCAGGACATCTTTCTACACACGGGGTACAAACTTTGGTGTCAATTTATAACGGCCATTTTCACTATGGTTGGATGTATACATCTTTAACGTATATATTTACATTTATGCAACAACAAAAAAGTTCCTGTGTCATGCGAAAATATAAGCCTTTACTTTCCTTTTTACTACTTCCTACGTTGTGAGATTTTCCAATAGTCTTTCTGTCTTGGTGGAATGTTCATATATAATCACCTTTTGTTGTATATATAGAAAACTGCCTGACTCACCCCTATAAAATGTCCCAGCTTTTCAATTTTGGATTATGGATGAAATTTGTTTGGGGGATTGCCAAATTTGTTTGAAGTCTGAAACCAATTTCCATCAACCTTAGCCAAAATTCTTTCTGAGTGTGCGGCCACACATGCTGTATTTGTGATGTGTTACATGTGTGGCATTGCTACCAACCTCTACTTGGTTTGGGCAATAAATACACTACAGTAAAGGTTGTCTGGTCCGTGGTTCGATACCCAAGTATAGCTGTAATATTCTGCAAACAAAACTCCCTTAAAAACAGCTATTTTTACACAGGGATTAACTTGCGCTCAGTCATAGACTCCAATGGTTTAACCAATGAATACACCTTTAAGTGGTGGTAATGAAAACTGGGGGACAAAATAGGGGGGTATAACACAAAACACGTATGAGATGTGTGCAGAGGTTTAAACCAGGAGACTGCTTTTCAAAAATAAACGTCGGCTTTATTTCACCTCAAAGGTTGAACAAAAATTGAGGCTTTTCCCAGCAACAAAAATAACAGGTTTCAGTAGCTGATTGAAGGGTATATGCATCTGTAGATGTTTGTGCAGGTTCCTGATGTCCCTATGTATCACGGACATGCACCTGTGGTCTGCACGGCTCGGACATCCTTGTCCAAAGTCAAAGGTTCCCAAGGCCAACTACTAACGGATTCTTCACCATTCGTCAGCAGTAGAACTGCAAGTTTGGGACACCCTGACTTGTATCTCACTTTACGTGTGGAACAGAATAGGCAACCAAGTCACGGACTTACCTTAAGCATTGACTAAAGGCATCAGTGTGACGACTCTGGACCTGCCAGTGATTACCTGTGGAAACACCAGGTGACATCTTGCTAGAGAGACCTGGTCCTGCTGGTTGGCGCTTGGGTAACAATATCCCTTGAAATGCTGTTTTAACTCTTCCCTGATGTACGCAGATTACTTACCGTGTATTGTGTAACCCAATAATATTTTATTTAATGCACTATGAGCGTTGTGCGCTGTTTTTTGTGTTTTTCTCTGTCATAGTTCAAGGGGGTGTTTGAGCCACCTCTGTGTTTACGGCTGCAGACGCTCTCTTCCACCTACATTTCGGATCACGTAATAGTCATTTTTTACTATTTTGTACTACCACCTTCTCACTTGGGGTTTTTATGTGGTTAATTTTTTAGTTTGATTGTAGTAGCGCACTTCTATCACCTTGTTTCACCTCCCAAGGCCAGAGTCCAGCAGCATAAAGTCCAGGGTTTTCACTGACCAACTCCAGGACTCGCACGTACAGGCGGGATGTCCCGGTGTCCCTCTGTATTAAGTACACGTGCATGCAGCCTACACGCCATGGTGTCCCTAGGTAGCAAGGACTGGTACATGCGGTCTGGGCACAGACCAGAGATAGACAAACACTTCCCTTGCATGCTTTTTTGACCATTGCAACACTCAGGTGGTCACATTAAGAGCCCTCCCTTCGTCCAGACAGGGATTAACTACTACCTGGCCGACACCCAACAGCTCTATCTGTTGGCAACAGTCTTGCCCCTGTTACAGGGCATGGGTATGAAAAGTGGTGCACATCTAGGGCAACAAATATGCACCATACAGAAGTAACAAAGCTGTAGGACATCATTAAGGTGAAGAAATTAAAATGACGGTGGGCTGGGCATAGTGCAAGAAGGAAAGACCATTGTTGGTACTCAATTGCACAAAAGACCCAGACGGCAACCAAAAGTAAGATGGGGTAATTACATTAGGACATTTGTTGGAGAAACGTGAAGAGAGGCCGCAACCGCAGTACCAGGGAAGGATCATTGGGGAGGCCTTCATTTAGCAGTAGATCAAGAAGAGCTGAAGATGATAGGTATATATATAGAATCCACAGAAGCAGCCGGCACTCCACTTGCAAGTAGAAAAAATTGGGTGCTTGTCCCATAAAGCAATAATAAACCATACGATACCGTTTGAAGCACGAGATCAGGAGACAGCACTCTGGTAAGTTTGATCAAAGTTTTTGTATCGAAAAAGACACATAAACGACGTTTCGGTCCCCAGTGGGACCTTTCTCGCACCACCTTGAGAACGGTCCCACTGGGGGACCGAAACGTCGGTTTATGTGTCTTTTTCAATACAAAAACTTGTGATCAAACTTACCAGAGTGCTGTCTCCTGATCTCGTGCTTCAAACGGTATCGTATGGTTTTGTATATATATATATATATACTGTATATATAATTTCAGCTCTTCTTGATGGCGTCGTTTGACAAAGTGCGGCCAATTTTTCCCGTTAGGGAAACATTACAATTTGCAGGGGAGAAGACGGAGCTCGCCGCACCATGCCGCCGGAGGGCTGATCTCAAACGTAAACAGTGCTCATTTATAATAATTAAAAGATGCATTGCCCAGCAGTCATCCGACAATCAATGTTCGGTAAACAATGTAACTGTCTAATTGGCTTCCCGAAACTAATTTCACAGTGTTGAAAGTAAAGATGCGACTTCTTTTAATTCTATGGGAATTAAGTAGAAATTACATTTCTTAGGGGCATCTGAATGGGTGGGGGAGAGAGAGGGTGCCAGCCCAGTTGTTGTCTTTACCCTTAGCCAACCCTGTGCTTAATAAATAGCCAGTAAAGGTAAGGACAGCCACCCCAGGACTCCGCGTTTGCAAAGCGGAAGTGAAAGACTGGAGCAAGCAGTGAAGTGGCGTGCATGCTGTGTTGGAGCTGAGGACGTGTCTGGAGTGGGTATGAGTATGCTGTGAGAACACGCATTGCTTTTGTACAGTGGGGAAGTGTGAGTGCACTTCCTTTCCCTCTTGTGTTGTATGTCCATTCTATATAGTAAATTATATTATGCTCTGTCCAGTTTGTGCTTAATACTTGTCACTTGCATCTTGTTATCATAGAACGGTTTGGAGACCATGTGTATTAGCTGCATCTGGTAGTGGAGGCCTACCCATATTCACATGTATAACCTATATACGTTTGTGGCAGCCCTGGGTTATTACTATATATTTAATACTAGTGTGGAGTTTGGTTTGCGCCTTTCAAATTTGTTTTGTCTCACATTACATTTAAAAGAAAAGAAAAAGGAGATTGCCATGACATTTTTGCACAATATAATTCAGGTGACACTGTAGTTGTCAATGGCAAAGTTGAGTAGGAATAAGGTACACTAGATGTTAATTGTCACATCTATTCATAAATGGGTGAGTGCTTCTGCCACTGGATCATATAAATAGGAAATAGGTTAAGAATCATTGACAAAGATGGTGGTGCATTTAAACTTGGAGGTTTGACGGATTTTCATAGCTATGACCTTAGAGGTGGGGCATGATTTGAGACATGACCATCCCGCTGTTACCTTTGGAAAGTAATTGTATCACTCTGCATAAACTGTGCCATGTATGCTAAGTTTTACTGGGTTGTATAGAGACATGAGAGCATCAGACTCAATGCTGAAGAGGTTCCAGTAATGTCACCTGAACTGGTGTCAACAATGAGTCCTCAATGGATATTTCCTGGATTCTATACAAAGAAAACGTTAAACATGTAACCCCCCAATCTCCCTCCCCCCCTTTCACCTCCGCTAAGGAATAGGGTGCCACGCCAAAGATAAAAAAGTCCCAAGTATATTACTGTCTCTTTAAGCGAATCTTGCTTGTGGGTGTGTGGGTGCTCAGCAGTTTGGTGGTGAAGGTCCATGCAGGCTCTTGGCAAGGAGTACAATGAAGAAAGAGGGCGCCAGGAACTTATAACTCTTCATTAACAGGTAACTTGCAGAGTAATAGGACTGGTTTTCAGTATTTTAAGACTTGCACTCCAGGTAACTCATACCATGAGATTAGTAGGTAGCGCAACTCTTTTCCAAGTCTTCAGCGGCTGCTCAGGAGAGATCTGAAGACTTGGCTCCTGAAATTCCTGGCCAAATTAGCAAGGGTGTTACATACACATATACTATATTGCTGCATATAAGTTTTCAAGGACACATACAGTACAATCTTTTCTTTACATGATCTAGACAAGTTTTGTATCAACAGGTATTAAGCAAAGCCAGAGGCTTTACTTATTATGTTTTGTTTAGTTAAACCACAATGTTGTGTGTGAATAGCTGCATTCATTTTTAAATAACTAAAATCAAGTAACCCAGTATTTAACCTCTTAGTTCACGGACAGTCCTACATGACACTATATTTTTGATCTTATTTCTTCTTGTGTTGCGCGCTCCCACACACCGAGAACACTATGACACATTGCTCTGCCTCTACAGGTTCCAGTGGGTTTAACCAATTTACAGCAGTATTGCATTCATCATTCGCCTTAAAGGATGCCTGAAGGTTAGCTTTTTTTACTCAACATAAGATACTAGTGTACCTGATTTATAGGCATGACCAGCCTCTCAGTGTGTGGCAGGAACCAGCCTCATGCTGAGGCTTCGCTTGTAAAATAGCAGGCATAAAGTTATAGGGATCCATTGTAAAATGGATAAGAACTTGAAGCAAAAAGCCATGCACTGTGAGTGCTCATTTGCATCTCATTACCCAGAATCCCTGCCTGCCGGCTAGTTGGCGAACCTGTCTGAGACAAAATAAAAACAAAGATACAGCTAAGAAAAAGATAAACAGGAGAATAGTAATCTGCTTTATAGGACTTCACACTGAGCTCATTAATAAAATAGGTCATTTTGGGAGAAGTAACTGCACCTTCCAAGCGTTCTCTAAATGAAAAGCTATCATTACCTTTTGTACCTGTTGGCACTTATTTGATACTGTATGTTATTCTGGTTATGTAGTTTATATGATTCTGTTCCCCCATTGTACTGCTCTGTAGTATATGTTGGCACTTTATATATAAACGATACTAATAATAATAATACATAACACTTAATGAACCAATACACCTAGTTCTAATTACCCATATAACAACTGGCTTAGGTATGTGTTGCCCTGAAACCCTGGCTTGTTGGCGGCCCCTGCGGATTAAAGTCGGTTGGCCCAGCAGCATTACTATGTTCTTGTGTATCCTATAATTCTGCTACGCGAGGCCTCGTTTTTGTAATTTATTTGACCCGTTTCGCTTGTGTAAGTCGTGTATGTGTTTTTTAGTGGTGGGTGAATGGCAGCTGTTATAGTGGACAGCTGTTTTGCATACGTCCAGGGCTTGTCAACATTTAACTACTTATTGCTCATTCTGCATACAGCTGTGCTGATCTATTCCACATGTTGTGAGCGTGTCTTGTTATTATTGGCTCTATTCATTTTCTAGGTTTAATAAATTGTTACATTTGCCACATTAAGCAAGACAATCGCAAATGAAGAATTCCTTGGTGAGAAGGCGGGAATGGAGGTGTTCACACTCCAGTTCCGCATCTTTCCTTGGTCTTTTACTTTCTCACTAGAGCAGTTTTTTTTAAGCTTTTTATGATTAAGGAACACTACAATTATATTGTGAAATTCTGAGGAACCCCAACCCTCTCTAATAGCGCATCTGAGATCAGATGCATTGTAAGGAACCTCAACCTCTCTAATAGCGCGTCTGAGATCAGGTGCATTGTAAGGAACCTCAACCCCCTCTAATAGCGCGTCTGAGATCAGGTGCATTGTAAGGAACCTCAACCCCCTCTAATAGCACGTCTGAGATCAGATGCATTGTAAATTCTTCAGTATTTGGTACAATTTTCAATTGACCTGATAATTGCAGGGAACCCAAGGATTCATAAGAACCCCTGTTGAAAAACACTGATCTAGAGCATCTTTGAATCTGCCGCCTGAAACAAAAAGGGAGGCACACACAGATTCTTTAGGTGGAAGAGAAAATCTGAGCCCAGGACATAAGACCGTAGCTCCCTCCACTGCCTGTCCCTGGCTCCTCAGTAATGCATTTGTGAATTTGCAGGTCAAAGTGAAAAGGGCAAATAAAAAAAACCCTTTCCAGGAGAAAGGAGACGACAGGTGCTGCCGGTTTCCTGCAGTGGGCTGTGCTCAGAAGCTGCTTTCCCAGCACAGGCAAGTAGCAGGGATACAGACACAACACTGTACAAACACATTAGTCACACAATGAAGACATTACAATAAAACTAATTAAAACAATGAATTTAGCATATAGAAGCAATACAACCCGGCCATTCATTACTCCAGTGCCAGGGTGGCCCCTAGGGGTTAATACCCCAGCTGGGCTATGGTTTTGCCTCTTCAAAGCCCACATTCACTAAAGAGTGCTAAACTAAAGAACACCTCCCATTCATGTGCACTGGGGGGTTAACATGTGCTAATGTTAGCATCCTTTAGTGAATATGGGCCCAGTGCATTAATGACCCAGTAATGGCATGTTCAACAGGGACTCTTACGAGTAAACGTATTGAGAATCAGGACCCCCTGTTCGGAAATGCTTACAACTTAAGTATAATTGAATAAATATGACCACACGTGCAAGAATCATAAATCTTGCTGTGACCTGGTACACTATTTTGCACAGGTCTGTAGAAAAGCACAAGCAGCAGATACAGATAGCATGAAAGGCCTGTTCCAGTCACTGGTCTACAGCTTTCTCAAAGTAAGGTTTCTCATTATCAGAGAAACTCAATAGCGTATCTCATGCATAGAGTCTGCACTGTATGTCTATCTCTATTTCTATAGCGCCATCCATGCAGTGGCGGACTTACCTTTTTGCCGCCAGTCGGCTTGGGGGCGGCCTGTCCTCCACAGCATTTGACGACACCGCGTCGTGTGATGGCACGTCGTCATGGCAATGCGGCATCACATGATGCCACCGCAACATCACATGATGCCACCGCAACATCACATGTTTCTGCGTTGTCATGGCAACATGGTGTTAGGTGATGTTGTGGCGTCACGCGGCCATGACGACGTGATGCTACAGGATGGGGCCCACTCCGGAAAAGGTAAGACTCGTACACACACACACACACAAAGTGCCGCCCCCCAAAAATTGTTGCTTTAGGCTACAGCCTAGTCAGCCTTATGGGAAATCCGCCCCTGCATCCATATGCATAGCGTTTCACAGCAGTAATACGTGACAAAATAAACATTATGTAAAATAGTCCCTGCCCCAAAGGGCTTACCAGATTACCACCAGGATTGACCAACTCCAGTCCTCAAAGGCCACCAACAGGTCAGGTTTTCAGGATGTCCCTGCTGCAGCACAGGTTGCTCCATCCAGCACCTGTGCTGAAGCCGGAATATCCTGAAAGCCTGACCTGCTGGTAGCCCTTGAGGACTGAGGTTGCCCCCACCCCATGTCTAAGTGGTAAGTAGGGAGGACTTAAAGGGACAGTAGCAGGGTATAATACTCCTTGATATTAACCTGTCCTGTTGTAACTTTGTCAAATCAGACCCAAGCCTTCTCTCTGTGTGTGTCCAGCCCCCCCGTAATGTAACATGGAGGGGAGTATAGATGACTGAGTGCTGAGCACGTTTCAGCTGCATTTGCAGATACCGAAGTTTAGGGTGCCAATTGTTCTGCAACTTTATCCACTTCACAGACAAAGAATGAAATGACCTCCAGAAAATGACATTGTACTCTCGCACACATTCATTGCAATCACGGGGACTCGCTGAATATAAGGCTGTCTCTTCTGCAAACAAAGTTCTGTTTCAAATCTGCATATTCAGTTAATTATAACACAAGGACACTGCACGCAGTGCGTTTTGCTTTACTTTACTGGCTGCCATCCACTTAAGTGCCTTAGTTACAGAGTAATAATCGCTCTAGTTGTGCTACAAATTCTTTGGCTCCTTTTCTACTGAGTGAGAAGCATAAATTCAGCCTTGAGGCAGAACTGCTGACTATTCATTAAATATTACTATTTGCTAAAGTCTTAAAGGTGCAGTATCATACATTTGGTTCAACTTGTATTTTTTTTTTTTAACAAATGAACATATCTTTCAGTAGTCTTCTATTATAGAAATGAATGTAAAAAAATATAAGTTATATTCTTTGCTAATTCTTGGTATTTTATTCAGTTAGCCTTATGGGACTCCTTTGCGGCTACAAAAGCAATGTCCAGCTGGCCCCGCTTGTTATTCATAGATGTATGAAATATAATAAATAGCTGAGAGAGTCGCATGTATTATATTTATTAATATATTTTCTGATATTCATATATTTATAACCGTATTAATTAAATTTCTATTAAATGACAAATTCATAAAAGAAAAACATGCACATTTGTGTGTGTTTTATATATACAGCTCAACCCCGTTATAGCGCAATCCGCTACAACGCGGATCCGCTATAACGCGGTCTGAGAGTGGCTCCCGATTTAGAACAGCTCCAAATTGTTTTTTTGTTTTTTTTAAATCGATTCAATGTTTTATTGCTATCAGACACACACACGGAGATGGATGCACACACACACACACAAACACACACACAGTATGTGACAGGATCAATGATTTATTAATATAGCTGGAAAGGCTTTATATTGCGACGTAGTTCTGCTAGAACTCCCTGAGTTCATTATGAATGAAAAGAAAATGTGTTTCCACATGGTTTAAAAAAAAAAAAAAAAAATCAGGACATGAACGTTCCTACGTTTCTGACCAGTTTCAACGCACATGTATCATCCTCAGTGGAGGACATTATTATGTCATGATTAGACATCATTAGATAATATGAATGAGTTGGTGAGGCCAATGTGACCTGCAATTGGTACAAACAACCACTTGCACTGATAATACACATTAAACAAGGATTTGCATGATTGAAACACATTGTACCATGAAACACCCCCCCCCCCACACACCCCTACCCGAGTCCTTTATTTATTTTGTGTACATTTTCCCATACCGTGCCACATAATGTAGTTGCAGCCTTCTTGCCTCCAGAGTCAGCGCCTCGCTCCTCAGTGAAGTATGTCCCAGGCTGCGCCTACAGGGGGGGACCCGGCGCAGAGCAGTCTGCAGCGCTCCTTACCCTGTTGCACACATGCTCACTGCCACCAAGGGATTCTGATTGACCAAAGCTCCCACCTCATTCAACCCTTCCGCTGCCTCTCGCAAGTAGGATCCGCCGTTCACCCTCTTCCCACAAGGTGCAGAAAGAGCAAGCAGCCCGCAAGAGCGCAGGGACTCCACCGCAGCCTGGGTGTCTGCAGAGCAAAGCAACGCGGAAGGGGGTAGAAAGCCAATGAAGAGAGAACCGAACGAACACACATTTACACACACAGCCCGCCCATGACGCCGGGTTCAGGGACATCTGGGAGAGTTATCCCAGCTCTCCCCCTCCGGCAGACGCGGAACCCCTGATCATGGTGGCCATTATTTTTCGCGATCCCCGTTATAATGCGGTTGCATTATGTGGACCCCAAAGCACCGTGTTATAACGGGGTTGAGTTGTATATATATATATATATATATATATATATATGTGTGTGTGTGTGTATGAAACCCCCGTTTGTGATTACAATGGCCGTAAGGGGTCAACTGTGTGGGACCACACAGACGTATTGCCCCTTTCCCATCACATGGTACTGAGGTGACTTCTACCCACTTCTACCTGGAGACAGTGATGTCATGAGGTATATATCTAGACCAGGGGAACATACTGACAGAGCCGGCTTGGAATTTTGCGGGGCTTGGTGCAGGGACATGTGTACGGGGCTTCTTACCTTGTCCAGTGCAGCATCTCCTCCTCAGCGTCATCACGTTGGAACGTCACATGACGTCGCAGCGTCATGTTGCCATGGCAATGAGACACTGCGGTAGCAGAGACTGCTGGAGAAGGTAAGAGAAAGTTACAGAGGCCCCACGCTCTCCCCCGGCAATTGTTGTAGGGAAGAGTGCATGGCCTCTGTAACCGCGGGGTTTGGTGCCGTCGCACCGATGGAACCACCATCAAGCCACGTCTGGTTCTGGAAGGCAGATCACAGGAGGAGTGGAAGTAGTGGGATCTCACTGTTAATAGTGTATTTATGTTCATATGATAGTATAGGGTAATAATCCCCTTTTATTACTTTATAGAGATGAGACTTTATAGAGACTGGTAAGGTAGCGTCCAACAGAGATAGCTCCCTTCACCCTTGAGGGTTCATGGAGAGGCAATCTATACCCAGAAGGAACTCAATAAGCCGTAGTCTTGTGTTATAGTAAGACAAGCACCATTGTAGGGTTCATAGTAGGCCTCGCTCCAGAATACCACAAAGTGGCATGCAGTGCCCAAGGGAGGAACAGTTATACCCGGCAGAGGGTTTCAGTGGGTAACAAAAGGAGCCTCAGGTAAAAATAAAGCCTCAGGACCTTCCAAGTGGGCCGATATAGGTGCAGCTGGGAAAGAAGGTTCAGACAGTATCAGGAAAAATGAAGTAATGCCTATACCAAGTCATGCTGTTGAATGAATAAAGTTCATTGTGCCCACCATTGCTATATCATACCAGCTACATGAATCCAGCACCCTGATAAATCTAACCACCCCAGAGAAAGGCAAGATAAGAGACATTAATGTAAACTCCCTATGACCCGGGGAGGGGGGGTAATATATATACCTGACGAAGCTGAGATACAAGCGAAACGCGTTGAGCCCCAGAGCATCCAAGAGGGAACTCCTGTTGGGACAGTAGAGGTTTCAGGGGGCCGCTACCGTAAGCTACACCACACGGCATCCCACAGCAAACCACTCCAGCATTGCAGAAGCTGTGAGATCGCCGTTGGTTGCGTGATTCTGTTTGTACTCATCCTATTGCCTAAAAGAGTGACCGTCTTGTAAGTGTGCACTCTATCGGCTTGGATTGTTATTTTACTAGATAAAGATTGTGCTCATATATTTGTGCTATGGTGGTCTTCTTTTCTCTCTCTCTCTCTCTCTCTCGAGATAATCTACACACACCACATTATCTGTCTGAAGTGCCACAGGTGGAGATTTGCCTTTATTTACTCACAAGCATGTGAGTATAAACATTGGAGATTTCTTTCTTTTCTTGGTCACAAGAGTTATTACATATTACACTATTGGTGTTTCTATTTAATGTTTTACATAACAATGTGTTTCCTCCCCCTTCTGTTATTATCCGAGACTCAATGCAGGCTTTTGTTGAACACCCTGGGACATCACAGAAAATAGAGTTACCGGAGGAAATGCACACTTTTCTATGTCTCAGTTCACCATGTTCACAAACTAAGTCCACATTTGGTTCACAAATTCATATTGGTGATGGATACAAAAAAGGATCAATCACCCAGATTTAACTCCATAAACATGACACCGCTATTTAGTAGACTTTGGTTCTAGTAGGAATTGCTCCTTTTATTGTCAGTACAGATCCAAAGTGCGAGGAAACAGTTTCAGGCGAGGAGAATCCTGCTTGTGCTGCCAACACAACATAGACAAACAATTTCTTCAAAGTGGAGGTCTCTTCAAGGACAAAGGTACAAAGTAGAGCTCTACTCACAAGTTCATAATTCTCTATTTAATGTGACAGCCAAGAACAGTGGAAAGACAAAGTATATGGACCTTTCATCATATGAGGAGTCCACGATCTCATCTGTTGCAGGCGTATGCAGCTCTGTTCGAGGTTTTCCACTACTCTTGCAGAACATATAGAGATTGAAAGAAAATAAAATAGGGCGCAAAAAAATGCCATAGCATAATACCTGTACAATTTGTAACAAAACAGGATTAAAAAATGAGCGATATTAAACTCTCACAAGGTGTCGAGATTTAAACAGATTTCACACTTTTGGTGGGAAGTGAGGTGCCTATGAATTCGCTTAGTAGACACCCTCTCTCTCCACGATGGCCGAGCCCTGCTCGTTCCATGCTGTCGCCTTGGTGACATCACTGGCGGTGCGCACTCTATCCCTGTCGTTGGCCCGTTAGGGGGAGGGGGAGGCCAATACTCCGCACTTAATTTTTGCATTCAGTAAAGTCCCAAAAACCCTGCCCGTTTCGTGATAACTTTCACTTCGCCAGGGGAATGGTTTAGCTGTACTGCTGTTGGATATTTATAGTGTCCTCAATTGGCAATTGTTTTTACAATCAATAGCTGATTTACAAGTGTGTAGAAATACTTTGCGATCTCAATATGACAGGATTATTTCTACCAGGATACACAACACATGGGAGGAAAGAGTTATATGTATACATTCATTAGTAGGTCTAGGGAGGCAATACCGTAGAACAGGGGGGCGCAAGATTTTTTGGGGGGGGCGCGGCAGTTATAGAGGTCCTGCGCTCTCCCCCAAGGCATTTAAATTAAATGATGGGGGACTGCGCGAGGCCTCTATAACACACTAATACATGCCTTACCTTAACTTCCAGCGACGTGTCGTCATGGTAACCCGGTGCCGGTCACGTGATGTCATGTTGTCATGGTCACGTGACCCCGCACATTTTTTTACGCCGGGGCCGAGCAGGGGGAGGAGGGTGTGAGCCGCAGAGGACAGCAGGCATGGGTGCACACGGGGAAAAGTTTGCGCACCCCTGCCTAGAACATAGTATCTATTATTACGTGGTTAAATTAGCTGAGCTTGCACTATTGCGAACTAACTATTGCAACTATTGCATAGTAAGCTGTGTCGGCCATGTAGTAGTTGGTGCAGCCACATACATAGGGACTGTGTAAGACAGGACCATCTTGTGGTTGGCGCTGCAGGAAGAGAAGGTCCTGTTGTTTAGGATTTCTTCTGCGGACTGGAGGCGGCGTGCTCAGTCCTGATGGAGCCGGCGAAGTTAGAGATAGTGTCCAGGGAGCTAGTCAAATCCCCTGGACTAGGCCAGACCCATGCCCCTGAAAGCCCCAGCTAGTTCCCCTGCACCATAGTGGAGTGTTGTAGGGCTGGTCAATAGTAAGGGACTTGCCCCTAAGTGTGCAGACAATTCAGTGGAGCAGACGGAACCACGGCGGAGGATTCCCCAGGCCTGGTCCAGTTGCGCAATGCTACCGGACGTAAGGCGAGAGTGGGATTGTGTCAGTGGCCCTGCATCGTGGGATCACGGAGGCGGCCTGTCTGAATATACCCTGGTGTACCCGATTACCCAGGAAGGTAACCACGTGCACCAACACCACACGGGGAGGGCAGCGCTGCCCTCACATATATTTCTGGGAGGGACTGTTCTAATGGACATTGGGTTTCTGGTGCCCAGGGCACTCTCAGTACTTTGGGGGACGGTTACTGTGATTGTGTCTGTATACTGTATTACTGAGATTATGGGATCCTAGTAAAGTGTGTTGCATATACTTTGTGTGGATTGTGTTTATTGGAGGTATACCATATAGGTATACCGGTTCCGTGAGGGGCTATCCCGCCAACGCAGGGATCCTCACAGGTGGAGGCGCTGCACCAGCCACCCCAGGCTTCCCAAGCGCGGAGCCTTATGGCTCTTGTAAGCCTAACAGGTTAGCACCATAACACCCATATCAGCCAAATCTCCCTGAGGAGGAGGGAGGGGGTGTTACATACACTAAAAATAACTCCTCTACACAGAGAGAATGTGAATGTCACAAAAGGAGTCCCAGGAAAGAGGGGGTCTCCACAGATAACAATAACACTGTTCAGTTCCAGTGACCCCCAGCTCCTCATCCATGTCTACTTTAGCGCTTTCAAAGTTCCCGGCTACTCCATAAAGCATTTTTCATTCATTTACTATTTAGAATAAACAGTGGAGAATTGGAAAATGCTTTTCAGAAGAAACATCACAAAGACGAGTACAGCTGCAGCCACCTCCTCCCGATCGTCACCTTCCTCCTCCTCCTCCTCCGAAGTATTCCATTTGTAATGGAGACTTCGTTAAAATGACCAAATGCCCCTGTTTGCAGAGGTAATGTAGAGAAGAACTAACAGATCAAGAGCTTACCGTTTAAGTGTATCTTAATAAATCGGACCCCACACCAGGATCCTAGATGTACCTGTGTCCTGGTTCACCTTCTGTGCATTAATGCCAGGAAGTTGGCTCAACCAGGAAGGTGGATTAGCAACGGTTCTACACAGTTAATCTATAATAAAATGTTTGCGCTGTGTGTACCGCACGATATGAAAAGGGCGGCTTGACCCACGCTATTTTGCTTTATTCCTGCCGACACTGGTGTTAAATGTGAAACTTGTTACGCTTGTCACGTGGTAGAAATCTACTACTCGTCACAGCTTTGGGACTATCCCCACACTTAAAACACTGCTTCTAAAGGGAAATCATGCAAGCCAAGCACTGGAGAGTGGCGGCCCCAGGCCAATTAATGCTGTGGGATTTGCAAATAAAAATAGCACGTGTGAGCACATTCACATGTCTCAGACAGGTCTGCGACCCTGCTTGTCCCTATTATCTTCCAGTACAGCCAGGCATTCTGGGTAATGAGATTCAAATGGGCACTCACATTGTTTCGCTTGTTGCTTCTTATCCATTTTAACATGGATCCTCAAGCTTATGCATGCCATATCACACACAGCTTTTCAGCACAGCCTGGGTTAACAAAAAAAAGTGTACGGCCAGTAACCCTACTCACAGACAGCTGTTTAGACATTTTGGGTCTTATCAGTGTAAGGTCAGGTTACTGGCTCTGCAATGGGAAACTGGTGGTGGCTACAGCCAGGTTATGTGCTCGTACGTGATATTTGTATTTGCTGTACGGTGGAGGGGTTTGTCACTTTTTTACTTACCCTAACTTACTTTGTGCAGTTGAAGGGATCTTCGCCAGGATTGCCACAGGGGCTGGACCGGTAAAATGTTACCAGTTGGAGAGGCAGAAAAGTATTGTAATGTATGTAGCGGGTTACCCCCTGGCACTGCACTGCTAAGAATTATGTGGGGTATGGACCCCAGAAGCCTGTTCCTGTGTCCCAAAGTCATCGCGAACGACTCAGCTCTCTTGTTACCAACAGGTATGCACCACAAACACCCTGTAATGGCTCCTATCTGCGATTAGGGGGGGGGGGGGGGGGGGCGGACGACACCATTACATGTAAATTAAGAATGTAAGAATACTTAATAATATTATACTTACATTTTGCCAGCATCTACTGTATTACACATGTACCATATATGTTAAATGAGCTTAAATGTGAGTTTCAGTGAGAACAAATTGCACTTAGCTGCTAGAGTAACTGTACATAGTGCCAGGGTCATCCAAGGGTCTTCAGGGGCATGTTTGGCCTACGGGCATCGAGTTTGGAGCACTGGGATAGAGGATAAAGTAGATAGGGCAGAAAGTTAGAGAAGTAAATGGGAATTTTTAAGCGGACTTTGTCCCCTAGTCAGTGTGTTGTGAAGCAGTCTTCCTTCCCCTTATTCGGGAAGATTTCTGCCTCATTCAAGTGATTGCAGCTGAAATCTCCCACACAGTGATAAACAGCTTAATAGCACACTGGGTGAATTAAGCTACAGTACCAGATCGTGTTTCATTTGGTAGGTAGGAAGGACAATTAAAATGCTGGTCTATCATGTAAATGCAGTTAATACCCTATAATTAAGACACGTATTTATGTTGCGACTGCTGGAAAAAGACAAAAGAGACAAAGGTTGTCTGTGAAAATCTCCGAGCTACAAAACTGGGGCACAACGGTACAAAAGAAATGTTCCAGAAATGTCATGAAAAAAAAATCACATTGATTTAAAAGAAATTACTTTTCTGTAATAATTCTGGTGCTCTTCCAGGCCATATTTGCAGTCAGGTGACTGATGAATAACCCCCCAAGATCTTCTTGATAATGGAAGAGGAAAGGGATAATGGTCGGAAGACAGTCAGGCACCAGATAAAAGAAGAAAGCCAACTCAAGGGGCTCGAATATTCCACAATCAGGAACGAGGATGGGAGACGTAGTGTAATTAGCTTGGCAGAAAAGTAAAAGACAGAGGGAGTCAGCATTTAAGGTGTTTTGAAAAGATCTTCTAAGGAGAAGTTATCTGGTGCCATTGTAGACATGGGAACATAAGCTGTTACGACCTTGGGTGACTTTGGAATGCTGGTCTGAAGGTTGCTTAATAAGACATTTTACCACGTTAGTATTCCTTATGCATTGTGAAATATATGGTTGTGTATGATTAGAATAATGAATTGCCGACCTACGTGGCACTCTGAGAGTTTATCAATATTGAAATCTCTTCTCTATCTCTGCAACTGAGAACCCTATTCCACTGTGCTAGATGGTTTACTTGATTAGGCTAACACAAGGGCTTTAAAGAAGAAGTGTCTCAGTGAGTAAAAACACTGACTGTAACCAATGGCACTGAGTTTGAAGCAGGGGATTATACACGAAGACCCAAGGGGGTCCAAAAGAATCCTACGATATGCACTCGCTGTGTATGTCAAAGTAGTGACCATATAGGTCCTAGAGTTATCAATAACCTCGATCACCCTTAGTGATTTTGTTTGGATGACCTCACTAATGCACAACCTCCTATATGGATCATGTAGGATACGGACGAAAAATAATACTAATACAATTTTATTGAAATCAGAATATTTAAAAATGCAACATCCCAACAGTATGAGGAATGCTGGTGTACAACCCATCAACGTCTAGATAGACTAGAAAAGTCTGTCTGTCTATAATGACATCTTCCAATTTTAGGAGGACATCTTTTGTATCCCGAAGATACAAGGGCAAAGCCCAGACAACAGAATGTAGAAATGGATCCAAGTACATACTCGCATGGCTAGTGAGACTATCAATGCCCGAGACTATTGGTCTCCCAGGTGGAGGGGAGACCCCCTTATGAATTTTGGACAGATAGTAAAATGTCGCCAATCTTGGTGTTTTTACTAGGATAAAGTCTAGTTCAGTTTGGGCGATAGCAGGGAAACCTGGTTCAATTTCCAGTGTCAGATCCTTGTGACAGTCACTATATCTCCCTTTGCCTCAGTCACTAAAAACATAGATTGTAAGCTCACCTGGGCAGGGACTGGTCTGTAAAATTCATATTTACTGCAAACTGCACACTGTGTATACTATGTACACTGTGAAGCGCTTTGAGTCCCATTGAGAAAAGCGCTATATGAAATAAAACTATTGTTATAAAATAATAATTGATACCTTTATATACCCACTGCAGCTCTAATTAGATACTTGTTATTTATCCAATGTCAGTTGTAGCAATGGGAGCGTTAAAGGTAGCTCAGAAGATTTGGAATCGACTACAACAACATGCTTCCCTTCACATGCAGAAACAGTTTTGAATGTAAAGAGTTACAAGCCATGACCGATTATCACGGCCGGACGTCAAACTGGGGTAATCTCTTCTTTTCCCTCAGTGATTCTGTAATGAGACGGCTGCACCTTTTTTCTGTCACCCAAATGTAGCACCCTGTCCCTGTGCTATAAAAGCCGGTTTATATTTCTTCAAATGCTTTTAATCATTGTAGGATCCTGTCTACTCTGCTGATGTTATCTGAGTCCCGTAGATTCCATGTCTTTGTAAAGCTATTACTTCACTTTGATTGGCGTATTTAAGTGAGATACCATTTTTTTCTACGAAAATCTGTAACTCATGGCAGCGCGAGCCAGGGAAATCAGAGTTGCGACACGACACTGGTAATTATTTACAAAGTCTGGCGTCTCTACAACTAGATGCAGAAACTAGAGTTTACGATCATCTTACAGGCCCTGCATCCAATATAAGAGGTCTTAGTATTATTATTAATATTTTATATGGAAGTAAACTTGTACAAAGCATTTTAAAGCAGCCTTATTCACCCCCCCCCCCAAAAAAAACTAAAGTGAAGTCCTAACATAACCTGATAGTTATGCTGTGCTGATCTATTTCTAACTTTACATTAAGTTAAAATCTTCATTCAGCTGTTACCATGGCAGCCTCTGTTGTCTTAATAAGTGTGAATGGCAGTGGCCATTTTACCCAGGGCTGCTGGGAGTTTGGCTGGGCCCTTTACCTACTCCTGCGCCTCATCTCCGGCATCTCCTCCCGCTACGTCGCGTTATTGTGATGTCATGGTTTGGATGTCACCTGTTAAAGGAACGGGAACCCTAAGTTTGCGGGCAAAAGATGCCAACAGTCCTGGTCTTATAGCAGGCCTGCACAACTCGTAAAGCAAGAAGGGCCGACATGCTCCAAGGAAAAAAAAATTGGGCCGCACGGGTAAAATCATCATCATCATCATCATCATCATCATCATCATCATCATCATCATCTACACACACACAGACACACACACACAGGGACTCAGCGCTACACACACACACACACACAGGGACTCAGCGCTACACACACAGGGACACAAAATACCCACAACATATATATAAGCATATGAGTATCAGAGGAGTGCTACTGAGCATGGCAATAGCATAAAAACTAAAAGACCATTGACTTATAGATATTTATCCATATATATTAGGTCACTGAACCTGTAATGAGTCTCACTAGATGTGCGAAAACTGAGCTTTGTCTGTGGTTATGTTATGTATCTCTGGTTTTAATGCATATTGCCATGACTTAGTAGCACTCCTCTGACACTCATATGTTATATAATGTTGTGGGTATTTTGGGGGTTAATAGAGCTGTGTTAGGTGTCCAGTATGTTTTACAATTCTTGTCCAGCTAGTCATGGCTGATTGGAGGTTGGCAACCTCCTACTAATTTTAAGCTCACCCCCTCCCACATTTTAAATGGTTATGGGCTCACTCCATAGCACTTCACTCAGGGGGGAACTTGCCTGCTTGCAGTTTGGCTGTGACATCTTAATACAGAGTGCTTTTCCTGATAATGTACAGGTTAATAAAAGCTCAGTCAGACAGGACTTTGCAGCTAAATATGATCAGATTTACTAAAATTTTCCTGTTATTAAACAGGGATTAAGAATTTATAGTAGCGTAGGGACCCTGAATGTGGTAGCCTTGGCGTTGGTTCAGGGGCTTACAACAATTTGGGCCAAAAATGTCAAACTAAAGACCAGTTACTATTAGATATTTATCCATATATATTTAGGCAAGTTGTACCGTGATGAGTCTCACTAGATGTGCTAAAACTGAGCTTGTCTGTGTTTTATGTTATGTCTCTGGTTTTAATGCATATTGCCATGCTCTCATAGCACTCCTCTGATACTCATATGCTTATATATATGTTGTGGGTATTTTGGGGGTTTAATAGGAGCTTGTTAGGTGTCCAGTAGGGGTATATTAATACCTAAGGTATTATAAAATATGTCACTCATTGGAGGACTCAAAGCCTATTAATCTGAACGATGTCAGCACCTCGGTCCCCACATATCCCAAGCAGCACCCACTCGGCTACACAATCTCCCTATTTTAATCTCAAAGGCACTGTTATATTATTTATTTCCCTAATAAATGTCTTTATAAACAGTACCTTTAGAAAAATACATAAAACCAAGCAATCATAAGCCTCCCTGCTGCACAGGCGTATAACAAACCCCTGCAGCAGTCAGCTGCCATCGTTAGCTATAACATGAAATGTTTGTCTGTTAGCATGTTTGTCTGTGGGTTTGTGCGTTTTGTGATTGGTTGGCGGCTGGCCACACCTCTCGCTGTAGCCCTCTCCCATTGGCTGTGGGGCAGGGTAGCTATTTCACTCTACCACTGTCCCTGAGGCTAGGATTGAGGTATGTGAGTGGTTCTGTCTTCGGTGCTTCCCCCTCCCACCCCCGGTTCCCGTGGTCGCACACTCACGGCGGTGGGCACGAGGGAAGCGGGGAAGTGATGGAGGAGTTTCAGCAGCTCTGGGAGAGGAAGCCTACCGCACGAGGTTCTCCCCTGGTCACCACCCCCCTCCCCTCCCGGTTACCGCTGGCGTCGGCGGGTGGACGGCTGAGCAGGGTGGGGGGTGTTGGGGAGTCTGGCCAGAAGTGCTCTGGGAGCTGAAGAGCTTGGTGAAGCGGCCGCACTTGGCCAGTCCTTAACCCGGCCGGTCTGGTCACCTGGCGTGCAGCAGTTGAGGTGCAGCCTTCCCCCTCCCAGTGCTTCCCGGTCAGCCCCCACGGTCGACTTTCGGCGCGCGCTCCGGTCTGCAGCCAGCGCGCTTTTCCCCCATTTGGTTTTACGCTCCCTTGAGGCCGAGCAGTATGCGTGCGGCAGGTGCGGTTCTCTGCCGGTGCTCCCCGCCTCCCCGGGAGGGGTCGGGGGGTGTTTGGAGGAGACGGGTGCGAGGGGGGAGAAATGGGGGGGGGGGGGGAAGGGTGGGGGGGCGGGGGCGGGGGGGGGGGGGGGGGGGGGGTGAGAATCGACTGCCGAGCCCCAACCCGAAGCAGCGCGATGTATGTTTGTCCGTCTGTCTTTGCACCCCGTTGAGAAAGGTCCCATTCCGGGACCGAAACGTCGGATTGGGCGGCCTCTGTTTGTACGTATGCCTAATGCAGATTTCTGGGAAAACTGGATCTGAGTACAGTCTTTTCTTACCGGACACAAGAATGGTAATAGTGCTTCTTTAACTAGAGGCCCCATTCTATATCAATCAGCATCAAGCTGTCAACGCCATACTGTGTCCAGGGACCTGGCACAGGGGTGATCTCCCTGAGGGGAAAGGGGATCCCACTCCATTGGGAGGGTGTACCTTTGAAAGGATAGCACAGCAAGATGTGTGGCTGAGCTAATCACTGTAAGGGGCAGTTGGCCCGCACCTTAAGCCACAATAAAGACAACCTTGATCAAAGACATTCTCTTGTGTGAGTCTGGAGTTACTCTACAGAGCATGGCACCAAGAAGGAGTTCCTCATCAGAACCATCTCCCTGCGGACGCAGAGATCCTGATGAGGTGGAGACGCTGCACTGGATATAGGTAGGACTCGCACACACTACCTCAGCTGCCTGTCTGGGTTGGCAATCCCCACACAACATCATGCGGGAGACTCAGGAGTCCTGTTGCCAACAGGTGCACCACAGGGGGGGGGGGGGGAAGAGTGATGTGAGGTGCACAAATTAAATCCCGGGCAACGCCGAGTATATCACCTAGTATATATACACACGCACACAATTTGTGGTACTGACTCTGAGCGATATAAAATATGGTAACAATATAATAAAAGTACTGTAGTAAACCATTTTTACTGCTGCTCTCATATTTTTACTTTAACAAGCAAAGATAAATTACTCATGAGTGTGTTTGCATGTCTTTCACTGATCCACTAGCAGGCTTCATTTACCCTATGTTCACATGTCACACAGAGGTTAAGATGCAGGATTCTGGGTAGTGAACTGGAAATGAGCACCCAGTGGACATGTCACTTTAATCTCCCTATCCACTTTATTAGGTGGATTACTTAGAACTTTATCCCGCTGCTCTAAACAGCTTTTACGGCTTAGGCCGTGATTATACAGAAAACCGCAGGCGGCATCGCATGGCGCAACACCTCGCGGCTCAAAAACAAAAGACATAAATCCAATTACAGTTAACATACCAGTAGCGGAGTGCGCGCTGCCTGGAGCTGCAGGGCGGATGACTGGAGAGGAGATAGAGGATTTTGTTATTGGCAGGCGACGGTCGCGTCACGGGAGCGGTTCAGCCAATGAGGGCGAACCGTTCACGGCCACGCCTCCAAGCCTCCTCTGCCCTGTCTTCCCGGTATAATCAAGATGCTGCTCGGCATCAGTGCTGGGTGCCGTTACAGAATAGCGCTGCCGCCCAGAAGCTCTTGGTATAATCGTCCCCAGTGCTCACTGCTGCGCCTGGCGCCACATGAACGGGTGGAAGTCGCTATCTGTGGTCTATTGTGGAGCGATGTGATGCGCGGGGGGGGGGGGGGGGTTTCGCGGCCATTATGTTCTACTCTACAATACCTGGACTCCTATTGGCCCACACTATCTGCCCTGCCATTGGCTCCCCGCACACCATGTGATCACGTCGCGGCAAGGAAAGACAAAAGTCTTCTCTTTCCTGCCAGCAGACCCGTCATCGCGCTTTGCGCGCCCACACACACAGCGACTGGGACTGCCCCATCCAGGGCTAGTGTGGCACGGATGCCGAAGCGCGCGCAGCAGCGGCCACTGGGGACCTGGCCTTAGCTTGGCCCGAGCAAGATGCAGATTCAGTGGACCCATTCAAAGACAGATGTTGCATGCTTTTAAACTCAGGTGTTATCTAACCTACTGTATATTTTAGTGACCATATACATCTTGATAAAGAATCAGGAAAAGGACGTGAAGCTCATGGATTCAGGAGATGAGCATGTGACTTAGTGACACGAGCCGACACCCACTAACGGTCATTGGTTGGGACCCTGCATCTGCTTGTGAATGTATGGAGGGCGGGGGTCTTTTGGAAAGCCTAGTGTGGAAATTTAGGAGTCAAACGCTTGCATTGATCTTTTTCTGCAGGAAGAGTCCACCACCACTTTTTTTCTCCTATTTTGTATAACGCATTAATAAACGTGGACCTATTCACCTGTTCTGTGCATTCAACCTCTTTTTTCTTATTTGGATTCATATGTGAAAACTGCATAAGCAAAGTGATCAATGATATGTTTACTTTTTCTACATTCAAATTCTTCATTTTTTTTTATTAATTATTAATTGCTATTTAATCTGCCCGCAACAGACACAATTGAAATGTTTCTTTGCATCAATCAATTTCGTCATATCTCAGATAAAATGAACTTCTGTGTCTCAGAGATTATTGCTCTGGGAAAGAAATTCAAATAACAATTGCTAAGTCTAGCTGACTAAATAGAAGTTTCTTGCACCACATCAAAATTGTTGATATCTATGCTCCTATCTATGACTGTATGGCTTGAGGACAGCAACCCCCCCCCCCCCCCCCAACAGATAACTCCCTGATATCTATGGTCTGCAGCTTCAAGTGTTCCACTTCCTCTCAACTAGACTCAACTAAAGGAGACACAGGAAGCAGGTAGGACAACAAAGCCACAGTCCCACTTGACATCCTCTGTTGGTCGTGCAGTAAAAACACAGCCATTTTTAACAGTAAAGTCACAATTCGAGGCCCTATTCCAATGAATGTGCTTCCCAGACAAGGGGAGGACGCTATACAGCATCTTCAAAATGGACACAAGTCTGGCTGTATAATAAATATCTATGTACTGCTTGTATTAGGGGGCTGATACGCAACCAAAAGAAGTAAGGGCCCGGCTATAAAGCAGATTTTATGAAAAATTTGGCACACATTAAAAAATATATATTTCTAAAACAAATGACATCAATATTCTCCAAAATAAAGAAAAAATCTGAGGCATACATGATCATACATGTAAATGTAACCCACCCTGCCCGGCTTCCTAGGGAGATTACACCAGTTGTGTGTTTAACATCAGCATAGATTTACCTTGTCTCGGGGTGCTGGATGTGTTCGGCTGGGCGATGGAAAAGAGAATTTTTATAGTACAACTTCAATCTTTACTCATGTTCCCTGGCTTGGGAACACTGCATCGGCATTTACAAGAAGATGAACATGGTTGTACCTTGTTTCATCCACACTGTTATCCCTTTATACATAGTTCTTCCCTAGGTGCCTTCTGTTAACACTCCTGGGAGGTGCGTACACTTGTTACTGACTACCTGTAATGGACTTGGCCCCCCTTTACTGCGCTTGCTTAGCTCTGTCCATGTGATCGTTCTATTTCGGGCCCCTTCTGAGATCCTGCTCTGGGGAGGTTATAACCACCCTCCTTTCTCATGCAGGAAACTGCCACTTTCTCAGGGGCTATTAACTGTGTATGGACATCATGTTGTGGGTCTCATCTTCTGACATCCCAGAGCCCTATCTAGACAGCTCTCTGTGGCATATCTGCATTCCCTTTCTGGTACCTGCATATATCTTCTGTGCATTGTTGTAGGACAACTAACTCAAACACAACAAACAGGGGGGAAAGGGGGGGTGCAGCAGTCTATTTCCTCTTAAAATTCCTTATCATTGCTGTAACACTCCATGTGGGAAATGGCAGACACCTTATTGTAGTAATAGTGGCAAATACTTAAATAAGAACTCAGTTGGGAAGAAGCAGAAAGAGAAGTTAGAAGACACAGGACGTTGCGAGTGATTTCCAGGTTGGACAGCTGGGATTTGCCCTCCACCCACCACCCACTGCTAACGCCATCCTCGAATCAACGCTGTCCTCCAATGCTTCCACAGTCATCCATTGTCCTCCGACGCTGCCGCAGCCATCCTGTGACCTCGGCTCCACCGGCATCATCCTCTGATCTCCGCCGGCATCCGGACCTCCTCCGGTCTTTGCCATCATCCTCCAAACTGGGACATTTTGAGAACTATCTGGACACCGCAACAGGTCATTAAAAACCGAGACTGTCCCGGCTAAACCGGGATGTCTGATCACCGTAAGTGCCCCATGAGGTAGACACCAGGTCTTGAGGTCTGGCTCTCCAGAGGCCCCATGACTTAGTGGCTGCGTCCTGGGGTTTCAGCTCATTTTGTCTAGGGGAGTGCTGAGCGCGATCTGGTCGAGGTAGGAACGAAAGAGGAGGACTCTTCCGGTCGCTTCATCAGTGTCACCGCGATCGCTCTGAGGAGCTGTCACATGATAGCTTTGTGCAGCAGAGACTGCTTTCGCAGCTGTTCCAGTTCTGAAAAGGTCAATAGGCTTCAGAGAAAATAATGTCGTTTTGGGTAGTGGGGGTGACTGTCCCTTCAAGGGACATAGATAATAGAAAGTGCAGTAAACTGTATTTTATATTTACCTTTGTTTAAATTGGGTATAAAATGGTGCTTCAGAGGCAGCTCTGATTCCTCAAAATCAACTCCGTTAAACACAAGGCTGGCAAAGATAATGCAGATCAAACAAATATAATGAACACAAGCTGTTCTAGCAGAAAGTTAAAGCCCCGTCACTGGCCACCGTCAAATGGTTAAAGGGGTGACATTTCTCGTTGGAATTGCTACAATATTACGTCAACCATTGAATGTATCCAAAGACTTTTTCCTAACACCGCCGTGTAGATTAGTGCGCAGGACAAAGAGGAACAAAATAGGTATCAAGCCGTTTGTCTACACCATCAGGAGTGAGTAACTTCAGTCCCCAAGAGCCACCAACCGGTCAGGTTTTCCTCATATCCCTGCTTCAGCACAGGTGGGCCAGTCTTCAACTTCACCACCGGTGCAGAAGCAGGGATATCCTGAAAACCTGACCTGTTGGTGGCCCTTGAGGACTGCAGCTGCTCACCCCTGGCCTCTATATATAACGAAGGCTGACACCGAAACATCTGAGGCAACACGGGCTGGGAAATGTGACGAGTTTACTTTAGGAATCTGATCCCTAGGTTGTATTCTTCCATAAGTGAAAGCAGAGGGCTTGCTTGTATTTTCCATGTAGAAGAACGCACAAAGACGCCCATTCAGTCTATTTCTGTCTCTTTTTGTCAATCTCTTGCACTGTAATGAAACATTTTGATCGTGGGGGACCTTGTTATGTACGGGGAGAGCACGCAGCACACGAAAATGTAACCCTACCAGCGCTCGCAATAACATTGTGGCAACGTATAGGGGAGCTGCAGTGAAGGTGGTCAGTCATGTGACACTTTTAACCCCTTCATTGCCATGACAGCAAAAGTGTTAAAGCAACAATCTCCCCCCCCCCGCCCCCCCCAGAAGCCTGTATGATTTTAACTTGTATAAAGTTAGTATCTTGGCCTGTAAGCATGTCCTGGTTTTTGTTTTAATATTATCGGGTTTTTTTGTGTTTCAAAATCAGAACTTTTGTAACTCTGTAACCCACCGAGGTTACCGTGGTAACCGTGAGACTGCGCCGGGCTCGGGGGGGGGGGGGGGGGGGGGGAGAGCTCCATTTGAAACTCCCCGGACACGTAATATTTCAACCGCTTATATCTCCTGAACGAAGCGTCAGATTTATCAAATAAAATCAGTGTGGGAAAAGTCAAGTATTGATCATTTGATTTACGTTAATAAAAAAGGTGTGTGGACAGCTGCTTTGACGTGTATTACATTATTCCATCTGCATTCAATGCCTTAAATTCATGTCTAGCGGCACACAGGACAACAAGCACAGTCGTAAGACATTCGCTCACGCTTATGTGTAAGGCTCACAATTGTCTCGTACATAAGTATGACCACTAAAGCTGTTCCAAACTTGTGCTGAGCTGAATTATAAAGCGGTACTCAGAAAATTCAGAATGTTCCTAAGAGACCCATATTTTTTTTTAATAACTGGATTTTGTGGTAATGATTATTATTATTATTATTATTACAGACATGTTTATGCACTTTTCACAATCCGTACGTTAAAACAGCAGTCCAAGCTGCCATCTTTTTTATTTTCCCTTTAATATGTGCATCAGTACAATCCTCACAATAAGTAATTAGCTAAGTTGCCGATTGATCCGTTCTCCTGTATCACTAAATGGCTGCCAGTGCAGCAGAAGAGGACCAAAGATGCCAAGTTCTGAGGGGAAGATCATGTAACCAGGCAGTCACTAGATACAATTGGTGAATCCCTAGAGAGAGGGAAGGGCTCAAAACGAGGTGTGCCAGAGCCTGTTTCAGAAGAGAAAGGGGGTGGGACTTTGTAAATCATTGCTATAGAAACAAAAAATGGTTCTTACATTATAATACAGTAAAATGTCATTCAGAGTTGTTTTAAAAAAATGCTGCAAGTATTTTCTCATAGTACAGACCTGATTTGTTTAAAAAAAACAAAAACCACACATGTAGGATATTTCTTGGTCTGCAACTTGAAGGTCTATTCACCAAGACAGAAGTGGTGCAATTCTAGAGCAAACACTTGGCACAGGCGCGTCAGAGACAAAATCCTATTGATGGTAATTGGATTTTTTTCCTTTGATACATCTGGTGCCATTTTATTTTGCCCCAGAATTGCTTCCCTTTTACTTTAATACATAGGGGGGAATTTGTGGGGCGTCAAAAGTGTCAGTACTAAAAAGTAATACAAACCTTACAAGTGTGCGCTGTATGTAAGAAGACTGTATACATGTAGCCATGGCTGGTTTTGGGCTATCAGTCTGCCCTCCTCCTGGCAGTAATCCCTGGTAAGGGCAGGTGCCAGGAGTAAGCATGGGTTTTCCCCACACCGCTACAGCTCATTGAGTCACAGAAAATGTAGTGTAATCAGGCCTGGTTTCCAATCAGGGGTAAGGGGCTGGTTCCTGCTGGATCTGTACTTAAGGGGTTGTACTTCCTCAATTTAATCAGTCTGCTTCTACCTTGAGAGAGGCATAGTCTACCCGTGATCAGTTGTACAGGGCGCTGCCTACTGTGTGCCCTCCCTTAGGGGAGCAGTGGGAGACTGTTCCCCTTACCCTACCAGAGAGTGAGGGAAGAGCTAGGACTGCTCCTGGTGCCCGCTGGCTGGGTGTGTAGGTCCAGGGACATCCTAAGGGTGCAGGCCCTATATGCTGCGGACTGACTGCTGTGCCGTGTGCATACAGAATAAAGTGTTCCTGTTTAATATACTTCTTGCCTGAGACTGAAATCTATCAGGAAGAAGGAGAAAGAGACTCTCCTGCAGGGATTTCTCCCCTTATCCTGGGGGGCTGCAAAAGATGGAAGCGCTGTCACCGTGAGTACGAGTCCGTTTATACCCCACTCTTTGTACTCTTTGATAAAGTGCCCTGAGCGTGAAACATGTCAGAGTGTTTGTCAGTATTTTGTGCCTAAGTTCTTTTAACCTATTAAATCTTTGAAAGAATTTCCTGTGTCCCATGCTGCATCGGTGAGGCTGTGCTCCGGTTCTATATTTGGATTTCGTTTTCAGGCTATACCCCAGAAGCCTGTCCTGACATCCCCTACCGTCATGCGGGAGACTCAGGGCTACTGTTTATCAGCAGGTATGCACCACACTACTCCAAGTAACCAGCATAGTTTTCCCCGTAATAGACCCTATTTGCAATTGGGGGGTGGGGGAACAGGGGGGGACGGGACGACAGGGTTACATACATATGAGGCGTAATTTGTTACTAAAAGGATTTTTGATGCATCCCTCATGCTGAATGCCTTATTGACTCATTTCTATTAAAACAGAATGATGTGTATTTTATATACATAACTAGTATTAGTAAATACCAATTATTAGTGCAATATTATTAATAAATAACCATACTATGTAAAAAATTAATTTTTGCAAACTATAGAATAAAACATCCCTTCTGGGCCGAATATATTTTGGGTTCATACGTAGCAACTTCATTCTGAACTAACACTATTAACAGGCTTTTTATGGTTAATGTGAACAAAATAAGGCGCAAACAAATAAAATTGATATCTTGTGAGCAAACTCAGATGCAGCCTATACACCTGCGGTAACCCAAACCGCAAAAGACACTAAACTAAATAAACTGGTGTTCGTGGCGCAAACAAGAATGTGAATATAACAGTTCAATATAACAGTGCAATAAACCCAGTGTATATAAGACACTGATATCACTTATACTGCTTCTCCATGGAACAGGATCCTCCGAAGTAGTTACTCCTTGAAAACCCTCATGTAGAAAAGAAAGCACGATGCATGCAATATGGGGCATTAACATTTTACTTTCATTGCCATACAACACATGGGGAAAAGGGACAACTCACACTTTCACCGCTGGTCAAAAGCAGAGAGTGGCTTTGGGCGCACTCCAACCCTACTGCAGACTCAGCTCCAGACTCGGCTCCTTGCTGTGTGCGTACCCGCGTGCACAGCTTCCCCTTTCTGCGTCTCTCACTCGCGTCCCGGGTTTTTAGGGTTAATGCCCAGTTAAACTTGTGGGACGATTTTGAACAAATGTGGATTGTCAATATACATTTAGAGCAAAGTTTAAACTACCACATTTCTAGAAGGTTCAAACAGGCAAGGTTTATGTCACAGGAGGTACTAGTTACAGGAGTTACACAAACAGCATAGAAGGCTTCCAAAAATCACCAAAACTGTCTACGGTTAATCTGGACCTCCTTCTGCTTATCTACACATTTGGCAGCTTTATAGAGGGTTCAATAACCGGTATCATGTAAACATTAAAAGTTTCAAAAATCGTTTACAGACCTGCCCTTTGGCAACAAAGTATCACAAATAGATCAGATGCTGTATTCCAAATAGCAGGCGGTCTATTAATCTTGTTTTTCTGCCAGGTGAGGGGAGCGCAGAATGTTCACGACATATATGAAAATTAAGATTGAGAAAACATGGTGCGACCAATAAAGTGAAGTGAGTTCTTTAAATAAAGTGTAAATCTTCCACTCACATATTCTTACTTGAGTTTAAAACATGTTGGAGACTCAATCTCTCTCTAACTGAAGCTGCAGTGGGGCGAGATGTCAGTGGCGATCTTCTCAAGGTAATGTAGTACGGTGTGTATACTTTTTCTCTCCAATATAAGGAAGGAAAGGAAACTCACATGGTGTAGTATGCTCAGAATTTGTATTTAAAATCACAACATGTAGCAATGGCAGTACACACCCATTTGTACACATGAATTGGGTGTTGTACAAGTGCTGGGGATTTCGTCCGTGCCGCTCCAATCTCCGGCGTGATTCTCCTTCCCTGGACCCTCCGTCTCTTCCGGTGACGACTCGGCTACTGGCAGGTCTTTTGGGAGCGCGTCAAAGCCGTTGCCAGGACTCCTCTACATAGCTGAGACAGGACTCTACGCGTTTCGCTGATTAGCTTCTTCAGGAATCTATACCTGTCTGTCTTTAACTGAGTATATATAGGCTTTTTGCTTTGATTCTTAATTGTCTCTATCTAATCAATTACATATGTAAATGATCTATACTATATGACTGATCACTGTTCTATCCATTTTGCTTACACATGTTGACATACCAAATATACTATTTGTCATTTCCATAATTAACTTATGTTGCTCATACATAGCAACACCCCAAAAATCATATCTACGTGTGACAATTGTTGCAATCGTTGTGATACAAAAGGGCTACAAATGTACATGAATATAACACATTGAAATATAAAACTAACTATAATTTATTAATATAACGCAATAACAATAAAACAACCATGGAGGTATCTATATAGAGAGAAACAAGAGGATACCGAGAATTAGTGTAAGTAATGAGATAAAATAATCTTAAAATGTATGAATGAAAAAATAATAAATAATGGAATCTAATGATGATGATGCTTCTATTAATATTCAATCACGGAAAGCTCCGATATCAATATCTACATTTAACCCTCCTGGGGATTATGTGTTCATCTTGTGATCCAATATGTTTCACATTTGGCAAGTTTGTTTAATCTATTGCCTCCCCTCCAATGTATTGGGATATGTTGTATGCCCATATATTAAAGATGTTTAGGATCTGATTGATGTTTTATTTTAAAATGGTTTGATACTTGATGTGTCAGTAAGCCTTTCCTAATATTTTCCAAATGTTCTAAAATTCTAACTCGTAAGGGTCTAGAAGTTCTTCCGATATACTGGAGGCCACATCAATCAGATCCTAAACATCTTAAATATAAGGGCATAGAACATAGCCCCATAGATCGGGACCTTGAGAAAGCGCCTCAAGCACGAAACATGTCGGTCTACTTGCCAATGATCCATTAAAGCTATTTTTGTATCCAAGTTACCCTCCTTCTTCATTTTTGGTGGTGCATTGCAGTCTCATCGTTGTTGTCCATTCACTCCCGCGGACGGCACACTAAACGATCAGGCCCGGAAGTCAAGAAGCTATAAGGTATATTGACTTTGTGCAGTGATAGTCATTTACCTTGCTGGAGAAGACATATGGATGTCTAGGGGAGTGTTTTCTCAGTATCATAAAGATATATAAGATTTTTTTACGCCATTTATCTCCCTTGATGCAGCACGCTCTGATATGAGTGGGGCCAGGTAGGCGTTATCTTATTATTTACTAAACTGGACACCCCCGAACATATACTCCATATACATATTTATGGGCCTGATCTTATCCAATTTTATAAGAAGTTGTTCAAGTTTAAGAAAACCTCAACAGTCTCTTGTTGCTAAGAATATTTTGGAGCCCCAGATTCCACTGAACTTTTAATCCTTATGCATATTTTAGTATGAAAACTAAAATCTAGAAATACATGTGCATTTATTGGCAGTATGATCTTTGCATTGAATAAATTGCATGTGTTATGGTACCTTCATGAGAGGTTCTCACTAGAGTGCAAGCTCCTGTGTCCCACATTGACAGAGAAAATAAAGTGTACTTGTTTTCATGTGCTCGGTGTTGGAGGGTCTGATGTAATGGTTTGTACAAATTGCTGCATTTCTTTGGATTCATGAGACCAGGAGTTTCATTAAGTTGGTGCTTTAGTTTGTGCTCACAGGTGATAATGTAATTTGCTGTATGCTGTACAGAGGAGGGTTTTGTCACTTTTTTACCCACCATAACTTATTTAAGGCGTGGTTGAAACCTATCCCAACTTCAAATTGCAAAGCCAGTATAACCAACCTCCCACTGATGAGACCCACAAGGTTGGAACAGCTGTCTGTGAGTAGGTTCTTTGCGTTTTGGCTAAGAGCAAGTGTAGTACCCATCCTGCATGTGGCAGAGGCGGGACGGGTAGTGGCACACACTTGGTCCTCTGGCCATTAGGTCGGGAAAGCTTATGGAGCCCAAGTTCATTCGCTCAACGCACCCAGGTCTAGTCTCCCTGGGGTGGTGCCCAACACCGACACACCGGATATGGGATGAGCTGCGCACTTTTACGAGACCCGCATTCAACTGGCACCGAGCACGTTTGGACACAGACGTAATGGGGTTTTTTTTACGGCACAGAACACCCGTCACCCCCGGCCAAAATGGCGCTGTGTCTGGATGGGGCCCTGTAGTGTCTTTGTACCCTCCCTGGCATTCTGGTCGGGGGCATTTTAATACACATGTAACCCTCCCTGTCTGACTCCTAGGGGGATTACATCATTGTGCAAAGGTTAACTGCTCCACATGGATTACCTTGACTCAGGGTGCTGGATTCAGGCGGCTGGGCGAGGAGGTAGCAAGGGTGGAAAATAATGGGTGCCAGGAACTTTTGTAGTACAACTGTCATTTATTTGTGTCCCCAAGCACAGTGACCACTCACATACATATTGACAACATTGTACTGTATTTTAGAGCAGACATACATGAATATGGCTCTTCCATCAGTGCCCACACTTAGCACTCAAATGGAGGTACATTGACTTAGTTGCTCTAAGTAGATGTGGGACCCAGGCCCACTTGTTGCTTCATGTAAGAGCTGATCCGCCGACACCTGGGAGCCTCCTTTCCCGAGGCCGTCTGCGCCGTACCCTATTCCTTTCCCTTCATTATTCAGGACTCCGTTCCTTCTTTTGGGGATTCCAACTTAAAGGGTAATGTCCTTATCCACACCATAATAAATGAGGGGGCTTGGTCTGTGCTATTACTTTATACACATTACTTATCCAGAGACCTTACCCCAACCCCTGTCCACCAACCGAGCAAGCTCTTAAATGCTCCCAACCCATAGCCATGTTCCGTCCCCTGCCCACCAACCAAACAAGTTTTACTAACTAATGTACAGCGCTCTGGATAAGGGCGCTATATAAATGTAGTTATAAATATATCTACTCTCCCTGAGGCTCCCCTACTCATCCTCCAGGAACCTACACATCTCGAATTTTCTCCCTCACTTAAATATTCTGCCATAATGTCAGAATCCCTATGGCAACACAAGGTTATATGCTAACCTGCTAGTAACCCTTTAGGAGGGGGGTTACATGCACCCTCACACTGAGCACTGTGTTTTCCCTTTGCACTTTCTACACAGGCAGTTGAGGGGGGGGGAGACGGTCAGATGTCCTGGATTGCCAGGGTGCTGAAGACCTCTCAAGACTGAAATGGACGACAGGTTGCCATTCGGCTGAAGTCACTGCTCAAGAGCACGGTTGTTTTGAGACCACACACAGTTCACATGAGAAATTTTTCAAGTAGGACCTTCAGAAGAAGATCCACAAGAGTGTGTACCTAGGCACAGATGTCACAACACTGTTACCAGAGAGCACATACTTGGGTTCCAGAAAAAAAACAGCTGTGGTTTACTAGCTATGCAATTTTTTTACCCAGGCTGTGCTGAAAAGCTGTGTAATGCGACAGGCATAAGCTTTTAGGGGTCCATGTTAAAATGGACAAGAAGCAAAAGGTGACACTGTGCGTTCATCTGCATGTCATTTCCCAGAATCCCTGGCTGCAATGGAAGCATTGCATGATAAGCAATACTGGTGAAAAGCAGGGTTGCAGACGGGTCTGAGACATGTAAATGTGCCCACAAGTGATATTTTATATTTGCTGTGCTTTGGTTTTGAAAGGGCCTATTTCTAGCTCAAAGCTGAAAAGGCCAGAAACGCAGCTAAAATCCTTCAGGCATCTGCAAACACTGCTGAATGTTCTCCTTTATTCCACACCCACTTTCCCCAGCCTCTTGTCTGTTTCTCTCTTGACTCTCTGCAGGCCCATTTTTGCCCCGGGATATTCATCTGCAATCCCTTTGAAGCAAGCTTCATCTTGTTACTTGTGTCAATAGAACCATTGTTTTAATTCTATCTTCTATCTTCTTCTGGTGACTTTCCCCTCCATTCCAGCTAGAGACACAGCAGGATACAGTCACACCTCTCTACCCTCAATCAGAAAGGAATTTTTCCCCCTCTCTGTTAAATCCAAGGCTAGATTCACTAAGTGTCCGTTAGCCTATTTAATGTTATGTTAACCTAATTTGACGCCCGTTAATCATAACGCAGTATGGATTAAAGCAAAGAACGTGACGTTAACAATGATTTACTCCCGTAAAAAGCATGGCGTTTTTTTGTAACCGACATCATTCTTCATGACGTGTGAATGAGCTCATTACAAATTAAATTACAGATGTAGCAAGACTCACTGTCCCCGGCCGAAGAAGAAAAAAGTCTGCGGCGGCAGAGACAGTGTCTGTCGCAATCGCGCTGCGGGGGTCAACGCTTCCAAATTGGGAACCAACGCAGCGTTTATCCTCTGGTGCTGCGATCATCCCGGTCATGTTACTGTAGGTGAACATAGCACTGGGTACAGTAAGGTTAGCTTCGCTCTGTTAGGGCTGGGACCCGCTGCGCCCGGCGGCGCGGGCGGCCGCGTGAGCGTTCCCCACCAGCAGGGGAATCCTCCCGAGCAGGTCCCAGTCCCCCCTCGCGGCTGGCTCACTACGCGCTGTGACGCGTCAGCTGCCAGGGGATGCAAGAAAATTGTGATCCCAAGCGGTGACGCGTCATGTGGTGCGCTGATGAGCCAATCAGCGGCTGGGGCGGGAGCGGGAGCTGTCATCAGGCGGCTTCCTACACAAGGTAGGGGGTGTGTGTGTGTGTGTCAGAAGGGGAAGAGAGCTGCTTACCTTACAGCAGCCCGCAGCAGCTCCCTCCTGCAGCCCGAGCCCGTGGAGGGAGTGGGGGGGTGTAGCGGGTCCCTCCGCTCAAACCACGCCCCCCCCACCTCCCACTCCCGCCCCCCTCCCGCTCCGGCTCCGGCTCCCTACAGACCACATATCGCGGTCTGTGTCTGTCAGCACCCCGCCTGTCTGCAGTGCGGGCGCACTGACTGAGGGAGCGGGGCCTTAGCCTTAAGGATAAAGCCTGGGAAATAACACAGCATCATTTGTCATATCTAACTTGGCGTTACTCCCGTCCAGACCCTGAAATAGGGCTTTTGAGAAAGCAAGCAAAAGATCAACACCTTAGATACCTGGGAAATATGCTAAATTAAATCAACTGAATATCTTTGACATTTAATTAGCACATTTCTCAGGTTGTGTCTGTGTCTCTGTGTCTCTGTGTCTCTGTGTCTCTGTGTCTCTGTGAGAAACACAAAAGCAGAGGCAGGAACACCAGTGACATATTTTTTATTTATTAGAAGGCTTTGTTACAATACATCGAGATATATTTTCACATATGCACAATTAACAGAGCAGTGCGAAATACCCAAATGCAAACATAACATGTATATTAGGTGTATATATTATCGTGTGCATTCATCACAAACTATAAAGTCCTTTTCTTTTCTTTAATTCTATTTATTTCCGAATATTATTTATGTTCTAAATGAGCTAGAAAGAAGAACTTGAATTTTGGCTGCCTCTAGGATGAAAAAAGTGTGCAAAGGATTTCTACTAAAAAAAACAACACATTTGAGCCTCACAAAGATATCAGCAGAGACCGGATCACATTGTTAGGGAAATTGAAGGTAAAATGCAAAGGTAGGTTGTTGAGATTTTTGGAGATGAGTTACAAAATACCAGAGATTAAGGGGTCTTTAAAGTGCCCATATACTGCGTTACCTGATTTGTCAGGAAAGTGAATAATAAATGCGCAGCGTTTATACCTAGAGATGGGCAAAAAATGTTTGCCGATATGGATCCGCCTCGTATCTGCGTGGTTCTTTTGGTCCGCGTATTTCCGCGAATCAGTCCCAAAAAAGGACAGACGCAGTTTCGGCTTTTATTTACATTTTAGGCCTGGGACATGGTGCAGGGAGCGGCGCTGGGCAGCGCTGACGCTCATGCTCACCTGCTCACGCAGGAGATTTTTCTTGTCCCTGCATGAGCGTCAGCGAGCGCGCTTGTGTACAGGGTGGGAGCCGGGCGGGAGGCGGGCCGGGAGGCGGGGCTAGGGCGCCACGTCACGGACTGCCATTGGCTTGTGGCAGTCACGTGACCGGCCCTGCGCTTGCATGAGCGGCAAAATTTAAACTTGCCTGTCTCCTGCATTTCGACACGCCTCCGCACGCCTGCGGAAGCGTGCGGAAGCGCCGTCTAAAGCCGCGCTGATAGGGATAATGTTTCCCCTCAGCGCGCCTCAGCACGGTCTTTTTCACCATGTCCGAGGCCTTAGAGAGCAATTGGAAATCCGTGGCCGGATTGTTAGAAATCCGGACACAGATTAATCGGCAGGGGGATCGGGCTCTCTCTCCCCGGACTAATTTGTGTGTGTATTTTTAAAAATCCATCTGGATTGTATCCAATGGTGGGTTTACATTAATCTACTCATCTTCTTTAGTATCTAATCTGCAGACTGATTTTTTTTGGGGGGGGGGTGGTTGCAAAGGGGGGACGGATTTGGTCAAAGCAATCCATGGAATTCTGGGAAATGCATTTGGAATGTTCCACCCATTTCTATGTATAACTCAAGTGTCAAAACATTCTTTACAGGAAAATAGCTTACTAGGCTTAATAGCAAGTTTAGTAGAACAATAAAAAGATAAAGTGAACTTCTTCTATAGTCATATCTTTCAACAAGAGGTGAGCAGCCAAGCAGAGGCGTTAAGAAAATGTATTATAAACAGCAAATCAATATAACGTCATAAAACAGCACAGAAACGGAAAACAACAAACATCACTGGGTCTAGGAACATTGCGAAGAGAAAACGTGTTGTTTCCACACATAGAGAGTGCAGTTTAAGTAGAGTAAAACTTTAACTCTATAGTAGTGAAGTATTAAATGATTGTCTATAATATAGGAAGTTATTCCTGAAGGGAAGAGGGGCGTCCATAGTGAGCAGATCAAGAGCTGAAACGTTTTGTATACAGGAATCAAACGTTCATGGTTCACTTAAGCATTTCGAAGCAGTTGGCGGCAATTGGTGGTCAAGCTTCCTTTCTTGGGGACCACTGCTGGATCATTTTAAAAAGTCAACGTTTATGGTCGAGAGGGACGAGAGAAACCTTCCTCTTGTAGGATTTTAAAGTGGTCCTTTTTCCATGCTGGTTCAGTGAATTTGTCATGACTGGACCAGAGCTGAGTTGGTTGTGCAGCGATAAAGTGATATGTGGTGGTTCAAAATTGAAGTAGTCTGAGCCTTCTGCCGTTAAGGTAAATTTACCGACCACATGTGCCCGGCAAGGGAGTTCTTTCACCGGGGGCTTTAAGAAATGGCCAGTTGACCGTTAAATCAGGTAAGCCAGAGATACTCATGTTGCCACGCATTGTCTCAAATACTTTATCCTGGGGCTGTGCATTGATGTCTCTCTTTTGCAGCATTGCCACCTCTGGCTATTCAGGAGTGAATTAGACTTTGGGCAGTGGCTGTTCTTGGTCACTGGAGTGAAGGCGCTTTTTATTTCAGCAAGTTCAGTAAAAAACAAAACTTTGATTAATAACTTGTTCAATAACTTGGATCACTTGACTGGCTGTCAGTTGTGAGTAATAAACATAATTTGCCGTTGCGTTCTGAGGCGCCATCCCAGTCTGCGTGCGAGTATCACCCATTTTAACCGGCAACACAGACGTAGCGAGAATCTCTGATCTCTCAGCCACGATGCAGCCACTGGCACTCGGATTACTTCCAAAGCGACGAGTGGCAGATTTAAAAATCCACCGCCCATAGGCACTTACCTTGGTGCCGCCGCCGCCCCCTGCAGTGCCGTCCTCCTCCTTCAGCGTTGCACATGGCGCCGCTTTCCCATGACAATGCGACACCATGTGACATCGCGTTGATATGGCAATGCGTCGCCATGTGACGTCGCAGCACCCTTTGACGCCGCACCGCTGAAGTAGGAGGGAGGTCCGAAGGTGAAAGTAAGAACTTTACAGAGGTCCCACACTCTCCCCTGGCAATTAGTGGGGAAGAGAGCTGGGCCTCTGTATATAGGGGGGGAGGGGAAATGTGCCGTCCCAAAATGTTGCCGCCCTAGGCCCGGGCCTATCGGGCATAATGGGAGATCCGCCACTGATAGCGACACTACTCTGGTCTCACCAAAAGCTCTGTCCACAGCTAGTAATTCTGGCAGCACAACTCACAGCAGATAGAAGAGGTACGGATGACCAGACCCAGCAGTACACTCACAGCAGATAGAAGAGGTACGGATGACCAGACCCAGCAGTGCACTCACAGCAGATAGAAGAGGTACGGATGACCAGACCCAGCAGTACACTCACAGCAGATAGAAGAGGTACGGATGACCAGACCCAGCAGTACACTCACAGAGACAGCTAATATAACAAGCAGGCCTCTAGCATGCGGCTCCCTGAAATGTGTACTGGAGCCACGAGGGAGGCCCCAGATTTTCTTCTAAGTATTGACTTCGGGGGTACACTCCACAGCGGCACATTTTAACCTGCACTTTGGCTGTAGAAAAACACTGATGTCTGCAGATTGTTAGTAGGCCGAACAGAAGCTCCTGAGAATTGCAGCCATGCTTTACCTCCCGGAAGTCTCCTGTAACATGTTTGAGGGGTCTCATCTGGGTGATAAATACCTTCTTTTTTTTTTACCCAAATCTGGCACTTGTAAGTATTTATAATTTATTTTCAAAGTTAGACTTGGAAGGGGTTGATTTCCTCAGGCTACTCTCTTTTGTGTGTACAGCCAGAGTCCCCATTCATCTCCTCATCCCCATATATTTATTGGCTCTCTGATAAGGACACGGGGAAGGGGGGGGAGAGGGGTAAATAAAACACTTGATTGACAAACACTTCACCATTCAAAGGCCCTAAAAATGGAACTTTTCGACTATGTGGGATTGCATCTTTAAAAAAAGTCACATTATTTAAAGATAATGCGTTTTCCCCAAAAGAGCAATTGAAGTCTGCAAAAATGTTTTGTATAATAATAATAATAAGTGTAGCCATGCCATCTGTGGCTACTAGATTGCTTCCCTCTTGGCAGTAAGCCCTGGTATAAGCAGGCCTTGCCAGTAGTTGCTATGGGGTTTTCCCCTTCCGAGGAACTGCATTTGAGTGACAGAAGGTGGTGGTGACATCAGGCCTGGGCATGACCAATCATGAGCCAGACCTGGTGCCCTCCTCCTGGCAGTACTTAAAAGCAGGACCGCCCTAAATTTAGGTGTGTCCTTCCCCCTCTGAGGAAGGCAGGTCACACAACTGGGAGCCTGAGATTGGGGCCTTCCCTCGTGCTCTTCCCTCCGAAGGAGAGTGAGTGTGGAGCATACCTCTGCCTCTGCTAGGGAGGTGGGGAAGAGCTAGGATGGCTGCGGGTGCCCTTAGCCTGTAGTGACGGTCCAGGGACCATCATTCAGTGAGAGCTGAGAGCACTGCATCGGGCAGAAGCCTGCCGTGTAACTGTGCTGTACAGAGTGAATAAACCGTTCCTGTTATACCTCTTGCCTGGTGCATGACCTTACTGTGGGGAGAGGTAATAAGTTCTACCATGGGAGATCACCTTCAGCTCCTGGAGCCCACGTCAGATGGAGGCGCTGCACTGCTAAAGAGATATGTGGGGTATGAACACCAGAAGCCTGATCCTGTGTCCCCACTACCACCGGCGGACGACTCAGCCCTCCTGGTAGCCGCTCCAGCTGAGCTAGTTGGGCTTTAAAGTTTACAGCTCCCGCATCACATAGGCCAATATAAAGCCGCGCTGTTGATGTCACGGCTTCCTATTGGCCTGCAGGGTACAAAATCTTTGAACAGCGGCCATTACGTGATTCCTGGCAGCCAAGGAGAGCGGCTACCGGCACTGAATTCGGAGGTAAGTATCTCCGCAAGCAGGAGGTCCTGGGAAGCTTAAATTAATGGGGGAGATCCCCTGCTTACATGCTATTTAAAATAAATTGCAGGCTTGGATTGCCTCTTGAAATAACGTGACACTGACCCTATACTTATGAGCACAATTTCGGTCGCTGTTTTTACATCTGATTAACTTTGTGACTAAGACGTTAACTCAGGAAACGTAACTATCATCACCAGTATTTTGTTTTCAATTACACTGCAAAACTAGATTCCCAAATACGAAATTGTTCAAAAAGCTGCAGTCCCACTAAAGCTAATGACAGTGATGTGTGCAGTAGGTTATGCTTCTATAAACAAAATTGGCCAAGTATATGTATTTTATATTATTTTTAGACATACAGTAATTCCTTTGATTTCCTGTGCAAACGCGTGATGTCAGGAAACGCCAGAGAAAAGGTAAGGGGAGGGAGGGCGCAAGTAGGGGGGGAGAGCAGGTGTGGGTGGGAGGGGCGCAGAAAGAAAAGTTTGAGAACCCCTGACTTAGCAAACAATGCTTCCACTGCAGCAAGGAATTATGCATGCAAATGAGCAGTGTGTCACTCTTTACTTTTTATCCATTTTAACATGGACCCCTATGAGCTTATGCCTGCCGCATTACATAGCTTGTCAGCACAGCCTGGGTTACAGAAGTGCAAAGCCAGTAACCCTACTCACAGACAGCTATTTTGACCTTCTGGGTCTCATCAGTGCGAGGTTGGTTACTGGCTGTTCAACGTGAAGCTGGTACGTGGGTATAACCAGACATTACAAAAGTTACAGGTATGGTGGGTAAAAAAAAGTGACAAAAACCCTTCACCATACAGTAAATAAAAATACCCCTTGTGGTGCATTTGCATGTCTCAGACCGGTCTGCAACCCTGTCTTCCCCATTATTTCTTAACAAAATGTTTATGCAAGACAGCCAGAGACATGTCAACTCTCCTTGATTTTTGGTATATTTACTGATTTTAAGTCCTTTTCACAGACTTTGGTCTAATTAACTTCAAAGGAGTCTCACTGATTATATCAGTATATTTTCAATAAAGATGCAGTTCCTCCTAGAACCAAAATGAACCAGTGACCTGATTAAGTGTTCAAGCTTGTTGATTGATATTTTTGTTATGTTTACAAGCTTCAGAAACCTATAAGGATTTTGAAATACGTCTTTAAAGTTAGTTTGTAAACATGGTAGCTTTGCGTCTTGTGGGCTCAACAAGAGTTTGCACAGGTAAAACCACTATTTCCCCATCCCTTGATCTTCATTGGCCCTCTGACATGCTGAACTAAAGGTACAAAGAAGTACTTCATTGACCAGCACTCCCCCATTTAGAGTTCCCTTCAAAGAAACTAACGTAGCCACATTTTTGCCTTTACCCTTTGCTGCTGGCGTGGTGCCTGTGGCTCCCCAGACTTCCAGGATTGGTGGCCATGTGATCGCTTCAATAGTGATCACATGACTATGACTGCCAATCCCCCGCAGGAAGTGGAGGGGGCTCCACTTTCCTTTCCATTGGATCAACCACTAGGCTGGAGCGGTTAGCCCGACCATCCCCGAGAAAACTAGCATTCCTCCTATGGCGTGCCTAGTACACCAACAGGGCCTCTTGCATGCCAGGGCCCATGATGTTCCAGGTACGTCAATAAAGGTACTTACCTTACTGTTGAATTGTTTAGTCCAGAACCCCTACAGCTCAGAGATTTTGGTCCTTGGTGATTGACATTGTTTTAGCGCATTAAAGATACCACTGTAATTCATTCTAATCTAAAGAGTGCTACCTGGAACTACTCATTTGAATATATGAAATCATGGTGTTTTGGAGTTTGCAAATGTTTTATTTTAAGAGGGACAGGAGGAAAATAATTGCAACGTTTTAATACATTAAGGGTATCGTCAATATACTGGAGGGAAGCACATTTAAGAGAAGGAGAAGTTCTAGAACCAAGGCTCTTGCTTTGAAACTGTGGGGGCGGAATCAAGGGGAATCGTGAGGAAGTTCTTCACAGTGGTGGATTCATGAAACAGGCTCACAACATAGGTGGTAGAGGCTGATAAAGTAAAGTCATCCAAAACTGCTTGAAATAGGCACAAGGCTATCAGAAGTATGAAAAAAGGCAAGGATCTGATGCAGTGTGAGGTTTTACAGCATGAGCAGACCAGGTGGGCTAAGTGGTTCTTATCGGCCGTCGGTTTCTATGTTTCTTGGGGGGGAGGTTTTAAAGCAGGATCTGTCCTTCTAACTTAAATAGGTTTAATGTAAATCGAAAGAAGCAATCTGAAAACTGCAGTATGTTACATAGTTACATAGTAGAAGTCGAAAAAGACACATGTCCATCAAGTTCAACCTACGTTACCTGTAGTCCGATTCATATCCTGTATTTGTATTAACAGTATTTTGAATCAAAGGCAAACAGAAAAGAAAAAAACCCCAGTGAAACATCTTTATGTTCTGGAGTTGGTATAGGGAAATTTGTATTGGTTTCTCAAAAGAGAAAAAGGAACACAACTATTACACAATGGCTGGTTACTCACTAGTAAGGCAGCTGTATGTATTACAGATCTAAGAATCCATCATCAGGGAAGCAAAAATAGCACCTGATGTGTAACTACAAATCAGTCAACAAACAAATGACATTATCCACCCTTGCTAGCCCGTTCTCTACCACAGGGGGGAACAGGGGTGGATCATACAATTTGGGGTAAAAATTCGAAAGCCAACAAAGAATCAGTGACGTTTCCTATATTTATTCAGTAAAGTTACTGAATTTCCTGGGCTTTTTATGAGCCAGGAATATATTAGAGATGGAGTTAGGGGGCTGCTTAAAAATGTCATCTGCGATACCTAATTAAAAGAAAACAGACTGGGTGAATGTAACGAGCTTGGCTATACTGTCTACAGCCAATCTAGGGCATTTGGTAAGGCTGTTTTGCAGCTACTGTTCTCACGGCCGGGACATCGCTCCGCCGGCTACTTCGCCGTCAAGGTAAGCCCCTAACCTTACCCTAAAAACCCCTCATCTTAACCCATAATACTAACGTTACCCTCTTACCCTAAAAGCCCCTAACCGCTAAAACACCTTTAAAAAAATCTTCTTATTGGCGAAATGAGCGGCGGCTGAGTGTCCAGTGGCGGAGCGACCGCAGTGTCGGGTCCATTGGCGGCCAAACACTGGCGCTGATATGTGCGCAGCAAAAGGGCAGTGACCAAATGTCAGATTCTGGTCTGCAGATATTCTCAGAGGTTTAAAGGGGCAATCCCTCCCAGAATCAAATGGGTCATTCCAATGATTCCTTTAAGCGGTCTCATCTGGGTAATTGATCATTCTTTTTTTTTTTAATCCAAATCTGGTACCTACAGTATTAGTATTTTTATTTAATTGTATAAAGTTAGACAGGAAGGGGTTTAGGGTAGGAATATGGCAGGAATACTGATTGTACCATCAAGCCCCCCTTTTCCTCTCATAAACGACACAAGCACTGCGCACTCATGCATGATATTGAGTGTTGAATATAAAAAACATTTTTTATGTGAGTACCACTAAGGAAACGCGAGTTGATCCTCCAAAAATAAGGTTGAGTCCCCAGTGTCCGCAGCTGTGACGGCGAGTGCGGCGCACAGAAGGTACGGCCCGCTATGGGGCTGGCCCCAGTAGCCGACAGCGCGATGCGCGACCCCATTTTTGCAAAGACAAGGATTTTGCCTTTGCTAGGGGCGACGGAGCGCTGGCCACGTCACGGAGGCGGTTCAGCCAATGAGGGCGAACCAGCCGCGTGACGTCATGGCCGCGCCCCTGCCACGCTCCCCCCCCCCGTCCGCGATCTTGTCTTTTCCCTTGCAGCTCATGCACAGACCGTAGATCGCGGCTTGCGCCCAGGCCGCCAGGCGCGCACACAGGAGCCGACGCATAAGGAATGTGAATGAAAAAATTGGAATAATGTGCTTAATTTTGTTAAGAACAAGTGGGATAACTCTCCGTGCAGTTTGTGAGGCTTCCTGATAAAGAAGACACACTATTCATACAGCAGCCTCCCAGCACAGGCCATTAAAGCAAATTCATTAGATATGTTACATTACTTGGGATAGGTGCGAGAGAGCCCTCCAGAATAAAACCACTAGATAACGTAGAGTGTGAGGTATTAGAATAAGCAGAAACATGGGTGTGTTGGGAATGGTCAAATGGTCAATATCTGCCATCTATTCCTATGTTTTCAGTATGTTTCCAGTGCCTTACAATATAATAAATATATTTTGTTGATCTGGTGTATAGCCTTTTAATATGAGCGTCTAGAGTGTAAGCTCTCAGGGCCGGCCTGTCCATTAGGCGAACCTAGGTGGTCCTAGGGGCGCATCAATAATTCTTTTTTTCCTCTTATTAATTTTTCTTTATTTTTTAATTATTTTTCTTTTTTTTTGGTCCGGTATTTTTGCGACATATTATTTACATTTTGTATCGTGCTGGGGTGCGGTCACACCCCTTGCAGCCCCGACAGCTACGCCATTGTTTATTTTATGTTTCACCTAGGGCGCATGAAACCCTTGCACCAGCCCTGCCTTCTGTATCTGTTTGTGCTTGTTTGTCCTTATTTGTATGCATGTACACTAGGTATATCTTTATTCATATAGCGCCATCCATGTACATAGCGCTTCACAGCAGTAATACACATCACATAATAATAGAACACATAGTGGGAGTAAGCGCTTCAGACATAAAAGTAACATTAGGGGGGGGGGAGAAGTCCCTGCCCCGAAGAGCTTGCAATCTAATTTGTATGTCATTTTGTTCATGCAATTGCGGTCACTCAGTGCCACCACTGTAACACGATGCAGACTATATTGGCGCCTTACAGATAAAGGATAATAATAATGGTTGAGATTATATCATGGCTATTACTGAATGAGTCACCCGGAGCTTCTATGAGTCTAGCTCTTCATTGAAAGGGATTTCTCTTTGGCCCTGGTGGGAAGCGGCTTCTCCGTGAGCGACCACCAGCTCTCCTGCCATGCGGAACCAGCTTCCCACCATGTTGTCTAGGGTCATTTGAACCATTGAACGGAAGTAAACTGTTGGCACTAGTATTGTAGGGTATGATTTTTGGTTGGCATAGCCACTAATAAAATAACTATGTGTGGGTTTAATAAAATTCACCAGGTGCAAGTGCCCAGAAGTCTAGGGACTGATTGTGCTTGTGTTTCATTCATGTTTATCTTCTGATCTGTCTCCTAAATTAAATGTAATAGTCAGCACTAATTAAAAGCTATACACCACTGCAGGTTGCAACAGGTCCCACTAAAAACAAATAGTCATTTGGGTGTGTATACATTCAAAGCACCTGCTCTGATCTCATGGGATTCCTGCAAAATGTAATTAAATTAAGAAAATATGTACAGTATATCATTATAAACAAACTAAATACATACTGAACTAAATTTGTGAATAAATTCAAAGCTGAAATTTATATTTTAAATCCATTTGAAAATAATGTATGGTATATACAAACACACACACACACACACACACACACACACACACACACACACACACAATGATGTCCACAGAAAAATGAGTAATGTTTCAGATTTTAAAGCCCCTCTCTCAAGCGGTCTAGGAAATGAGATAGGGCGTGATCCCATGGCAGAAAGGCCCCATGGGGGACTGAAACATTAATGCAATGATTGAATAAATGACACCATTCTTTGCACTGAGGGATGTGCCTGCAGTTTCTGTTTCTATATGTAATAAATATAGTAGGACAAAATGGCCGCACACACTGTGTACGGTGCATCAGCAGAGGTAGTAGTAGTGTCAGGTAAAAGAGATTGGATAAAGTCCGTATAGACCACAAAAGTGATTTAAATACCAGCACGACACAGGAATATAAAAAATAAAAAAAGCACATTTATTACGTCCAACATGCAGATATAAACCCAACGTTTTGGTCCCCAAAGGGACTTTCTTCAGAAGAAGGTCACCCTGGGACCGAAACATTGGGCTAATAAACGTTGTTCTAATAAACTTTGGGCTTAGATCTGCATGTTGGACGTAATAAATGTGCTTTAGATTTTTTTCCCCTGGTATTTGGATCACTTTTGTGGTCTATACCAGGGGGGCGCAAACTTTTTTCCCTGCGCCCCCCTGCCGGCTGTCCCCTCACTCCCGCGCCCCCCCCCCCAACCCCAACTTACCCGCGCTCCGGCGTAATGACGTCACGTTGCCATAGCAACGTGACGTCACATGACCTCGCAGCGTCATTTTGACGCCGCGTTGCCATGGCGACGCAGGGAGGAAGCCGCCGGAGCCACGGTAAGTTAGGTTTACAGAGGCCCTGCAGCTCCCCCGGCACTTAATTTAAGTGCCTTCGGGAAGCGCGCGGGGCCTCTGTAAACCCCGCGCCCCCCGTCGGCAGTGTCGCGCCCACCCTGGGGGTCGCGCCCCACAGTTTGCGCACCGCTGGTCTATACTGTAATATATATATATATAATATATATATTTTTTTGTGGTTGTTCTTCTCTCTATCTTTTTTTAGGGATCGGCAAGAAACTCTCTATAAGTGATTAGGAAATTATTAGGAATGGATCTGGAAAACCAACTGGGTGTAAATTACTTTTCTAGCACATTTATTTGATGCTGATTTTTTTTTTTTAATTGTTTTTAGATATGAATAATTTTTTTCTTTGCTTAGAGCTTCCAGCTAATTTTTCCAGATAAAACCACCCCTATTAACAATAAGTGAAGCCCTGGAGCCATTAGCTCGTGCGCCAGAACTGCAGGTCCCAAAGACGTTTAACCAGGTCCAAACAAGTAGGGATGTGATAGATAAGAGAGCATGTGGAGTGGAGAACGTGGGGTTAAATCAGGAGAAGTGGGAGGGGTGGTGTAGGGTGAAACACAAATGGGAAATTAGATTTCAGGAAGTGAAATATTCCAGGGTTCCTGGATCTGACCAGGTGGTAACACTTTCCTTGAAACGATGAATTCAAGGTTAGATAGAAAGTGGTCAAGTGTTTATTGCCAGCATGCTTCTTCTTTCATGTAATTCTGGATTGATAACAATGTTTCAATGTTTAAAAGAAAGAAGAAAAAGAGGGATAATAAAAGAAAAACAAAAGTAAACGCAGAGTGTTTGGCAATATTGTTGAACGTGTGTCACGGCAGTGGAAGGATCTTGCCAGAGGAATGCCCTGAAGATAAATTCAATGGCGGCGAGACAGGGCCACTTCCCAGATGGTGGAAGAGTTTCTGTGCTTTCCTCCCTTGGAGTTTAAGGCAGGGCTAGTACTCAATGGTAGGGCGGAGTGGCATCCTCTCATGGAATGTTGGTTATGCAGTTTCGATTGGAACACTGAGCAAGTACAGCTGTTGTAAAAATGTGTCTGAAACTCTGCATATACTGTATGTAGTGCTGGCAAAGTCATCTAAATGTATGTATAACATGGTGAATAACATGTTTTGGGGGTGGGGGGTTTCACCCACAATTGTGTCTTGTGGGGAGGTGTGACAGAGAGGAGGTATGTGTTATCAAAATATTTAGTTTTGCTTTTTCCTTTTATCTCATCTATGCGACTCTGACCCCTAGTAGCGGAGAGAAAAAGATGCATTAGTTTTTCAAATGGCCGCAGAGTCACTCATTAGAAAATTGCAACTGGGTCATTCTTGAGATTGGAGGAAAGGGGATTTCACCAGCAACAAAGCAAAGGGTTCATTACAGTAAGGGCAGTTACAGTGTGGAATTTATTACCCATGGAGACTGACTGTGATGGCAGATACAATAGATTTGTTCAAACAAAGGTTGGACTTCTTTTTAGAAAGGAAAGGGATATATAGGGATATACCAAATAAGTAAACATGGGAAGGATGTTGATCCAGGGAGTCATCTGATTGCCATTACTGGAGATAGGAATTTATATTTCCCCCTTATGAGACATCATTGGATAATGTGTCACTGGAGTTTTTTTGTTTACCTTCCTCTGGATCAAAATACTGTAAATACAAATATAGGATAAGTCTCTGTCATCTAAATGTATCATAGGTTGAACTCGATAAGACATACCGTATCTCCTTTTTCAACGTCATCTACTTTGTAACTATGTAACGTCAAATCTTGACGCAACTTCCTATTGGCTGCCGAGTGTGGGTAATCCCAGTGGCTCAGATCCACTCTTAGGCTCAGATCCACAAAGGGTACTACGCTTTAGCACGTCTGGGCTCCCGTTCATATGAAGGCACGCTAAAGGTTAACACCCATTCGTGGATCTGGTCCGGAGGAAGTAGCCAGTCATCTGTGATGCGTGATGCAATTTATGACACCAGCAGTAGTGAGTCTTAATAATAATAATAATAATGAGATAGCACTTTCAATGAACGCAGCACTTTACGTATAATTTTACAGGCACAATGAGTGGCTGAGGCACAGGGAGATAAAGTCACAAGGGACAATGTGATTTCAAACCAGGTGCACCGGATTCATGGTTTGTGTTCGTACCACCAAGCTACTACTTTAGCTTGTTGTATTACATTGAAATTCATTAATAATTGCAGCACCCTTGCTAATTTGGCCCTAGTGAGTCCTGGTCCTTATAGGGAGGTAAGGGGTGACTTCATACCTTAGTATGTTGCACATTGTGTGTGTTTAAAGTATAATTTTAAAGGTCTGGGTCCGCCTTATTTCTGGAAGTTGCCAGAAGGTCACCTGACATGGGGTGATCTTATTAGAATGTTTAGACCACCCCTTATTTGCCCAGCAACAGGAGTGAGGAACCCAGGTTATAAAAGATAGGGTTCAGCCTTCTTGCTTTAGATTGCATGAGGAACCAGAGGGGGAGGTCTCCGGGCTCATCTAGCCTGTAAGGAGGACATTTTAATGTTTTTCAGTATTAGGGCAAGTATCCCAGTATTATGGGGGATGGGGGGTCTTAGAGACCAGTATGTCCCAGGGAGGGACATCACCAAAGAGGAGGGGGTTCCCATTGCTGGGCTTAGAAACAGACCTGAGTGGGACTGCCAGGAATTTCAGGAGCCAAGTCTTCAGATCTGTCCTGAGCAGCCGCTAAAGAGTTGCGCTACCTACTAATCTCATGGTATGAGTTACCGGCAGTGCAAGAGTCTTAAAATACTGAAAACCAGTCCTGTTACTTGTTAATAAAGAGTTAAAAGTTCCTGGCGCCCTTTTTCTTCATTTTACTCCTTGTCAAGAGCCTGCACGGGCCTTCAGCAGTTCCTGAGAGAACAAGGTAGACTGCTGAGCACCCACACACACCCACAAGCAAATTCTGCTTAAAGAGACAGTAATATACTTGGGACTATTTTATTTTTGGTGTAACTCCATTTCCCCTAGTCGGGGTGGGGGTGGGGATTTGGGTGTTGCATTATTACTATGCTCCGGTTCTGTTGCACCTGTGTAAAAACACACACCTTCTTTTTTGCTGCTGCCATGTATCACACCAGGTGAAGGGGAGAGGAGAACAGGTCTGTGCTGACTCAGAGGAAGTGGAAGCCTGAATGATCAGTAATGAATTGTTGTTTATGTCAGCCTCTTTAAATGGTCATAAATGACATCACAAATGTAGGAGACTGCTGAAGTAGTTGAATGATCCTTGTGAAGAGAAAGTTAGCCATGAGTCATACTGTAGGTGACGGGCGACCATGACTGATGGTGCCTCCCATCAGATTTTGCCATGGTGTTAGGCATGAGCAAGTGTCAAAGGGGAGGGGTAACCCTGGGCTATATAGTATGGTGCCTTAGGGGTTGTAATTCCTCTCCTTTCATACAGCAGCAGTGGATTGTCCACTTATTATGGCTAGCAAAAGATCCCCCAGGCCTAGCTGTGCCAGGACAGCCTTTATGACTGTCGCTGCCCAGAGATATGTCAGACAGGCAGTGCTGGAGGATCCTCGGCTCCACCCTCTAGTTGGGTCCTGGTGGGCAGAGTTCCAAGTAAACAAGAATCGGCATTCCGGGCTACCAGGAAGAGTTCGCTTCGGAAGGGAGGGTTTGGTCTCGCAATGGAGGAGGCATCTGGACTCTAGGCCTCCAATGGTAGGCAATTCCCAGTTTCAGCTCCTTGTTACCTTGGGCAAGTCACAATCTCCCTATGCCTCCGGCACCAAAAAACAGGTTGTAAACTCATCTGGACTGAGACTGTGCTGCATGCCGTGTGCTATGCTGTAATTGTGAAGCAATCTGAGAAATTGGGAGAAAAGCGGTATATGAAATAAAGTTATTATTATTATTATATATCTGGACTTTGGCTGATGCGTTTATCTGCCCTTTAAGAGCGCGGCAATCTTATGAGGTGGTGCGATCTGCAGTTGTGGGGCATTATTTGTTACAGCAGAATGGTTCCCCTTTAACTCGTTTTCAACTTTGGAAAGTTTTCTGTTATATGCAGGAAACCTGGGTGTGGATGCAGCTGCAGATGGGTCGCCTTCTTTCCGTATTGGGCTGCAAACAGAGGCTGCTAGGCTGGGTCTCTGAGGAGATAAGCAGGTGGGAGTCGTTTGCAAGCTACGTTAGGCTGCAGTTGCTTGCTAAGCAAGTTTGTAGAATGTTGTATCATTTTCTTTGTAGGTTTGTGTCCCTGAGTTGTCTGGATGTGCGAAGATTCTTATATATCTTGGGCCGCCAAGAGGGCAGCAGTTCGGCCATACGAGATGCACCTGAGCCTGAATGCAGACATCGCTCGGGCAGGGCCATCTTAACGACATTAGGAGCCCCCGGAGTGCAAAAAATTAGGGGCAAAGGAGTGCACGGGGTCCTGCCTACACTGTCGCTCCCAGCCTCCCACGCGCTCACTAGCCACAGCGGGCACCGGAAGTGCTGCACAGCTAGGCTGGGAGCGGTTGTGACGCGAGCCGGGATGCTGGGCGGGGGGAGAGCGAGCGGAGCAGTGTGCTGGGCGGGGGAAGAGCGAGCCGGGGTGCCGGGCGGGGGAGAGCATTGGTGGGCACACATGGGCCGGGCGTGTGGGGACCCCCTATGCTGTGGGGCCCCCGGGCAACTGTCCAGCGTGTCCATACGTTTAGACGGCCCTGCGCTCGGGTAACACGGATGGGGAAGAGGGGAATGCAATGGACGCATGTCCTCCCAGATGTCCTGTGTAATGGGCAGCAATTTGGGTGTCCAGATATCACGATGTTCCATGTGGGGGCTAAAGATTTGGGTCAGCAGTGTACACTAGAGTTACTTTGTGACATGAAGCGGGATTTGGGTCAATTTAATCATTTTGATTCAAGACTTCGTGATTGTGTGGTCAGAAGTGGTGCCCAGGTTGTGCAGCATGGGAGCTAAGATTGTCAAGGCAATTGAGCGTTGTAGGCACAAGCTTAATAGAGCGATGGAAAGGTTTGTTAAGGAGATGGATGGGGTTGTTGTCTGGCACAAAGAGTGGGAGGAGACAGTAGGTAGGATGGGGTTCACTTGTCTGACGTGGGCGTAGACATTTTTAATGTTGGCTTACAAGACGGCCTGGAAGCTGCATCGGTGTTAGTGGTGCAGTGAAACTAATTTAAGGTTTTAAATAGCCTCCCTAGTGGTGGGGGGGTTTTGGTGGATGCCAGACTGGGGCAGATGGTGGTTTAATGTCTTGGTGAGTTTTGGGCAGCTGGTGAATGCCCGGTTTGGATATCAAGAAGGGGGCGTTATCATAAGGCAAAATATACTATGGTGGCTGAGCCGGTTATCTGGCCAGCATGGTGTGTCTCATTTATGCATGGGCTGAAGACATACCCATGGGCAGTCTGGCACGGTTCGAGTTTAATAAAAGCAGTGGCCTTTATACGCCGCATACAGTGTGGCGTGTTATTATCGGAGGATGGGGGTGGAAAATGGGGCATCCATAGGTCATAATTTTTATGAGGCCTAAATAACCATATGTTTTTTTCCCCTCAAAATTCCAAAAGCAAAAAAAGTAACTAACCCCCCCCACCCCCTTCCTCCTCGTCTGGTTTCTGTTGTTTTGACCCAGGCAATTGCTGGGGGTTATTTTCATATATAAATCCTGCTTCACAGGACTCTATCAAAGGAACAAGAAGCGGCACGAAGAAAAGGGATTGATCTCTTTTTTTTTATCTGTGATAAATAAATCTGTGATATAGATAAATCTGTGATATACCGTCCTATTTAACAACGCTATGTAACTATGTAACCAGTACACTCCCCGCTTTGCAGCCCTCAGACGCTGATAAATAACCTCCTGGGAATATGTAGATCAGGATAGCATCATCTGCCACTCGTTTGATCTGCCTTTCCCTTCAGTTCCCACTTTCGCTTGCACCTGGGTTCACACTAACACAGCTGCGGAATGCAGAACGTGGTCATTCTCTCCCACTGCAGGCAGGAAATGTGGGGAAGGGCTGCAGTGTGTTTTAGCAAAGTGTAATGCAAACGGGTCATGATGGGACCATTGCATTTGTTGTGAATGCTACCTATGCATGACACAGATTTCACCTCGGGGATCTTTAGGTCAACAAACCTCAGCTGGCTGGTGCAAAGGTTCCTGCTGTAATCTGAGCTAGACCACCTCAAAGAAAGCAGTGTACAAGAGAAAAGAGCATGGGCCAAGCAAAGGGCTATAAGCCACAGCTCAATGTGCCATGTCCATTGTATGGAAACCAACAGGTGCTTCCTAGTTTCTATATGAGTACAATGATTCAGTATTCTGACGGGCTCCAAGATCATCATATATGAACTTGTCTGTTTTTCACTTCTGTGTAAACCTGACAATCATTAAGTAAGCTCTACCTATGTACGTCAACCTCTATATATGTCGAGAAATAATGTATAATAATAATGTATCAGGCTGCATAACATGTTTGAGTATGCCTATTAATGGAATATATCCTCACATACAACACTTCTCACAACACTTCCCCTACCCACATCTCAGATGTCCGCTCACAGATTCTCTCCGCCCTTCCCCTTTCCTCTTTCCTCCTATCTTCGTCCCACTCCCAAGATTTATCTGACCACTATCAATGTCAGACTCTCACATTTAAAAGTTTCATAATAATTCAATTCCACTAAGAAGCCTGCTCAGCACCCTACTCATGTTTTCTTCACAATCAACAGATTAGATCATGTAGCCCCCTACTAGTTCTGTAAGGGGTTAAATTGCCTTACGGGGCTAACTGTGTGGGGTCACTCAGGTTTCTCCCCTCCGTGTGAAGTAATATGTCAATGTAAGGGTATGCATAGCCGCCCTTTTTGTTCTAGAAGTAGGTTCTTCCGAGTTCTGACTGGGGCCCTCACTGTGAGTCCTGTAGATAGGTTTGTGTGTATAGCTAAGTGTATCAAAATGTGTCCTGTCACCGTTTGTGGTTTTCAGTTAGGAACGTACCCTTTAAGCTAGCGCCTGTTAGAGGAACAGGTACCTTAAGTTGTTGCAGGAGGGTGCCACTTGTTCTGGTCTAAAATTGTTGCCCATAAAGCAGCCTGATCGCCACTGTCCTCACCGACTTGCCAACACTGCAGCCCCAATTCCTATAGAACACGCCCATCCAGCAGGTTCTCACTGCATCATAGCCCCCCAACAAGCCGTCCCCACTGTATCCTTTACAATGGGCCCTCAAGGTAAGTACCTCCCCAGCGCAGGGCCGACTTAACAGCATTAGAGGCCCCAGGTCAAAGCAGTGCACTGGGCCCTGCCCACACAGCAATTATTGTCCCCATCCATTAATTGCCTCCCGCGAATCCGTTGCAATATTCTGCTTCCATAACATTGCAAGCAATAAAAACGGCGACATTTCTCTCGCGAATGCAGACATGCCAACTCTCCGCTACAAGTCGTCATTTTTCTCCTTCTACCGAGTTAGCGGGGGATTTGAATGTTGAGGCGGGTGATCGGAAAATTAGTGTTAAATTCTGGTCTGTGCATAGATTAGCGTGGGGCCCCTATTCTCGTGGGGCCCCCGGGGCAACTGCCCAGCGTGCCCATGCGTTAAGATGGCACTGCCCCAGCGTGAGAGTGAGAGCTACCAGGGAATGAAGTCCAGAATATTATTGTTTGCCATGAGTTTTGTCCAGGTGCACCATATGTAAATAAAGCACCTTTTGTTTTATAAAAGCTCCTGGCGTCCATCTTTTTCCCGATCCTTTAATTCACGCCCAGCCTGCACCTACCCAGCACCCTGCCAAGGCAAACATTGATGCTAATCTATTTCTTAAGCTTCTTAATGTCTTTTGCACCCCATGTTACTAAGGTGTGGTACATCCTGGCATACTATGAATACATTACAATAATTTGGTGTTTTTTGTTAGGAAAATAGTGTTGAACGCCAAGCAAAAAAAAATGTATTTCTATCTAAGCTACAATAAATAATTCCGCTTTTAAAGAAAGAAATGTGGTAGGCAGAGGCATTTATCCAATCCCAGATAGTAGGCCGGTCCCATTTGAAATAATTTAATTAACACTATGTTTAATTTATTATCGATCTTAAAAAAAAAAAAAAAAAAGCTCATAAATCTCATAAAAAAATGATGTTCCCCCGAGTTCTCCGACAATTATTTTTACTCCTCATAGTAACAAAAGAAATGGAAGCATAGAAAAATAAATATATATATATATATCCATCTTTTTATTTACAAACCCATTTCAGCACGGTGTCCCTACCTGCGCCGGCGTGATGGCGTTCCCGTCGGCGCTACTGCACCGAGCCCGTGCTCTTCCCCACAACAATTAAACTGATTGCCGGGGGGAGAGCGCGGAGCCTCTGTGTCTCGCTCACCTCCTCCTCCGCCATCTCTTCCTGCAGCGTCCCCCGTTTGATGTCGCGGCGCCACGATGAGGTACCCAACAGGAAGAGGTGGCAAAGGAGAAGGTAAGAGGCCCCGTACCCCTCAATATTCCCCAGCCGGCCCCAGTCCCTACCACAAATATATTCATTTTTTTATTTAGATTGTAAGCTCTTCAGAGCAGGGGCTCCTTTTCCTAAATGTTACTTTTATGTCTGAAGCACTTCTCCCCTTTATGTGTTATTTGTATTATTTGATATTTACATGATTGTCACGTGTATTACTGCTGTGAAGCGCTATGTACATTAATGGTGCTACATAAATAAAGACATACAATACAATCTGATATCAGCAGTCACTGCTTTGAGGGCTCCCCTCTAAGTACAGTATGTACATATCCTGTCTGATAGCAAAATAACACTGGGGTTTCTTTGTGGCCTGCGAGTGAAATGTCACTGCAATTACTAAGCAGAATATAGTCTGTAATAGTTGCCTATTTATAGCTTTGGTTCTTTGTATTTATTTATTTTTTCACCTGATACATAAAGCTTGGCCCCTTACAGACGTACTTACCAGAACTCCCTCCTACTGTCTCTGTACGTTCTTCCTACCTACCAATTAGATTGTAAGCTCTTCGGATCAGGGACTCTTTTTTCTAAATGTTACTTTTATGTTTTAAGCACTTCTTCCCATTATGTGTTATTTATATTATTTGTTATTTATATGATCGTCGTGTGTATTACTGCTGTGAAGCGCTATGTACATTAATGGCGCTATATAAATAAAGACATACAATACAATACATACTGTACATACATATAGGAAATAATCAACAAGCTACAATACAGGTAACCACTTATTATGATTAATGGCTGCATCCAGTGGCAAGGGACTCGTTATTTTGTAAATCTATTCACATGACATCACCTCTTCCTTACTTACTGATTTCTCTTATGTTACTCACACTATGGGCCATATTTACTAAGTGGTGCCACTACACAAGGCACCTTCTGGCCCCAGAAAATACCTCACAGCCCATTCAAGAAAATGGCCGATAATGTGTCTCCTGGCCGTAGAGTGGCACTGATTAGTAGCCATGAAGATGTAGACCAAATGACTGTATCTTCCTTTTGTTTTTGTATAATCTGAGCACATATTACTGTAGTTAATGTTTCCAGGGCATAAAGCCGTTCTATGTAAAAGGTGACACACAGTAACGGCTCGTTTGCAAGTCATTACCCAGAATCCCTGGCTGCAGTGGAAGCACTGTATGCTAGGAGATAATGGGAATAGCAGGGTTGCAGACCTGTCGGAGACATGTGAATGTGCTCACACGTGATATTTCTGTTTGCAGTACACCGTACGGTGCAGGGTTTTTGTCACCTTTTTAACTCACCATAACTTATTTTGTGTCTGTATGTTAAATCTCATTTTTAGATGACTACTCGATTCGCTGCCCCTTCCGCTTCATAAAAGGACAGGTTGAAGGTTTGTGGTGTATGTACCATCTCTCTGCACCTACCAGCCTCTATTACAGGGGAGGGGGCAATTATTTTGGCTCAAGGGCCACTTGACAAGTAGAATCTACATTGACTGTGGCCCTCAAAGTTCACCTCCTCATCAGCTTCTCCCCTACACTTTCCCTCTAACCCCACTTCACTTACCCCCACTCTCCTTTCTCACTCCCCCTTCTATTTTAATTATCCTCTCTACCTACTCCCCTTCTCCCTACTCTCTTCCCTTCTCCCTACCCATTCCCCTTCTCCCTACCCATTCCCCTTCTCCCTTGGCCCCCTACCTGCGGCGCAGGAGGTGGGAGCCCACCCATGCAGTGATTACTGAAGTGGGGCCCGACTTCCGGTGAGTCCAAACTTCCATGATAGGACCACCTGGGGGGGGGCTTCTACCACGCTGCTGCCCCCTCTGCCGCTACCTCTGCTACCCGCACCACAGCTAGGGGCCAGGGAGCAGGTCCTTACCTCTGGTGGGTCACAGGCTGTACTCTCCCCCTCAGCTCTACATCAACGACAGACAGCCACGGTTAAGCAGAGGGTGACATGTACAGCCCTCACATAACCCACAGAACCACAAATGCCACTAAAGTCACGGCCCGAGCCTGGACGTTTTCAATATGAAAAGTAGATGTAAATACTAAGTTGTTACCAAGGACATCATTTAAGTATAAAGGAGCCAGATAGAAAATAAAGCAAAGGGGATGAAACTCAGAAAAAATATGAAACCGAAAATGTCTTCTTTACAAAAACAGCTCATAGGAACAGGTGCCAGTGGGTTCATTTACCTCTATAAGCTGACCACAAAATGAAGGAGAAAAAAAAAGACATTGTACACACAAACATTTGCTTCAACAGTATATTACAGTATAGCACATTGGGGGGGTTATTATTAAGTTGTGGTAGTGCCGGTCATGGCTACCGACTTTAATTGGAACTTCCATGTGATCACAATCGCAGTTTAATGAAATAAAAAAAAACCATTGTATCAAAATGACAATACTTATCAAACATTTGTGCACCATCAAAAAAACGCGAGGCAGCATTATATGTCTGGGCAAGTTCTTTGCATGTCGTGCGGCAGAGAGCTGTCCCTGAAACCTAATGCTATGTTACTGAGCTCTCGCTGCCCATAGCAAAGACCCTTTTAGACATCTTGGCATGCGAAGCATTGGGTGTTTATTTTAGTAAATAAAAATACCACTTGTGGTGCATTTGCATGTCTCAGACAGGTCTGCAACCCTGTCTTTCCCCCATTATCGCTTAGTAACCAGTGCTTCCACTGTAGGCAGGGATTCTGGGTAATGATATGCAAATGAGCACTCACAGTGAGTCATTCTTTAATTCATACCCAAGCTTATGCCTGCTGCATTTCACAGCTTGTCAGCACAGACTGGGTTAAAAAAAAAAGTGCATATTCAGTAACCCTTCTCACAGACAGCTGTTTCTACCTTTTTGGATCTCATCAGTGCGAGGCTGGTTGCTGGCTGTGTAATGTGAAGCTGGTACGTGGGTATAACCAGACATTACAAAAGTTATGGGGGTAAAAAAAGGTGACAAAAACCCTTCACCTTACAGGGTACATTAAATAAAAATACCCCTTGTGGAGCATTTGCATGTGTCAGACGGGTCTGGTTATTTTAGCATTATATAAAATATGAGATAAATGAACTCCATGGCATATACAGCGATGTGCAAACTGTCCGTGCGCTTTAGCGAACTTTGCAAATTTCCCCCATTTCCTTTGATGAAACAAATTGCCAATGGTTCGCTTAAGCGCCAAAAGTCATTGCATGTTTTATTCCTTTTGATTACTTTGCTTTAAAAATGAATTTCATCTTAATATTTTTTTTTTTTTTTTTAAATTGAAGGGTAGCTCAAATATTGTAGTTACTGGGTCTTACTCATTTGAAGTCAGTACTTTTCCATTAAAATGCCATTTATTTTGCTCTTCAACCATCTAAATCTCCAGGACCTTGCAAGTTGGTAAAGGCAACTCTTAAAGAGACAAACGGGAGAATAAAGAGTAAAGTTATATAATAAAACTCCATGTTAGTAATTGACATCTATAGTGAAACTTTCAAAATGAAAGCGGAAACTGTAAAGCACAAACTACCATACATTAGAGATATCTCAGAAAATAGAAGTCATATGAGCCTGTGACTCACAAAAACAACAGTATTATCTCGTTTTGCTGCGATAGATTCTGAACCTTCAGCTAATCTACAAGAACATCCTCTCTAGTACTGTATGTGCACTGTACCAGTGTGGCAGTGTCCCGTGTGGGGTGCATTCGAAGCATGTTTCTAGGCGTATGCGTGTGGGGTATTTAAAATGAGTATTACCTTACTAGTGGGGTGTAGTTGAACCATGTGTGGCCAGGAGTCCCCCTTCCAGTTCTCCTTACCTCCGTTGCAGCTGGGGAGACTGTGGTTACTGCAGGAGGGGGAGGGTGGGGTTGCGCAGGGCGAGCACATCGCCGGTGACTACCGGCGTCTCCCGATCAGGGTGCTGCCATCTTGGACTATGTTGCGCATGCGAGAGATGCCGCGCATGCGCAGTACAGGCGCACAAAGGGGAAATAGTAATAGGACGCTCCGTGGGGAACTACAAGCCCCATAAGGCATAGGGGCAAAGACCACATGTAGCGCGAGAGCCAATATGGCTCTAGGATTCCCTGCTGCAGGGAATGGATACATTTCGCACGCTGACACCACGCTAGTCAGTCGGAGCTGTGATGCAGATAGGGGAGGATGTATGTGTAGGGTGTCTGTGGCCCCTGCACTAGGCCAGAAACCCCCTGATAGGCCCCAGCTAGACCCTGACTCCTATACTAGATTGTGGCTGCTACGGGGACAGGCCGCTTAGGTAGGGACTCCACCCCATTAGCTGTTTAAGTTCAAGGACACAGTTGCAACGCTGCGCAACCCTGAAGATTGTGGTCTGGGACCACAAATTACATCACATGATGCACCCTGTTGCCATGACAACGAGACACTGACGTCAGGCGGTGACATGTTGCCATGACAATGTGGCATCACGTGATGACTCGCGCCATAATGCGTCCCGTTGTCATGTCAACATGCCGCGTGACGTCATGGAGCGTCTCGTTGTTATGGCAATGTGCATTACGTGACGTCGCGCAGCCATGTTGATGGAACTTGGAGGGGAGGATACAGCCAAAGGCAAGAAAAATATATAATAAATAGATCTAAAAAATGTTATCTCCGGGTTAGCCTTCAATAAAAGGTGGCAACCCTGGCTGCAGTGTGTGTTTGTGTGTATAGAGGTGGGGGCTGCAGTGTGTGTTTGTGTGTATAGAGGTTGGAGCTGCAATGTGTGTTTGTGCATATTGAGGTGGGGGCTGCAGTGTGTGTTTGTGTGTATAGAGGTGGGGGCTGCAATGTGTGTTTCTGCATATAGAGGTGGGGGCTGCAGTGTGCGTTTGTGTGTATAGTGGTGGGGGCTGCAATGTGTTTGTGCATATAGAGGTGGGGGCTGCAATGTGTGTTTGTGCGTATAGAGGTGGGGGCTGCAGTGTGTGTTTGTGTGTACAGAGGTGGGGGCTGCAGTGTGTTTGTGTGTATAGAGGTGGGGGTGCAGTGTGTGTTTGTGTGTATAGAGGTGGGGCCTGCAGTGTGTGTTTGTGCATATAGAGGTGGGGGCTGCAATGTGTGTTTGTGCGTATAGAGGTGGGGGACTGCAGTAACTGAGTTTGTTGTGTTACCTAGATGTGGGGCGCAAGTGTGTGTTTGTGTGTATAGAGTGGGGGTGCATTGTGTTTTGTTGTATACGATGGTCCTGGCCTGCAGTTGTGTGTTTGTGATATAGAGGTGGAGCTGCACGATGTGTTTTTGCATAATAGGGTGGAGGCTGCAGTTGTGTGGTTTAAGGGGGGATGAGTACCGATTGGTTCAGAGGGGTGGCATGAAGTTTGTGTGTGTAGATGGAGTGGGGGTTGCAGTGTGTGTTTTTGTTAAATAAGTGGCCTTGGCTGCATTGGTGGTGTTTTTGGTGTAGGTTGAGCTGGTGTTGCTATAGGTGGGGCTGCAGTGTGTGTTTGTGTCTATTGAGTGCATGTGTTTGTGTCCTTGCAGTGGGTGCGTGTGTTGTGGTATCAGAGTGGGCGTCTGCAGTGTGTTTTTGTATAGTTGGCTAGAGTGTGTGTATAAGGGGGCCTGCAGTGTGTGTTTGGTGTATGTTGCTGCAGTTGTGTTGTATATAGAGGTTGGGGGGCGGTGTGTTTGTTATGGGTCTTGCGGCCTTCAACTCTTACAGCCAGGGCATTGTTTGGTGCCAAGAATTGCCCAGATTCAGGGCGCCAATGTATTACTACTACGCTTGCAAAAATGTATTTATTTTCCATTTTTAACATAACCACAATCTCTCAAGTCGTCTCCTCCCCCCCTCCCATCCTCTCTCACTCCGTTCAGCCATGTAAACTGTGTGCTTTAATGTTGTAATTAAACTTAAAATATAACCAAATTAAAATTAAATAATATTGACATAATGTCAAATGTAAATAACAAAAAGTAGGCATATAAAAAAAATTTTTAACATAAGACACATTTTAAAATGGTGACATTCCTGACCAGCGTTGTATGTATATTTACACCCTGCAAAATACGGGTCCTGTTCTCCGTGGCAGCATGACATCACTGGCCATTCCGTGCCGCAGATGCATGGGCCGCATGAACAACTTTCCCATTTCGGGGCCCCAGAACCACGTTTCGGCGCTCACTTCAGAACCCCCACCCTTCTCACACCACCTCACCTCAGCTCAACACAAAACCACCTCAACACTACCCCGCACCCCTTTTCCTTCCCACCCCGCTCCTCTTTACGACCCCCCAATTTTTTTCTCACCTCCCCACACTCACTTCCCTCCCCCAATATACTGCACACACAGTGGACAACCACACCACAGTGACGAACAAACCCCCAGCCCACTTAACACTACACACAGCCCCCTCCCTCCCCATATCTTCCCCTCACATATCCCCCTCATATCTCCTCCTCTATCCCCCCCCCCCCTCCTCACATCTCTCCTCTCCCCTCTATCTCATATCTCCATCCCCCTCCTCATATCTCCCCCCTCCCTCATCCTCTTGTCCACTCCCCCTCTCCCCCCCTTCCTCGATCTCTTCCCACTCCCCTCAGGCCTTCCCCCTCCTCTCTCTCTGGCCCTCCCCGCATCCTCTCCCCCTCCCTCCTCTCTCACCTCCCAAGCATCTCCCCTCTCACTCTAATCTCAAATCCCCTCCTCATCTCTTCCATCCCCCCCGCAATCTCCCCCCCTCATAATTCCCCTCCCTTCCTCATACCTCCCCCTCTCTCCTTCTCCCTCTCCCCCCTCCTCTTTCCCTTCTCCCCCTGCTCCCATCTCCCCCCCCCTCTCCCCCCTCTCTCCCTTCTCCCCATACCCCCTTCTCCACACACCACACCACTCTGTTTGCCCCACCCCACAGCAACCCGTTTTTACACCCCCCAACACCCTGCAGTAGCCTTTTTTTACAACACCCACCCCCCAAGCCGTTTTTTTACAACAACCCCTCACCCCTGCAGCAGCCGTTTTTTCACACGCACCCCCCCCTGCAGCAGGCCGTTTTTCACACCCACCCCACCCTGCAGAGGCCGGTTTTCACACCCACTCTCCCCCACACCACCCCTGCAGCAGGCCGTTTTTCACAACCACCCACCCCTGCAGGCAAGGCCGTTTTTCACACCACCACCCCACCCCTGCAGCGGCCGTTTTCACACCCACTCCCCCACACCTGCAGCAGGCTGTTTTTCACACACCACCCACCCTGCACAGGCCGTTTTTCACACCCACCCACCCTGCAGCAGGCCGTTTTTCACACCCCACCCACCCCCTGCAGCAGGGCCGATTTTCACTATCCCACAACACCCCTGCAGAGGACGTTTTTCACACCCACCCCCCCGCAGCAGGCCGTTTTTCCACCCACATCACCCCTGAGCGGCCGTTTTCCCCACCCACCCCCTCTGCAGCAGGCCGTTTTTCCCACCACCCAACCCACCCACCCCTGCAGCAGGCCGTTATTCCAACCACTTCCCACCCCCACCCTGCAGCAGCCCGTTTAACACCCCACCGCCCCTATCCCCCACAGCGCGACATCCACACACACACACACACAGCACGACAACACACACACCAAACCACACACACACACACAACACACACAAAAGCACCACACACACAACACATCATCTAACACACACCACACACACAACACACAACACACACACACAACCCCAACTCCACACACACCACACACACACCACACACACCACACACACCAAGCACCCACACACCACCACACAGGTCCACCGACGCACCCACACGCACGCCTCACGCCCCCCTCGCACCCGCCGCGGACACCCACACACAGACCACCTCTCCTACTCTCTCTCTATGTTTCTAATTTATGTGCTACAAGTCACAGGAGTGTGGAGTACTACTTTGTGGGACTTGCGTACTAGTGGTCCTTATATACCACACATTGGGAACCTCTGTCCTACTAGATACTGAAGTGCCTCACTTGGCGTTGCCAACTTTTATGGAAAATAATTTAAAGGTTGTAAAAACAGAAATGTAATGTTTTTTTGGAAAATGTTTCACAATTTCTCTCTGGGACACCAACATCACATATCCACGGAATATCTCATTTATTTGCACACATTTGTCACCTTTTGCAACTTTTTTCACACTTTTTTTTTTATAATAAAGTTATGGGGAGAGAGGGAGGAAGAAGGGGAAAGAGGGAGAGGGGGAATAGAGAGGGCAGGTAGAATAGTGGGGGAGGGGGGAAAGAGTGTTTTCATTAACATTATTACTTGGCAATCTGCTGTAGGTCTCTCTGGGGACCAAGAGGTTAAACATGATCCCTGACGTGGCTTGCAACACATTGCTTAGCTGCCAGCAGCAGTGAAACAGTCTATCTAGTTACCAGTAATAGTATGGTCTGTACAGTATTTCTTCAATCTGATGTGAAGTCACTTTTTCATGAACAGTAGAAGCAGCTTCACAGCACATTGAATAGGGGACTACATCTGTCATTCACTCCCATGATATAGCCCTGATTAAAGGTCCCACTCTTATGTGCACGCAGGAAAACAAAGGAATGCTGTGGAAATATTGTGTCGTTTTTGCGTCCCCTATTTTTCCCCTTTCCACAAGCTCAGAGCGCACATTCCCTGCACCGGGGAAAGGAGCTGCAGAGACAGTGGCATCACCTCCCTGGAATGTATGCATCATGCATTCTCAACATTGTAATATCCTTAACCAGGAATCCCAATCCCAATGCTCCTTGGAATGAAATAAAGTCTTCCAATCAAATCTACTCGGTTAAACCCGCATTTATAACTCAGGACATATAGAAACGCTGTTAATAAACACGAACGCCCAATATGGTTATATATTTATTTTACCAGGGCAATGTTGAATACTTTTAGTATAATGGGAGGGGGAACAAATCATGTTTCTTATATGAACTCTTATTCAGTAAACCTAAAGAGTGGACATCTTGCATCCATGTCACAAAAACAGTATTTGTAATGATTGCCTTTTACCATCTACTGCTGCTTATTGGACTGATAATATAGGCTGTATCTGCCCCTCTTCGTTGCTGAAGGTTACACTATGCATGAGTGTACTGGTGTATATTGCAGGGCAGAGATTCTGCTTCCAATGTGATTTCTTCTATTTCTGGAGCTTTCTTTCTCCAGTATATCCCTTGCATTCAAATCTGCCCATAAGCTAATTCTGTAAAGTGCAGACTGTCATGAAACCGTGTGACTGTGTACTCCTGTGTACTCCCTGCGGTAACGCGTGGGTCTTTGGACCACCAGTGTACTCGGCACCTTGTGTGTCCAAAAACTATATCTTTAAAAAAAAAAAATGGTAGGGTGAAATCCACTGGTATATAGCGTGCCATCACTGGGGTCCATGGATGAGACTACCCCAAAAGCTGCATTCATATCTGCTGGGATGAACACTGTACAGAACACTGCAGGAATAATAACACAACCTGAAAAAGGGCTATGATACACTGGGGGGATTGACAGAGATTAACACTGGCACCGAGGGTTCACTATATACATTAGAAGGGAACAGGGGCTGCACATTATATCTTCCCATTATAAAGAGGCTTTATTATATATATAAAAAAAAAATTCTAAGGATTAAAGGGGTTCAGGCTGACGGGTGAGGAGTGCAGCAGGCCGGGATTAACCTTAATTGTGATCCTTCCTCCATCACACAAACTACATACTACATACTGGTATACAAAAATAAAAACAAAATTATTTATTTATTTATTTATAAAATATTTTACCAGGAAGTAATACATTGAGAGTTACCTCTCGTTTTCAAGTATGTCCTGGGCACAGAGTAAAACAAATAATACATGGTTACAAGTACAGTTACATAAATGAACAGGGTATACATTATATACAAGACATTGCGTGCACAGTTAAAGAAAATATATATTATGAGCGTATGAAACAGTTACAGACCAGATTAAAGTGTGAGACAGCCTTAGATTTGAAAGAACTTAAGCTGGTGGTGGATATGAGAGTGTCTGGTAGGTTGTTCCAGTTTTGGGGTGCACGGAAGGAGAAGGAGGAACGTCCGGATACTTTGTTGAGCCTTGGGACCATGAATAGTCTTTTGGAGTCTGATCTCAGGTGATAGGTGCTGCATGTGGTAGGGGTGAGGAGCTTGTTCAGGTAGCTGGGTAGCTTGCCCAGAAAGTATTTGAGGGTGAGACAGGAAAGGTGAACTTTGCGCCTAGACTCTAGTGATGACCAATCTAGTTCTTTGAGCATTTCGCAGTGATGTGTGTTGTAGTTGCATTGGAGAACAAAACGACAAATTGAATTGTAGAGGGTGTCAACTAAGGTGGGTTTGAGGAGCCGAGCCATATACTATGTCTCCATAGTCAATAATTGGCATTAGCATCTGCTGTGCAATATGCTTTCTGACCAGGAGACTTAGGGAGGATTTGTTCCTGCAAAGTACCCCTAGTTTGGCATAGGTCTTGGTTGTCAGGGTATCAATGTGCATCCCGAATGTTAAGTGGGAGTCAAACCATAAGCCCAGGTATTTAAAACTAGTGACAGGTGTTAGGGTGGTGTTAGCGTTGGTTCTAATCAGGAGCTCAGTCTCTGGAAGCTTTACAAATTTAGTCTTGGTCCCAAATACCATTGTTACAGTCTTGTCAGTGTTTAAAAACAGTTTGTTTTGGGAAATCCAGTTTTCGAGTCTCAAAAAGTCAGACTGAAGTATGTGTTGAAGGTCAGAGAGGCTATGGCTGTGTGCATATAGGATTGTGTCATCTGCATACATGTGTATTGAGGCTTCCTTACAAGCTGTGGGAAGATCATTAATGAACACTGAGAAGAGTAGGGGCCCCAGAACAGAGCCTTGCGGGACACCACAGGTGATATCCAGGGGGTTGGAGTTAGAGCCTGAGATGGACACATGTTGGGATCTTCCTGATAGGTAGGACTAGAGCATAGGCGCAAAATCATTAAGGTTAAGAGATACTACTGTAACCCCTCGTTATTTCCCTTACACTGACATCTATATTCTAAGGCAGCGGTGCCATGGGGGGGCGCGGGATTTTTTTTGGGGGGGTGGGGGGTCGCGGGCACTTGCAGAGGCCCCGTGCTCTTCCCCGAGGCATTAAAATTAAATGCCGGGGGATCGCGTGAGGCCTCTGCAACAAACTTACCGGGGTTCAGACGAGTTGGTGTGACACGTCGCCACGGTGTCATGCAGAGTGACGTCAAGTGGCCGTCTCCATAGTAACGGGGTCACGTGACATCACGTGACCCAGCAGCATCATTTGATGCCGCCGAGCAAGGTGAGGGGGGCGCGAAAGCGAGGGGGCGCAGCTCCAAAAGTTTGCGCTCCCCTGTGCTAAGGTGGGTGCCTAAAGTCCTACTCCCTGTTGTGACCAGTGCTATCCCACTTTATGAGCATGTGGCTTGAAGGTTAGACGACACCGGGCATTTTGTAACCAGAATGTATTTATAGAAAACCCTAATAACACAGAAATCTATAAATATGATCCCCAAACGGGAGGATCATCCACATACAATAACAATACAGATACACATATTTTATGGTGCGGTTGTGTACCAGTGTCACTCCCAAGTCCCCTTGACTCCGGGCTAAAGGGGACCCAAGTGTGAGTGCCGACACAACGTTCGAGCTCTTATGAAAGTGCTTGTTACTGTAGCAGACCTGACTCTTCACAAAGACTTTGGTACCCTTTGTGTTCAGTGAGGATCCCCTTTATCTTTACTCACGCCTCCCTTAGTCTGGGAGGCAGAGTTCTTAGCTCCACTCGGGGTGTCTGTCTGTGATCACCCAGCTCCACAGAGTTGTTCTTCTCATGGCCTGGTTCTAAGATCACTCACAAATCATCCCGCAGCACCCTCTGAGACTGGGACTGGTCTTTCCAAGGGTCTTTGCAGTTCTGATCCTCATGATCCCCTCTCTCAACTCCTCCTTTCTTTCCAATATTCCCTCGGTGCCCCCACCTCTGACCCTTTGCACCGATTGGCTGTAATGTCATGCGTCCCTATCCTGGCCACAGGGGCAGCTGGGAGTTGTAGTCATTGTCTCTTTACCAGCAGCACACACACTGGAGAGGAATCAGCCAAGGGGTAGCATGCATAGCTGTATCCTATCAATGGGTTTACACTATACTCTCAAAATTAGCACCGCTTTTCTGGTGCAAATATTCTTCTGCGCCTTTTTTCATGAATGATGTGGTGTGGACAAGCCGCCACAGAGTGCACTCGCAATGTGTGGTCTCACAGCCCATTGTAGTGTATTCTGGAATATGTTGGGGCGTTCTAAATAAATTATAATAATATTAGCAAAAGCCACAACAAACCATTGGTTTGTACTACTTTCCCTAAATAAAAGTATCAATTGCTTCTGTTAAGAACTTTAGTAGAATATACTCTCTCCGTGCAAGCCATTTATGCATTGTACAAAATAGCACAACCTGAAATAAACCAGGCTTTAGAAAAAGGCCCCATCCCAGAAGATGGACTACAGGCAGGCCTGCACAACTCCAGTCCTCGAGGGCCGCAAACAGGCCAGGTTTTCAGGATATTCCTACTTCAGCACAGCTGGCTCAATTAGTGGCCAGGTTATACTTTGCCACTAATTGAGCCAGCTGTGCTGAAGTAGGGATATCGTAAAAACCTGGCCTGTTTCCGGCCCTCGAGGACTGGAGTTGTGCAGGCCTGGACTACACATTCTGGTTAATATTGTGCTTTACTGCAGTGCATATTCTTGCAAAGTTCTTTAGTAAAGATATTAGCAACACCTTTTTCGAATATGTTCCTATTTCTTTATAAAATAAGTGAAAGTTTTAGTTTGTAGATAGAAAATATTGTTACTCAGTACCATACTAGTATCATCGGACCTCAAGCCCTATGCATGGGCATTAATAGAACACATTCAAGTTCTGGAACACATTCAAGGGAGAGGGAGTGGCTCAGTGAGTAATGACACTGACTGGCACTGAGAGTTTGAAGCAGGGGAGCCTGGTTCAATTCCTGGTGTCAGCTCGTTTTGACTTTGGGCAAGTCACTTTATCTCCCTGTGCCTCAGGCACAAAAAAACCAAACATAGATTGTAAGCTCCATGGGGCAGGGACCTGTGCCTGCAAAATGTCTCTGTAAAGTGCTATGTAAAACTAGTGTAGCCCTCTTTCCTACGCTCAAGAGTGACTACGGGTACTGCACACACCTGTTGGCTCAAGGAGATCTGGGCCTCCGCTAACTGGGAGCCTGGGGTAATAGTTATCTTATTGGCAGCGCCTCCACTTACCCAGGATCCCCATTACGTAAGATTCCCCTGGGCAAGAACAATAGCAACACACATCAGATTGTAACTGTTTACTGTAAGTACTGATAGAACCTTATCGTATGGGTATAGCTATAACACATCACCCAACTTCTTATAATATAACCCTAGTGGCTCGGCCACTCTCATAAGGAGAAATGTCTCTGTCCCGTCACCGCGTGCCCCCACACCGTGTCCATATAGCTAAGGATATGTATATAGGCTCAGTCCTTTGGCCACTCCGCTTAGTGTCCCCAAAGAGTGTTCCCTAAGGTGGGATCAGCGCCTGTTGACCGGTGTTGGTGCACTTTAGTAAATACCTTCCAGTCACTGGGGTGACCGGCAACAACTTCACAAAGGATCCGCCGATCCAGCGCAGTCTCTCACGAGTAGTGGATGATGCACAGCAGCCTGGGCCCAAACGTCTGTCACCAGCCGCAGCTCCGCGACACTGTGTCCCTATCTGTCTATGCAGTAAGGGGCATGTGTCGCTACCAATATAGGGCGTCCCTGCAGCACCACAAGCTATGGTGACTCAGGGAATACACTGGGGCCTGAGGGGGAATCTGCCTACGCAGGTTGGTCACTGACCCCCTGCACACGCACTACCTCTCCCCTTGCTCCTCCGATGCCCTCTGGCTAGCGTGGTCTCTCCCCCACGCTTCCCTTTCCTGCCTCCCGCGAATCCGGCCCTCCTATTCGCTCCCTGGCGTCAGGTGACTTCGCTAAGGCCCCTGGGAGTTCTAGTTACTGGCTGAGCCTCTTCCTTATTGGCCCACCGTTCGGGCGCTTGCACTGCACATGCGCGACCTCTCGCCGCTCTGACAGTGCTCCTACTATTACGCAACAACATGGCGGCGCCCTATGCTGTCAGGCCGCCGCGGAACCTTCCAAACACTCCCTCTGGAGACACGCTGCAGCGAAGAGAAGCAAACTAAGACATCCCTACAGTAGCTATACAAGAACATGTTATTATTATATAAATTAGAGATTGTGTCATCACTGTAAGTGAACATTGTCTCATAATTATCATTATCAAGATGGTTCACATGTAGTGTCGCTCAAAATAGAAAATTGGGCTCACCATGGAGAACATGTTTGTCTATTTTGGGCTCATTCGGAAATATACGCCTTGTTGAGCTGTGATGACTGGGTGGCTTATAAAAGAACCAATAAAGAATTTGGAACCAAGTTGTATCAAATAGTGTTTAAGGAAAGTGACTAATAATGTTGGCTGCTAAAAGACTTTCAAGGCATTAGTGTTAAGGAATAAAGAATCAAATCTCAAACCCCTTTCTCTGTTCTTATTGACAATAATTATTGGGTGGTTTGGGGGAGCTAATTATTCTCTCTAGGGACTCATCTACTGCTTCGATTCTTAAACATTATCACAGACCAAGGCTGGCCATCTCCATCTCCAGTCCTCAAGAGCCACCAATAGGTCAGGTTCAGGCTATCCCTGCTTCAGCACAGTTGGCTGAATCAGTGGCTCAGTCAAAGACTGTGCCACCTGTGCTGAAGCAGGTATATCTTAAAACCCTGACCTGTTGGTGGCCCTTGAGGACTGGAGTTGGCCACCCCTGTCTTAGTCCAATATAAAGGAATTAAACATTGAGCACTTAAGTTCAAATACTTACCTTTTAGAAGCAATCCAGAGCCCCCACCAAAATATCTCTTTACACATATGTGAAAACTTAGACACAGAAGAATGTCTTTTTTTAATTAAGGTTACATATATGAAATAATTTTAATAAGCTAAATTAGCAAGTGAACCTCAACACTTTAACAAATATACCGCCCGATTAGAAAAAAAATTGCGCATTTGGATCCGCAGTGGATCGACCGGTTCCTTTGGTCCGCGGATCCATCTGAAAAAGGGCGATTCGCGTTTCGCGGATTTTGTATTATCACCGATATGCTCCGCGGATTCCACAACCCGTGGATGGATTTGTACAATCCACCAACAGATTGCTGAATCCGCGGTTTGGATTCTCCAAATCCGTCCACGGGTTGTATCCAATGGCGGTTTTTGATGAATCGGCGCGGATTGAAACCAACCAAATCCGTTTGCAGATTTTACACCACGAACCGGATATTGGGGGTAACATCAGCGAAAATCCTGGAAACGGATATTGGGGTTAACATCAGCGAAAATCCAGGAAACGGATATTAGGGGTAACATCAGCGAAAATCCGGGAAAGGATATTGGGGGTAACATCAGCGAAAATCCGGGAAAGGATATTGGGGGTAACATCAGCGAAAATCCTGGAAACGGATATTGGGGGTAACATCAGCGAAAATCCGGGAAACGGATATTGGTCGGATTCTCCCATCTCTACTCCTGACAATATGTAAGTATTTGTGATATTGGAGAACAATGATCTTTGAACACTTTGGTTGCGCTAAAAACACATTGAGTGCGGGACATTTAGTTGCACCTTTCGGAAATGTGAAGAAAATATTAAATCCCCTAACAGGTAGAAATGTTAAATATACAAGGGTCGATAAGCAATATACTGTGACTTCGCTAGTTAACCCAAGTATTGTTATCAGGGGTGGAGGAATCACTTGGGGGTTAGTGCACCAAATCTGCAGTTAACTGCCTATTCTAGTCTATAGCAGTTCATGCCAGATCGTGTGTGATCCTGCTACGGACTTCAGTGAATATTCCCATGGAGAGAGATACAATTTCACATTGTGGTTAATGCATGTGTGTGTACTGTAGCAACAGCAAATAACACAGCACGATGATGTCCAGGATTCCTACCATGTATACATAATAAACACACAATCCCAGCAATCTTTAACCCCAGAACAGCAGGCTTAGCAATAGTGCCCAATGTCATGCAGTAGCTGCAAAGGCAAACAAGATCTTATCTGGCATCAAACGGGCAATGGATGGAAGGGCAGTAAACATAATTATGCCCCTTTACAAAGCATTAGTAAGACCACACCTTGAATATGGAGTACAATTTTGGGCACCAATCCTAAGAAAAGACATTATGCAACTAGAGAGAGTGCAGAGAAGAGCCACCATATTAATAAAGGGGATGGACATTCTAACTTATGAGGAGAGGCTAGCTAAATTAGATTTATTTACATTAGAAAAGAGTCGTCTAAGAGGGGATATGATAACTATATACAAATATATTCAGGGACAATACAAGGAACTTTCAAAAGAACTATTCATCCCACGGGCAGTACAAAGGACTCGGGGGCCATCCCTTAAGGTTGGAGGAAAGGAAATTTCACCAGCAACAAAGGAAAGGGTTCTTTACAGTAAGGGCAGTTAAAATGTGGAATTCATTACCCATGGAGACTGTGATGGCAGATACAATAGATTTGTTCAAAAAAAGGTTGGACATCTTTTTAGATGGGAAAGGTATACAGGGATATACCAAATAAGTATACATGGGAAGGAATTAATTTTTCCCCTTAATGGGGTTTTTTGTTTGCCTTCCTCTGGATCAATAAGTAAGTATAGATATAGGATAAAGTATCTGTTGCCTAAATTTAGCATAGGTTGAACTTGATGGACGTACATCTTTTTTCAACCTCATCTACTATGTAACTATGTATACCAAATTATTATTTTTTTTCCATGTATAGTGCTGGTAGTTTTACGTAGCGCTTTACAGAGACATTTTGGAGACACAGTCCCTGCTCTGTGGAGTTTACATTCTACTTCTTGGTGCCTGAGGCACGAGGAGATAAAGTGACATGCTCACGGTCACACGGGAATTGAACCAGGGTCTCAGTACTCAGTACCAGTCAGTGTCTTTAATCACTGAGCCGCTCCTTCTCACTCACTACTCCTCATATATATATTTTTGTCAAAAGGAGTGCTACTGAGCGTGGCCAAATGTATACAGCACAAGACAAAAATACCCAATGCTACATCCAATGTGAGAAAATACATGGTTAAATACTCCAATGTTAGTATTCTCATGAGTAAGGGTCATTTAGTTAAACCCTTTGGCCAAAGCATTATAAGCCTGCAGCCACTTCACGACATGACCACGATGCAGGTCCTAACACTACCTGTGACAATTCTCATTAACCTCTGCAGTGGAGGGAGAATGGTCTCATTGGACCCGTCCTGCACAGGAACATGGAGAAACCTTCTACATAAAAAGTGGGGTCGGGTGATCTCAAACCCTGGGAGGAGGGTCCACTAACAACCAATCAATATCAGTTGAAAACTAAAATGAATAAACACACAACCCGAGCAATCTCAAACCCCATAATAACAGAATAACCAGGCACCAGAAGAAGGAACCTGCATGAACTCACAAGTTGATGCAGGTTAGTTCACTTACGCATCGTTTTCACACAGTACCATTATAATGATCACCGATGTTTATAGAAATAGAAAATACGTTTGAAACAAAAAGCATTTCCTTTTTTTTTTTTTGTCAACAGAGCCATGCTGCGGAGTATATTTTGTTCGATAAGAACTGTGACCAGAACTGATAGGAAGATGACAAAAGGATTTTCCCCGGATCGTGATGTTTCCTGTTTTCATTGGCACGTGATATTGAAAGCCACAGCGGCGTACTATCCTCTGACAACAGTAATGTGACAGAACTCACAGGTTTTATTATATATTATAAATCATTCTTCCTGGCAATGCACAGGTTGTTAAGAATCTATATTAGTGTTAGGGACCCTTGAAACGTGGTCTGCCGTGCAGTTGGCTCAAGGGCTTACAACAATTTCGCCAAAATGTTAAACTAAAAGACCATTTTATTTATTAGTTATTTATACATGTATATTTAGGCACTGTACCGTATATAAGTTTTTCTGGATGTGCACTGAGCTTTGTCTGTGTTTTATGTTATGTCTCTGGTTTTAAATATATGTATTGCCATGCTCAGTAGCACTCCTCTGTGACACTTATATACTTATGTAGCGGTCATGTAAAATGCCTACAGTCATCTCTCCTGCTGGCAGTAAGGCCTGGTAAGTGTGGAATGCCAGCATTAGCATGCGGTTTCCCTCACACCCGGTTGGGGATGCTCTGTGATGGCTGGGACTGGGTCACATGCTCTCGACTCCATGGTAGTGATGTCAGAGATGTGTCAAGCCTCAGAAGCTTTACATAAGGGCACAGCACTGTGTTCTAGAGTGTGTTGTTTTCTGCTGATGCAGGAGTTTCAGCTCTTAGGCAGATCTGAGGAAGAGAGATCAATTTATATCAGAGTGTCAGTTATGTTATAAGTAACTCCATGGGTGACTGTGTCCAGGGACCGGCAACAGGACATATGATTTTCCTGCGGGAATAGTGAATCCTGATCTGGGTGACATACCTAACTAAAGGAGCACTGGGACGAATGAGCGGCTGAAGATACTCCTTGTGGAGGGCAGTTGGCCCTGCCAGTGTCAATAAAGATGAGTTCCAGCACAAAACCCTCTCGTGTATCTATCTGGAATGAGTGTACCAGAGAGGGAGGACACCCGGAGAGGAGTTCTCGCCAGGATCATCCCCCATAGGCGGACGCAGGGACCGCTGGGTGAGCTGTGGAGGCGTCTGTGCACTGTTAACTAGTGAGACTCAGCACCACCCATACTCAGCGCCTGTCTGACGGGTTCTCCCCACAACACCATCATGGCGGGAGACTCAGGATCCTGTAGCACAGCAGGTGCACCATATGACATATCCACACTGTAATGGGGTCCGGTTAGACCACAGGGGCCAATATGAGATTGGGTGGGTCAGACAAGGGCAGAAACATGCCGTTCATTTGGAAGGCGCTTGCTGAGATCAGATCTCAGTTCCAACAAGGTACATGGGTGCTTTTTAGCTAGCGTTCCCGTTGGAACAGGGAGAGTGCTGCTGCCACTTATCCTTGTCTGCGTAGGGACGGACCACTACTGGTTGTCCAGTGGCGGTCGGCTGACGGGAGTTGTTGTAGGGTTGCGCAGGACAACCTAGGGGCCTGAGGGGTGATGGGTCTGGATCGGGCTATAGCTGACCGCGTCACCTTGAGGAAGCCGATGCTAGTTGGTTATGTGAAAGAAAGGGGCGGGAAAGAAATGACATGGATGTTGTGAGATGGGGGAGTGAGGAAGTAGACAGTTGAAAATAGTACTAAGAACACGAAAACGGGGAGGGGGACAAAGAAGAAAAAGAAAAGTGCGTGGGTGTGTAGGGGGAGCGGCCGCCAAGGGGGGGAGAAAAAACGGAGTACAAAGAAAAGATGAAAAAGTGAGGGTAATGCAATAAAGCGGGGTCTAGCAGAGACGAAGTGAACAGAAGGCGTAACTATGGAACCCAGGTGCGAAATGATAGAAAAAAAAGCAAAAAAGGTGTGGGGGCGGGTGTTCGAAAAACAGAGTTATATAGGTAGTGGGGGATGAAGGGGAGAAAAAACAAGGGTCGGGATAAAGGGGGGAAAAGAGGTGATAGTACGGATAAAACACGCAGAAGTCAAGAGAAAAGATGAAAGAACGAAGGAGGGTAGGTGGGAGAAGAGAGCTAGGAAAAAAAAGCGATGGAGGGACTCCAGTCAAAGAAAAAAGAGGGGGAAGGGCGTCGAAAAAAAATGAGCCAAAAGGAAACAAAGGTGGAAGGATGATGGAGCGGAGGGTAGTGGGGTGCGGAAAAGGGGACGAAAAGGGCAGGGTTAGCTATCCAATGAGCAGAGAAAAAGGAGGGAGTAGAGCGGATACAGGAGGGACGACCGAAGGGTACCCAAGAAAAGGGGAAAGAAAGAAAAATACGAAGAGGGGATAGACGGAAAACGTGGATAGGAGTTGCAGGAAATGAAAAATGACAAAAAGGATTCCATGCCAAAAGGGACTACGTGTCCCTGTTACCTTGATGTAGAGAGTCCTTGGAGGAGGGTCGTCGCTAGGTCTGACCACCAACAGGGTAGTAATCGGCCTGCTAGTTCAATTACTTGCATGGCAGATGGGAGGCCAGCCAAGTACCTGTCCATTCCAACACTTCACCTTAGGGAGTCACAATACTGGGAGGAAAGGCATATCACAGCAGACATCCTTGAGAGATGTGAGCCTAGGTCCTGAGGTATTGTAGCACACTAGGGTCCCACCTAAATATAAGGCTACAACAGTTGGTGATGGTGCCCTGAGCTAATCTTTCTTGATACGCAGAGAAGGGTTTTCGGTGGCTGCCCCGCAGAGTGGCCTCATGTGATAAGACGATCAAACACTGTTTTATGAGATAGTTGTAGATCCGCGTGGCCGCGGATAACCGTAAAAATGATGCGGACCAGAGGCTGATGGGGCAGTGCACCCGTGGCGTAGCAACCCCCTGAAAGCAGACTGTCGCCGATTGTGCCTTAACGATTTGCTCTGGAGCGGAGCAATGCGCCGTGGCTGCCAAGTCCGTTTTATCCATGCCTGGGACATGCGAGGGTGGCCATACCCTTTGGAAGTAGTTGTGGAGAAAATTGTTTATTTATTAGGAGGAGGGAGAATCTCCCCGTGAGGCAGCGAACGAATGGATTTTGGGCCGCCAAAATCCAACCAAAATCGGTTCCTCCCGCTGCTAGGAAACCGCAATGGGCCAGGCCAGAAAAAAAGTGGCTTCTCCTGGGACTGCACAGAGCTGGCCGGGAGAAGGCGGGCGAACAGCAAGAGCCCCCCACCCCGCCCCCCGCCTGATAGGGGGCATGGCGCGAAGCTAACTGGCTGCGCCGGATGGACAGTGGACTAGATTCCAGCCCCTGTCGGCGTGCGGTTCAAAACCTTTTGAGTTATATGGGCAAGCCCAGTCTCCCCTGGATTGTCTCGTCTACCAGGGGGATTGACTTTCAATTATGGCCTGTTGGGGGATGCACCCACTGGGCCCAGGATGACTGATATCCACACGGCGCAACTTACAAAAGGTGCTTTTCCGCCTGTGGGAGTGTAGAATTGTGGCGTAAAAGCGTACCTATTGGTCAATAAATCTGTGCTGCAATAAGAGCGGCGGGAACTAGTCCCGCGGGTAAAGGAGTTCCAGCTCTGGTGAGGAAATTTGGGCCGCAGAAAAAACGCCGGAGACCCGCGCCCAACCAGGTACTATAGAGATGTGTGGCCTTATAATGGGAACATAGATAATCCCCCCCTGGTGACCCTGCCATTATTGCAACCCCGGGGGCGGTTCCAACTCTGTCAGAGAATGGCGAGAGCCGAAGCTGTGGAGTGAGCCCGGATCCACCACTTCCCACCAGTCACTTTGCGAGTGAACCACAGAGAGGAGAGTGATAGACTCTGGTCAAGAAATGGACTCCCTTACAAGAATGCCTGCTCCCTCCACCTGGTGGGTGCACTATGGTCTCCACCGCTAGGCCCTACTCACGTTCAGGGCCCCGCTGGTGTGCTGGTGGTGAGAGGTGGCCACTACAGAGAACGGTGGTCGGGTACAGCTCTGCCTCAATGTCGGCTCAGCTCCCGGAAGGTAACTGGTGAATACGATGCACGTTGCCCATCATTGCGGACTTTGTATCGTTGTGGCCTATGTCCCACATTCGTCCCAATACACGCCTTCTGCGACCGTACCCCGTGGAATGTGACACGCGCTCTGTTGGCCGCCTGGAGTACCCGGTGCGCGCTGTAATGATCAAGACCGCGTTTGTGCGATGTCTCCCGGACTAACAGTGGGACTGGAGCCGTGTCAATGTCGCGCTGGTTCACTGGCCATTTATGAAATTACTTGTAAACCCACCCGTTACCGGGGGGTCTTAGAGCACTTTCAACCCCGCCCCCGCGACCCCTAGTTCGGGGCGAGGGTGACCTACGTGTGTATGAGGACCTCCAATCCGTTGAGCTGGAGCGGTAGCCACGAAACGGAGCGCGAACAAGTACAAAACGGGTAAGAACGACGCCCACCGTGGTGGTGTGTGACCGGATGTCCCCGCCGCAGAATAGGGTTCGCACAACATACAACCGAACGGAGTCCCGCCATCCAAGGACCTGGTCGGAGATGGGAGGAAGAGACGCCTACACCCCTCGCGGATGGGTAAGCCCAAAAGCCCTATCTCTTACCGGGTCACAACAGACGTGAAGCGCTGGACGGCCGGCGCCAGGCCAACGCGCACGGGAGGGACAGCATCACTTCCGGTCGGCGACGGCGAGCAACCGGTATTGTCGTCGTGGAAGAAGTAGATCCCCCGATGGGGGTCCAACGCGAGATTGCGACGCTTCCGGTTCCGGTTCGGAGGACGTCAACTTCGCCGTGCGACGGCGGAACCCAGGAAGGGAGGCAGCGACGCTCGTCGGCGATTGGGGAAGGCCCCCACCGGCTATCGTAATTGCCCAGAAAATGTGGAGAGACGGTGTCAGGACTGAGGAGGGTGAACATCATCCTTGGACCTCTAGGACAGCCAGGAGCGGGTCGTAACCCCGTGGGGTCCCGCCGCATGCCCCTATACCCAACCCCTATGCCCTACATGCCCCTACCCCCATACGTAACACTAAACACGTTCACACGGGGTTCACCCCCGCCTTGGAACTTGGGACATACTTTTGGGGGGAGGAAAAAACGGACTGGGGAGAGCAGCTCAGTGGAGCTACGGAAGGGGCTCACGGGAGGAGGAGAATTGAGGGTGGCGGGTACAGCACCCCAACCGGCAGTAAAGGCTCCGGGGTCCTCAAGGTGGTCCAGACCGCGCATCCCAAGGTCGTCAGGGGTATTTTCATTTGATGACGACCGGAACCAGGGCCTAATCCCTTTAAAGAACCCGGTGGTGGGCTCCACTATTTGAGGGGTACTCCACCGCATGGATGGACCGTACTCGGTTCCTCATCCGGCGGAGGACGTGGTAGATTTCTGGTGGAAAGAGGGGGAATTTACACCAAGCAGAGGACAGGGGAGCTAACAGAAAGGTGGTTCCAGCTGGAGCTAGGGACATAGCAGCCCATGGGTCCCGACACAGCACTGTCAATCCATCATCCTGATGACCCCTATCATGGGTGTTACCTGGGAGGGCAGGTAATGCTGATCTGACCAGGGTCAGTAGGGCGGAGAGGGCTATAATAGTCAAATATAAAAAATCCCATGGGTTGGAGTATCCCTATGTTCCGGAGCCCCTGATGGATGAAATTGAGGACAATAGAATTGTGGCTCCAAGAAACTATAGAGCTGTACTTACAATAAGGGGAGCGACATAGTGGTAAAAAGGCTGAAGAAAGATAGACAACCCTGATGCGAGTGTGGAGCAATAGGGAGAAATGTTCACAAACATAGAGTGACCTATGTGCCAGAGAGAGGATCACCTAGGCATTATTATGTTACGGTCCTGGATATGGGTAACCGGGAAGTGAGGAAACCTGACCCAGATCACTATTTTTAGGGGGTACTAACACTTACGCGGGTCCTGTGGCTGCTGGTCGGGGCGGGCTTGGGCGGAATGTACTGAATCATGTTTACAATATGCTGAAAATTGGTATGGATGTTAACCTAATTTGTTTTGTGTTGCAGTGCTTCCTGGAAAGAGGTATGCAAATTTAGGTCCCAGCGAGGACGATGGATTTCACCAGGGGGAGAATGTAGCGGTCAGTAAAATGCCTACAGTCATCTCTCCTCTGGCAGTAAGGCCTGGTAAGTGTGGCATGCCAGCAGTAATCATGGAGGTTTTCCCTCACACACCCTGGTGGGTGCTCTGTGTATGGCTGGGACTGGTCACATGCTCTGACTCCATGTTTTAGTGATGTCAGAGATGTGTCAGCCTCAGAACTTACATAAGGCACAGCACTGTGTTCTAAAGTTGGTGTTGTTGTTTCTGCTGAGAAGGAGTTTCAGCTCTTTCAGAGCTGAGAAGGAGATCAAGTATATCAAGTGTCAGTTATGTTATAGTAACTCCATGGAGGCTGTGTCCAGGGACCTGGCACAGGACAGTGATTCCTGCGGGAATAGGAATCCCTGATCTGGGTGACATACCTACTAAGGGAGCACTGGCGAGATGAGCGGCTGAAGATACTCCTTGTGAGGGCAGTTGCCCTGCCGTGTCAATAAAGATGAGTTCAGCCAGAAACCCTCTCGTGTATCTATCTGGAATGAGTGTACAGAGAGGAGCACCACGGAGGAGTTCCTCGCCAGATCATCCCCATGCGGACGCAGGGACCCTGGTGAGGTGGAGGCGCTGCACTGTAACTAGGTGAGACTCAGCACACTACCTCAGCTGCCTGTCTGACGGGTTCTCCCCACACACCATCATGCGGGAGACTCAGGAGTCCTGTAGCCAGCAGGTGCACCATATGACATATCCACACTGTAATGGGGTCCGGTTAGACCACAGGGGCCAATATGAGATTGGGTGGGTCAGACCGGGCCAGAAACACCGTTACACTTATATAAATGTTGTGGTTATTTTGGGGGTTCAATATGAGCTTGTAGGTGTTCTGTATGTTTTATAATTCTTGTTCAGCTAGTCTTAGCTGATTGGAGGGTGGCAACCTCCTACCTAATTGAAGCTCACTCACTCCCACATTTAAATGGTTAAAAGCTCACTCCATGGCATCTCCAACTATCAGGGGAACTTGCTTGCTTGCAGTGTGATTGTGACAAATCTATTACAGAGTGCTTTTCCAGGTAATGTACAGGTTAATAAAAGCTTCAATCAGACTTAGAACTTTTGCAACTAATTTTGACAGATTTATTATAAATCATTCTTCCTGGCAATGCACAGGTTATTAAGAATCTATATTAGTGTAGGGACCCTTGAAACGTGGTCTGCCGTGCATTTGGCTCAAGGGCTTACAACAATTTGGCCAAAATGTTAAACTAAAAGACCATTTTATTTATTAGTTTTTTTATACATGTATATTTAGGCACTGTACCGTATATAAGTTTTTTTGGATGTGCACTGAGCTTTGTCTGTGTTTTATGTTATGTCTCTGGTTTTGAAGATTTTAACTCCCCTGAAATTAATTCAAATGAATGAAGTGAAACATTTTCCTAAGTAAGGTTGCGCTTATAGTGCCGGCGACGTCGCGTCAAAACAAATGCATTGCCGCCATCATGTGCGCTTATAGTAAGCACAACGCTACGGCCTGGTTGCAATCGCTGGAAGTCATCTCAATTTGATTTTTCCAGCGACCGCGGCCTGACGTCATGTCGCCGACACTATAAGCGCGGCCTAAGAGTTCTGCATAGCATATGTAATAGGGGCCCACACATCTATTGTACTACACAGGGCATACCTTGATATGTAACTCCCTTGAAGATGTGTACTGTATTTAAACCAGCCACCACTACAAGATGTATTGGCATCGTTTCTCAACCAAGAAGGCCTAAAGCCTGAACTTCTAGTTCTTTATGGCAACCAGCAATTCAATTGGAGGGTGATTGCCTAAATTCCTGTGTTCACGTAATCAAATCACAAAGACATGGAGATGTTGGATCAATGATATTGAAAATCAGTACCTATCTGCAGTCGTTTAGCATGGCTAGGTTTTGCTTTTAAAGTGCCCAATCCCCTTTTCTGTCACTGTATATATTAGATCCTATCAGCTGCCAATGGGTTAAAATGTGACACCGTTCCAACGTAATTGGAATATCCCAGTGAGCTATAAAACTCCCCTAAATGGCACCACATGTCAGGGAATAATATGAATCTTTGAAAACTTCAGTGTGAGTCCAGAGTAGGATTTGGTTATGAATGGGCTAATGCGTCAAAATTCGAGTCGCAAAAGTTTGATTTATTTTTTTATAGCAATATTCGAAAGCTGTTTTGACCATAAAAATTCTGGGTCGAATGACCCCCAAACCGCCATCATTTTCACTTGGCCCCCCTTTTCCGCCAATGTCATAACATCTGCCCTCTAATGCAAGGGTGAGCAATATTTTTCCCTGCGCCCCCTACCGGCTCTCCCCCTTCCTCCCCCCCTCCCCCCCCACCTTGGCTCCGGTGTTTTGACATAACGATGTCACGTTGCCATGGAAACACGGCATCACGTGACCCTGCGGCATCATTTGCCGCCACATTGCCATGGCAACTCATCTCTAGAAATCGTCGAAGCCAAGGTAAGTGAAGTTTACAGGTGCCTTCGCCGCTCTCCCGGCATTTAAATGCCTTCGGGAAGCACGCGGGGTCTCTGTAAACCCCCCCCCCCCCCCCCCCCCAGTTTGCGCACGCGTACTCTAATGTGTGGTCACTCAATTCAACTGTTTATACATTTGAGTCACCCAGAAGTTCCAGATCCTGAGCTATGGGTTACGGGGCGATAGAGACAGGGAGATATAGCACTTAGGACTAGTAAAATAGGTCTATGTATATCTACAGGTGTCTCTCCACATGTGGTTTTAAGTGGGTTTGAGTGGATATACAGTATATCATTTGGGACTGTAAAAAAAAAAAAAAAAGAGTGATTCTATTGTGTTGTTATGAAATAGAAAATATTTATTATGTATAAAATGCAGCTTGAGATCCCTTGATTTTATGAAGTTACAAGTAAATAAAAGATTTTACCATGGTTTAATTTAAAGCCAAGCTTGAGCCTATTCTCTTCAATGCTAGAGAGACCAACAACAGCACATTGCATTGTTCAACCCCTTTCTGGGCCATCCTATACTACTGTACCTTGTCACAAATATGACTCATGGGTTATGGCGGAACTCAAGTGACTCAAAGTCCCGCACTCTGTATGCTGCAAATTCACTTCCCCATGCAGGAGAAAATGTTAGCCCTATTCATTTGAATGGAGCGAAACTTTCCTCCAGCACTGGATAAGTATCCCCCTCCTTTTGCCTTGTTATTAGCACTAGCTGTGCCAAACACTATCAAAATAAATAAGGTACTGTACTCAATTACCTAAACTCCTAATGTCTGTGCTGTGTATGACAAGTGAGTCATTATCTCTCCGCTGGGCAGTGTAATGTGAGTCACGCTTTGTCATCAGAAGGTACGTTCTGCACCTTTGAGGCAGGGTTACAGACCTGTCGGAGGCATGTGAATGTGCTCACAAGTGGTATGTTTATTTGCTGCATGTTTGAGGAAACTGTACTGCACTGTTACAGCTGCAGCCAGCTTCATATGTACTGTTTTTCTTTATTGCAGATTAATTGAAGATATATATTGCCATCTAACTGTGTTGCCACAGTACACACAAAGGAAGAAGCCCATGTACTCTGTACAGTACACTACAATGTAATGCAGGGATGCGCAAACCTTCCTCCCTGCGCCCCCCGATCTGCACTCCGCCCCCCCCCCTCCTTACCATGTTTCTGGCGTCAAAAGAACGGCCACGGTGCCCCCTCCGCACCGGAGAATGGTTGCGACCACGCAATCGCCAACCCCCAAGCGGTTATGTTGTCGCGATCCTGTTAGATCGTCGGTCTTCCAGCAGCAAAAAGGGTTCATTGGAATATTTGACAGGTTTGTGTGTTAGGCCGCGACTATAGTGTGCTCGCGCCGCGTACAAAAGGCTGTACCTCTATGAGGCAGACCATAGAGCGCACAACCGTGCACGCGACCAAGCGCAATGTTTGAAAATACAGTTGAATTTGGGGTTTTTCACGCGACGACTGCGTCACGTGAGCGGTTGAGCCAATGGGTGTCGAACTGCTCACGTGATGTCACGGCCACGCCTCCACTACACCCCCTATCGCCTCCAGCCTAGTGCATGTTTCGCACGTGACATCACGCGCTCGGTCGCTCGCCGCAACTATAATCGCGGCCTTGGTCATACTGTGGAAGTAACCGAAATGAAAATATTAATATGGGTTTAAAACTGCTTACAATTCCCCCAGTGTATATAGTACTGGTATACCCCGCATTAACGTACGCAATGGGACCGGAGCATGTATGTAAAGCGAAAATGTACTGAAAGTGAAGCACTGCCTTTTCCCCACTTATCGATGCATGTACTGTACTGCAGTCGTCCTATATGTGCATAACTGATGTAAATAACGCATGTGTAACAGGCTCTATAGTCTCCCCGCTTGCGCACAGCTTCGGTACAGCTAGGGAGCCGGTATTGTTATTCAGGGCGTGTTGACAGGCGCATGCGCGAGCTGCCGTTTGCCTATTGGGCGATATGTCCTTACGACATCCTTACTCGCGAGAGTGTAGTTAAAGTGAGTGTCCTTAAACTGGGGTATGCTTGTACACAGGGTATATCTGCCCACATTAACTGAATAATAATAATTATTATTATTATTATTACAGTATTAGCTACTGTTGGTTCTATTACAGAGGGAGAGATGTTCATTTAAATATCAGGTTTTTCCACATGTAGCTTTTCCATTCAACCTCCTAACCTGGGAAAAGTCACTTAACTGAAGTTGGTTGAGATTAAGGACTGAATTAGTGACATTCAGGCTTGCTGCCAGGAACTGTGTTTTGGGTGTGGGTGGTGTCCATACGAAATCAGTAACATGCATACATTACCATAATGTAACAATGTGCTAACCCAGCCTGCAGCACCCCCAGCACCCCTAGTTCCAGCCCGCATAGCTACATTTATTGTTCAACAGTAAGTAAAATATATTCAGGACGCCAGAATTTATTTCCAGAGGCATTCGTAAATCCCTTGTTGCTGCTTAATCAATGCAGTCTAAGCAATATTCCTTTAGGGTAAATTTAGACGAGTGAGTCAGTGAAGTTTAAGTATGTCTGCCTCCAACAATTATGTATTTTAAGATTACCACCAAAAAAATATTACTCATCATTTTTGCCATAAGCAGAAACTGTATTCAAGGCTGTATTCAAACCCCGGTGTCTGCTTTGGGGTGGAAGATAGGAAAGTGATGTCTAAAAGTACCAGGGTCTAGACAGAGATTACCAGCCAGCTGTATTTGAGTCGATGGTATGAATAGGACTGGAGGACATTCTGAAACAGACGGGTCACTGTCCCACTTCTACAGAGCCCCCCTCCAAAAAATAATAATATTGTGTACAATGCCATCTACTTTCTGTTTAACATCCTGATCAGTTACTTTACTGGGAAATCATCCAATAGTTTCCTGTTTTGGAGAAATGTACATTTAGAAACTGTAATTTGCCTAAAGAGGGAGGGGTGGCCAACTCCAGTCCTCAAGGGCCACCAACAGGTCAGGTTCAGGATATCCCTGCTTCAGCACAGGTGGATCAGTCTTCGAATGCACCACCTGTGCTGAAGCAGGGATATCCTTAAAACCTGACCTGTTGGGAGCTCTTGAGGACTGGAGTTGGCCACTCCTGGTTTAATGACTAGTACATAGCAAGCCCAGTTCTTGAATGATGATGCAAGTGGGAACAGTGCTAGAGACGCTGTTCTCTGGCTGAGTGCTTTCAATTGATGGCAACTCTAATAGATGTTATATGGGGGGTTACATGCTTCTAATTGTGATTTGCATTGCTTTTGGAATTGATATGACAGCTGGAGCTGTTATACCTTTTCTGGACACACGCTGTGCAATTCTGCCACAATATTGTTTCATTTCTGTGTAATCCCAGCCTTGGAAAATATTAAGTAAGATTTAAAACAGAAAAAAAACATTGAGCCTTGCGCTGCCAGAGGCCAGTAATGCATTGCAGAGGTTTCCGTCACACAGAACAGGCGGGAAAGTACCGAGTTTCCAGAACGAGCAGTTGTAGCATAATGTGGAGAGTATTTAAAAACCGGTTAGACTTTTGAATGACTATTTTGTTGATCTAACCAGGATAAATAACGTATGATCTAATATCCTTTACAAAAACCATTTCTAAATAAATTATATTTTTTACAGGTATTTTCAGGCTGTTTGAAGCAGCAACCCTCCCCCTTCCCCCCTTCCCCGTCCTCCATCCCCCCTTCCCCGTCCCCCCTTCCCCCTTCCCCCTCCCCGTTCCCCCCTCCCCCTTCCCTCACTGGGCTCTGGGGAGAGCCCCATGTTAACCTCCCAGACATGTCAAAGATTTTTAAAATAAATATATCTCCTGAAAGGGCACGGGGGGGGGGGAGATCTTTTAAATATAAAAGTGATATATGATTTAAAGTGATTCTTACACGTATAATTTATTCTTGCTCTAGTGCTTTGAGCATTTAGGGCCTCATGCAGAGAGCAGCGCTATTTGCAATCTCGCCATTTTCCGGAGAAAATTGCGCTAAAAACAGCTGAAAATGGCGAGTTAGGAAAAAAGCACCATTTTTTTTTTCTATTTGAAAATCTCGCCATGCGGCTGGCGAGAAACTACATCTCGCCAGTCTGAAAAATATCCGAATTCAGAAAGGCGCGCTCTCCATCTAGCGGCTGTTTTTGGCGCGATTTTCTCCAATTTTCTCCGCCAACTAAAGTTGGCAAGAAGCAGGAGCTCGCCGGCTAAAGGGAAACAAAAAAAAAAATGCGCGATTTTTTTTTCCCTTTCAGCTGCGCGCATCTCCTCATTTACAATTCTCCACATGCAGTAATGCTAAAAATAGCGGATTTCGCCCATTTCTGCATATGGAGAATAAAACTCTCCATTAAAGCTACGTTTTCTTAAACTCTCCAATTTATTTTAGCGCTGCTCTCTGCATAGGCCCCATAGTCTTTATTTCTATGTTGCTGTGAAGTTTAAGACCTGACTGGCTTCTCACACCTGCTAACTAACTGCACGTCTGCCGTGGGATAGCGATCAAGGCCAGTCTATCTTCAAATCTTACGAACCCCCCCTCCATTAACTGAGACTATAACGCCAGGACTGAATCATTATCACACTGTTCAGCTAGCGCAGGCGGCCATCTCCAGTTCTCAAGGGACACCAACAGGTCAGGTTTTCAGGATATCCCTGCTTCAGCACGGGTGGCTCAATCAGTCCTTTCTTCAGCATAGGTGGCTCAGTCAGCCCTTGCTTCAGCACAGGTGGCTCAACTGAGACACCTGTGCTGAAGCAAGAACTGATTGAGCCACCTGTGCTGAAGCAGGGATATCCTTATAACCTGACTTGTCGGTGGCCCTTGAGAACTGGAGTTGGCCGCCCCTTGAGAAAGATATAGTTTTTCTTAAAATACACCTTTAAAATAAAAACATAAAAATGTGTACTTGAAAGAATAAGATAAGATATCTCTGCTACTAAACCATCAAAAGGTACAGTACCTTACAAGGCAAGTGCAGTATATTACTGCCATATACATTCTATAATTGGAAGGAAGGAAGGACAACAACAGTTACTGCTTTACGTATATTATTATTTAATTGCTTTACTACCAAAGCGACTTCACTGGCAGAAAAAGGTTAAAGGTTAAGTGCTGGGGTTAGGGTTGTCAGGTGGCTGGACACAATGGTCAAAGGTGCCACACACGCGCGCACGCAGACACACCTCTCTCTGCTCCATGCTGTTTCCTCCTCGCCTCGGCCCCACCCCCAGGCTCCCGACACCTCCTCCTGATTGGCTGCTGCTGGGTAATGCAACCAATCAGGATGGAGAAGCTGCCCAGCCCCCTAGCAACAGCCCTGCTCTCTCCCTGCTCAGAGATATCGCACGGCCCCCCCAATCCGGTCCGGTCAGAGGTAATACCGGACACATACATGTCCAGTATTACCTCTCACTATTTACTGGACAGTGTCCAAATAAAGGACAGTCCGGTGTAATACACCTGGCAACCCTAGCTGGGTGGGGCTTGCCAAATTAATTAGCAAAATTAATTACCATGTTATTGCTGGCACAACAATCCTTAAAGCAGCAATTACAGCTGCATTTTATTATCATTTTGTAAATGGCTGCAACCAGGGGATCCTTCGCAACTGAATCCCATTGTTTTAAACTCTCGGGATGCTTACTGGGGAAGTTACCCCTATCGCTGCCCCTGCGGGGGAAACAAAATGGCCGTTCAAATCATGCACATCACACAAGGTCATAGTAAGTGTCATCAACATCAACTTTGGACAGGTTTGCTGCACCAGGACTGCCGAAATAGCAATGTTATGGTGTTGAGACCAGCCATTTGCGTGCTCAAAGCATACCAATTATAAACAAGTTGTCAGCATATTATACTTATGGTATATTGTACTTCCATTAGTCAGTGTGGTCAGGAAGAGTTAGGCTTTTTGTGCCTAACTTTATATAAGATAAACCGTTTAAAGGTTTGTTTGTTAAATACAGTTAACCCTTTCACTGCCTGCAATGCATTGTAATGCCGGCAATGGCAATAAAGGAGGGTTTGAGAACAATTCAAAATGGTGACCAGGGTGTTATATGTGTGAGTGACTTCAGTTTATGTTGCTCAGAGGCACCGGTGCAACTTTCAGATTAGAACAGAGTTTAGTTTGAATCTTCAACAAACCTCCAGCTGATCTAATGCAGAGCAGCAGTGTTCAGGAAGTCCCATGTAAAACACGGCGAAGCTTACAGCTGCACATGTATTTTCAGGCGAGTTGCTACACACGCCCATAATGGGCACAAATATTGACTTATTTAATTGATGAGTGATAGTAATCCTGGACTGGACTGCGAGGACGCAGGGAGCCTCCTTGGGTGCCCCACCTTTGCTGGTTATTGTTTTTGGGACTAAGCAACCAGGGATATATTTGATTTCAGGTGAAGAGGATGGGAGTGAGACACCCAGTCACAGAATGGTATGTGGAAAATGTACATTCCACTCAGGCAGCAATGCTACATCCAACATTCCTCTTACATAGGCTCAAGCACACAACGCTTTCCAAATCCATAGCACAAATTCACTTTAAACAGCCACATTGAACCATTTTTCAGTTTAATTCACATTACTGTGAAGCGTGCTAGACTCATCTGGTTAAAAGTCCTGCTATTCTAACAGCGTTATTGTATTACTATTGATTATCATGTTGACATTTCATCTTGGTATCACAAAGCATGCAGCTTTTTTTTTCTTCAAATCTATTTCCTGGATTGTTAGCTTTTGTATACATTTGAACATTCCATACTCGCACAGAAAGGCAGCTATCAAACTCGACAATCTGTACGTACACGGTTGGAGTCCCACATAGCAAGAAATAAAAATTTTAACAAACGTATAATACATTTAATTCCTGAGAGCGGGAGTGCGCAAACTGGGCGGCCTGGGATTTTTATGGGGGGGCGCGGGCGGTTGCAGAGGCCCCGGGCTCTTCCATCGAGGCATTTAAATGAAATGACGGGGGAACGCGCGAGGCCTCTGCAACCTCAACTTACCGTGATTCAGCCGGCTTCTGGTCACGTTGCCATGACAACGCAGCGGCAAATGACGGCACGGGTCATGTGACGCGTCGCCATGGCAACTCGCGGCAAATGACGCTGCGGGTGACGTCACGTGACCCTCATCGTCATTTGACGTCAGGTCACTGAAAAGGGGGGGGGGGGCGCGAGCGCAGGTACCGGGACACGGGGGCGCAGCAAAAAAACTTTGCGCAACCCAGCCTTAGAGCAGTGGTTTTCAATGTTTTTTTGGTTAAGGAACCCTATAATTATATTGTGAAATTCTGCGGAACCCAACCCTCTCTAATAGTGCGTCTGAGATCAGATGCATTGTAAGAAACCCCAACGCTCTCTAATAGCGCGTCTGAGATCAGATGCATTGTAAGGAACCCCAACCCTCTCTAATAGCGCGTCTGAGATCAGGTGCATTGTAAGGAACCCCAACCCTCTCTAATAGCGCGTCTGAGATCAGGTGCATTGTAAGGAACCCCAACCCTTTCTAATAGTGCGTCTGAGATCAGGTGCATTGAAGGAACCCCAACCCCCTCTAATAGCGCGTCTGAGATCACACACCTTTTAGTTAATTATCCTTTACTTCTTTGTCCTAATCACATACCCGGCAGTGGCGGACTATTTTATTTCTAGCAAAACATTGATGCCAAATTTTTATTGTGACCAGCGATTATTATTTTTTCGGCCCTATTTTATGCAACTGTGGAATTTCTAGAGTATATTTCTTACAACGATGTGCCTGCCTCGGATTACCCCCTAACAAAGGCAGTATATACTATAAATTCTATATACTGCACATGGTATTCAAGCCATCATTTGACAAACTTAAAACATATCATAAATTATCAACATAACACCGATAGTCATAAATAGGAAGTGTGGGGTATTTTCCATTATATGTTGCTAGCTTGGACTGAACGCCAATTAGCTCTTCAGTGCATTATCAGATAAATGTTAGAGCACTCAGCGGGGATAAGTATTCCGTGTCGCTGGTGCTCCAGTGATTAATGATTCATTCTAATAACTGTGTGCACGGTTTGCCTCTTCAGAAGTGGCTCAGTCGTTACACATGGACAATATACTCTGTTATAGTCACACCGCATGGGCTCTAAAAACAAACAAGTGTTCTTATAGCATGTAGTGTAGGGATGGAGATAGCCGTTCACTTATTACATACGGCTGAGACGGAAACCTCACTTCTATGAATTGAGCCTTGCACACTGGAATGTAGTCTCATTCTTAGGAGTAATTTGGGCCTACGACCAGCATATGGGCTATGAGTAGGGTTGCCGGGTGTCCGGATTTCACACGGACAGGCCGGTAATTCCGAAGCCTGTCCGGTATAAAATTGGAGGTAATACTGGACACATATGTGGTATTACCATTGTTACGGCGGCGGAGGCAGTGGCAACGCAAGCACGGCAAGTGTGAGGGCGGGGGCGGTGGCAGTGAGAGGGCAGCGGCAAGCGCGAGGGCGGGCGGAGGCAGTGAGAGGGCAGCGGCAAGCGCGAGGGTGGGTGGAGGCAGTGAGAGGGCAGCGGCAAGCGCGAGGGCGGGTGGATGCAGTGAGAGGGCAGCGGCAAGCGCGAGGGCGGGCGGAGGCAGTGAGAGGGCAGCAGCGAGGGCGGGCGGAGGCAGTGAGAGGGCAGCAGCGAGGGCGGGCGGAGGCAGTGAGAGGGCAGCAGCGCGGGCGGGCGGAGTCAGTGAGAGGGCAGCAGCGAGGGCGGGCGGAGGCAGTGAGAGGGCCGGGACAGTGGCCGGGTAGAGCAAGGTGGACTGGTGTGCTGCCCTGATTGGAGGAGAGGACAGCCAACCAGAGGACAGCGGGGGCGGAGCCCAAACCCCGGCGGCCCAGAGACATGTTCCAGTGCTGCCTGCGTCCTGCCAGGAGATAAGGTAAGGTACAATACAACGTGGGGGGAGGTGGGGTATATCTTATATGTTTTGGGGGACATGGGGGTATATCTTATATGTATTGTGGGAGATGGGGGTAACATGTAATAAATACTATGTTATGTACTACTATAGCCCAGATATAACAAGCGCCAATAGGGGTTTGCGCAGGGGACGCGAGTTGAGCACCCCTGGGTTAGTGCACCCGATCCGACATTACCAGGTTTGGATTGAGCTAAACTACCAGTGCTTGATGAATCTGGGCCTATGTTTTTTGCCCATTGGTAAACACTGGGAATTCGGAAGCTAGGGATCCCTTAGATAGACCGATCTCCATGGCTGCCCATTAAAAGGCTGCCAAGCCGGTTAGACTGCTACTTGGAGGAATTCTTTTTCAGTGGTTAGGAAAACCTCAGACCAAATCTATTATACTTTATGCCACTTGGTGCTTGTTACTGCATTTGAGGCTCTCGCTCAATAAAACGGGTATGGCCAAAGTTGCCTGCGGCCCGCCACAGCTAGGGACCCACTCCAGGCCCCTGCACGGGAGGCAGGGCAGCAGCAGAGGAAGCAGTAGCGTTGCGGGAGCCAACAAAGATGGTTTCACCTCAGCAGTTAGGACGGACTGAGTGGGCTCCCGCCGTGCTGCTGCCTCCGCCACCCCCGCCACAGGTAGGGGCCGAGGGAGTGTGGGAAAAGGGAGTGGGGTGTAAGAGGAGGTAATTAAAAGAGATGGGGAGAGAGAAAGGAGAGTGGGGGGAGCAAGTGAAAAAGGAAGGCAGAGTGAGGGGCACTCGGCAGCATATCAGCGTCATGATGCTGCATTGTCATGGCAACACCGTGTCATATGATATCGGGTCGCCATGACAATGTGACGCTGCGGGAGCCGCTCTGGAGAAGGTAAGACCCCCTCAACGCGCACACGCATGCAAAAACATTGCTGCTATAGCCTAGTTAGCCTTCTGAGAAATCCGCCTCTGGTAAGGTGGGAGGGGTGGGTGGGGGCAGGGGAAGAGTGAAAAGCAAGGGGAGGTGCAGTTAAGAAGAAGAGTATGTAGGGAGAAGCTGGTGAAGAGAGGGGCTTTGGGAAACATCTTCACAGACAATGTAGATTATACATGTGTGATTAAGCATGTGGCCCGTAAAACTTACCAAACTTGTCAAGTGGCCCTCCAGCCAAAATTGTATTGTATTGTATGTCTTTATTTATATAGCGCTATTAATGTACATAGCGCTTCACAGTAGTAATACATGTGGTTATCAAATAAATAACAGATCATATAAATAACAGATCATGGGAATAAGTGCTTTAGACATAAAAGTAACATTAAGGAAGAGGAGTCCCTGCCCCGAAAGAGGAGTCCCTGCCCCGAGGAGCTTACAGTCTAATTGGTAGGTAGGGAGAACGTACAGACAGTAGGAGGGAGTTCTGGTAAGTGCGTCTGCAGGGGGCCAAGCTTTATGTATCATGTGTTCAAAATATCCACAGTGCTATTCATATGCTTCTTTAAGCAAGTGTGTCTTAAGGTGGGTCTTAAAGGTGGATAGAGAGGGTGCTAGTCGGGTACTGAGGGGAAGGGCATTCCAGAGGTGTGGGGCAGTCAGTGAAAAAGGTTTAAGGCGGGAGAGGGCTTTAAATACAAAGGGGGTAGAAAGAAGACATCCTTGAGCAGAACGCAAGAGTCGGGATGGTGCATAGCGAGAAATTAGGGCTGAGATGTAAGAAGGGGCAGAAGAGTGTAAAGCTTTAAAAGTGAGGAGAAGAATGGAGTGTGAGATGCGGGATTTGATCAGAAGCCAGGAGAGGGATTTCAGGAGGGGAGATGCTGAGACAGATCTAGGAAAGAGTAGAGTGATTCTGGCAGCAGCATTTAGGATAGATTGTAGGGGAGACAGGTGAGAGGCAGGAAGGCCGGACAGCAGGTTACAGTAATCAAGACGGGAGAGAATGAGGGCATGATTCGAGTTTTAGCAGTCGAGCAACAGAGGAAAGGGCGTATCTTTGTTATATTGCGGAGGAAAAAGCGACAAGTTTTAGAAATGTTTTGAATGTGAGGGGCGAATGTGAGAGAGGAGTCGAGTATGACCCCTAGGCAGCGTGATTGGGCTACTGGGTGAATGGTGGTACTTTCAACAGTAATGTGGAAGGAGGTAGTAGGGCCAGGTTTGGGAGGAAGTATGAGGAGCTCTGTTTTAGCCATGTTGAGTTTAAGGCGGCGGAGGGCCATCCAGGATGATATAGCAGAGAGACATTCAGAAACTTTGGTTTGTACAGCAGGTGTAAGGTCGGGTGTTGAAAAGTATATTTGTGTGTCGTCAGCATAGAGGTGATATTTAAACCCAAAAGATGTTATTAGGTCACCTATAGAGAGTGTGTACAGAGAAAAGAGAAGAGGTCCCAGGACAGAGCCCTGGGGTACCCCCACAGAGAGATCAATAGAGGAGGAGGAGGTGTTAGCAGAAGAGACACTGAAAGTACGATGGGAGAGGTAGGATGAGATCCAGGATAGAGCTTTGTTCCGAATACCAAGAGTATGGAGAATATGAAGGAGAAGAGGGTGGTCCACGGTGTCAAATGCTGCAGAGAGGTCGAGTAATATGAGCAGAGTGTAATGACCTCTGTCTTTGGCATAATTATTTATTTTTGTTTATAAAATATTTTACCAGGAAGTAATACATCAAGACCCGTTTTCAAGTACGTCCTGGGCACAGAGTTACGATGACAAATACATAATTGCCCAACACTGATGTAGAGCATGTTGCTACAGACGCACAAGACATCAGCTATCGATGGCATTTCCCAGAAACCCTTTCAGTTCTTTACAATTCTTCTGGTTCCTAGGAAATGCTCATGTGCTGTGTTTCCCAGCTCACGCTGCACGTTCGCTCTGCGTAGAATCAGAACTCACAGCCGTGCTGTTTATAGGAGTTTCTGTTTTAGTAATATTACCTCAGCAGTCTCTGGCCAGCACTGACACCCTCCCAGTTCCCGGAGACATGAGAGGGAGTAACAGTGCACTTCCTCAGTTTGTTTTACACAGAAAAACTCCCCTTCAGATGACGACGGTATGATAAACGATGGGAAAGGAGACGGCTATGTGGCTTTTCTGATCATCGGCTGTGTGTGAGAGGAAGGAGGGAGTCTGTTCGCCTGACTTCAGCTTGACCTCGTTCCTGACAGCTTGTTCTTATTTGCTGCCTGAAAGAATGTAGGGATCCTCTCAAAATGTTTCACTTCTGGCTACTGCAGCATTTGCACAGCAGAGCAATGCAGTTACTTTGTTGCCACATTTATAGATTTATAGGTCATAGTGATCGAAGTGGCCTTACTTCTTCAGTGCTGGAAGGACCCCCCCAAAAAATTGTAGTACATTTAACAAAAGATAAGTTTGTAAATAAGAAATGTATTGGTGATCTGATTGGGAAATGTGAAAGTGTGCCAAATACAGAAGAACTTACAATGCATCTGATCTCAGACGCGCTATTAGAGAGGGTTGGGGTTCCTTACAATGCATCTGATCTCAGACACGGTATTAGAGAGGGTTGGGGTTCCTCACAATGCATCTGATCTCAGACACGGTATTAGAGAGGGTTGGGGTTTCTTACAATGCATCTGATCTCAGACGCGCTATTAGAGAGGGTTGGGGGTTCCTTACAATGCATCTGATCTCAGACGCGCTATTAGAGAGGGTTGGGGGTTCCTTACAATGTATCTGATCTCAGATGCACTATTAGAGAGGGTTGGGGTTCCTTACAATGCATCTGATCTCAGGCGCGCTGTTAGAGAGGGTTGGGATTCCTTGCAATGCATCTGATCTCAGATGCACTATTAGAGAGGGTTGGGGGTTCCTTACAATGTATCTGATCTCAGGCGCACTATTAGAGAGGGTTGGGGTTCCTTACAATGCATCTGATCTCAGACGCGCTATTAGAGAGGGTTGGGGTTCCTTACAATGCATCTGATCTCAGACGCGCTATTAGAGAGAGTTGGGGGTTCCTTTCAATACACCTGATGTCCGTCTTTGACCGAGCCACCTGTGCTGAAGCTGGACTCTGAAGTGCTAACGCAATAAACCCCTTCATAGGCGTCACTAGATACATCAAAAACAGACTCAAAAATGGTGTCCTCACACTAAATATTGGAGTACAAAGTTATAGGTGGCTATGTTTCCAGCTCCTGTAAAGAGTAACGACCCCTTTTTTTTGCCAGCAGCATCAGATGGAAGAAACGTGTTAGTCATATTGCTTGCATTTGGTGCAGATCTGTTTGCCAAGAGATTTCCATCGGCTCAGCCCTGGCAGAGATTGTTGCTGCAGGCAGAGGGGAACATGTGAAACATCCCATTATAACTTGTGCTCTTTATGACTTCTCCCTTCCTCCTTCTCTGTGAATCCTTTGTGAACAAGCAGAGGGAGGGTGAGAAGCGAGAGGCAAAAGAGCACTGACGTGGAGAGACACAGGTTTAACATGTTGCCTCCCTTAGCTTCAATATTACCCTGATACATAGGCTGATAATTACTAAGCCTTAAGGTATGTTGCTGCTCATTCATATTAATGGGCTGTAAGGTACCTTACAGCTTAGCACCACTTAGTAAATGTGGCACATAGGGGAAATTACCAGATCTAAGGCTTGATCCTTCTTACCCCTATTTGGTTCCCTGGTGACTCTCCCAATAATTCTTGATTTATTTTCTATTTACCCAGATAACTCTCTGCAAGATGGTTGTTCCAGGCAGCTACTACTCTTTCATTTCAAAAGTACTTGTCTATTGAGCTTAAAAAAATACCAGATTTATATACTGTAAAAACAGGGGTGCGCAAACTTTTTGATCTGCGCCCCCCTGCCTACTCCCCCAGTGCTCGTGCCCCCTTTACCTTTTTTGCCGGGGGTCATGTGACGTGACGTCGCATGACCCCACTGCGTCATTTGCCGTTGCGCATCACTCTAAGCCTCTGAATCTCTGTAAGTTGCGTTGCAGAGGCCTCGGTCGCCCCCGCAGGAAAATCTTGCGCCCCCCCAGTTTGCGCACCCTTGCTGTAAATACATGTGAAGAGGTATAACTAGGGAGACGTATGTGAGGGAAAACAGCATTGGCTTTAGCCCGCAGCTTTCAACATTACAGCTCCATATCAGCATGCAAAATAAACAAAGACAGGCCTACCCTAGACCTAACTCGCAGGTCCCAGTCCCGATCTGCAGCGCTGGGAGGCTAGGTCTCTTACCAACCTCTGACCCCCAAATCCAAAGAGGTAACCAAGGACTCTTTACATGAGTCTTCGTGTCTGGGTTGGTGTCCGTGGGGGGGGGTTAGGGGGTGTGCACCCTCTGGCGTGTTCTAGAATCCGCTGTGCCCTGGAATATAGGTCTGGTTTCCTGGGAATCTCTTCTGGAAGCACAGTCCCTCTGTGCTCTAGAGCAGGGGAGCGCAAACTTTCTGTGCTGCACCCTCCCCCTGCCTGACAGCCCGTATGCTCGTGCCCCCCCTTACCTAATATCTAGCGTCAAATGACGCGTGGGTTCATGTGACGTCACGTGACCCCCGCGGCGTCATTTGACGCTCGTTGCTATGGCATCGCGCATGTCACATGACCCCGCGGCGTCAAATGACCCCACGTTGCCATGGCGGCCCCACGCCAACGAGAATGTAGGAGAAGTCCGCGTCCCCCCAGAACACACCCATACTCTAGGGACCTATGTGGAGCTCACATTTAAACCTGCTTGATGAGCCAAGTGGAGACTGGTTAATTGACTCTAGCTACAATGGACTCATCAGGTACAGACGAGCTTTATGTGTGCTGCCTTTTTAACCCGGGGAAAGGCCCTGCCACATATACAAAAAAAGCTGAAATCATTATAGTCTTTTAACGTGTAGTTGGCCTAGAAAAATAATTTGGGTGACCATACGTCCCAGTTTGTCATTAAACGTCCCATTGTTTCTCAAAATCAACCCCGGTTTGTCCTTGTTTGAATGGCGGCCGTGACAGCAGAAGAGGGTGGCGGTAGAGTAGGGTGGGGGTGCGGCTTGCCACATCGGTCCGACCCAGAAGTCAGTCACAACTTCTGGGGCCTGCCACCAGGAGGGAAGAATGGGGAGAGAGAATAGGGGGAAGGGCAGTGTGTGCCTGAGAGGAAGGGGGGGAGGCCAGGAAGAAAGAGAATGGGGGGAGAGAGAATGGGGGAGGTGGAGAGAGAGATAATGGGGAGTGTGTGTTTGAGAGAAAGGGGGGAGAGAGAGAAAAGGGGGGAGGGGAAGGAGAGAGTTTGTGTTATGTTAGGAAACTAAAATAAATCAATAATACAGCATACATGGAGATGCTATTAGACAAATTCCATTCTAAAATGTATTTTATTTTTGTTATTTGTTTTATAAATACATTACTTAATGTATCCCGGCTTCTACTTGTAAAGATCTCATCACCCTAAATATGAGTTGAGATGTGGCAGTGCAGGGGTTAATGCGTGGGAGAAAATCGTAATCAATGTGAGTGAGATTCCTGTTTGAAATGAGAGATTTACCCCCTATAATTAGCATTCACAACCTGGAAACTGGGGAATATGCTGCTATCTACAACTAAACGATGATAATAAGAATAATGGCATTCAAGATCTAAATCTAAGGCCTCGGTCCCGCTGCGCTCGTTGGCGCGGGCGGCCACACGCGAGTTCCCCACCAGCAGGGGAATCCTGCGGAGCCGGTCCCGGTCCCCCCTGGTGGCACAGCGCACTACACGCTGTGGCGCGTCAGCCGCTATGAGACACGAGAATGGTGATCCCTAGCGTTGACGCGTCACGTAGTGTGGCTGTGAGCCAATGGGGAGGGGAGGCTTCGGGAGGAGGAGAGGCTTCGGGGAGCGGGGAGGAGTGTGGAGTGAAAGCAGCGTGAGTGCGTGTCTGTGTGTATGTGTGAGTGCCTGTCTGTGTGTGTGTCTGAGTGCGTGCGTGCCTGTCTGTGTGTGTGTCTGAGTGCGTGCGTGCCTGTGTGTGTGTGTGTGTCTGAGTGCGTGAGTGCCTGCCTCTGTCTGTGTGTGTGTGTGTATGAGTGCGTGAGTGCCTGCCTCTGTCTGTGTGTGTGTGTGTATATGAGTGCCTGTGTGTGTGTGTGTGTGTGTATGAGTGTCTGTGTGTGTTGCTTACCATCAGCAGCTCCAGCCCGAGTCCGTGGAGGTAGTGGGGGGAGAGTAGCGGGTCCCTCTGCTCAAGCCACGCCCCCCCTCCCAAACCTTCCACTCCCGCCCACCTCCCGCTCTGGCTCCCGCTCCCTACAGACCGCATATCGCGGTCTGTGTAGTGTCAGCGCACCGCCTGTCTGCAGTGCGGGCGCGCTGACTCTGGGAGCGGGGCCTTAGCCTAAGGCTTGAAGTCTACAACAGGGCTCTTTAACTGGCGGCCTGCAGGCGAAATGCGAGCCGTCAAAGGCATTGATGTGGCCCTTGGACTCTGCTCCTGCTGATGTCATACTATATAGTATAATATATATATTACAGTACAGGCATACCCGGTTTAAGGACACTCACTTTAAGTACACTCGCGAGTAAGTACATATCGCCCAATAGGCAAACAGCAGCTCACGCATGCGCCTGTCAGCACGCCCTGAACAGCAATAACGGCTCCCTACCTGTACCGAAGCTGTGCGCAAGCGGGGAGACATTAGAACCTGTTACAGATGTCTTATTTACATCAGTTATGCACGTAAATGACGTTTGCAGTACAGAACATGCATCGATAAGTGGGAAAAAGGTAGTGCTTCACTTTAAGTAAATTTTTGCTTTACATACATGCTCTGGACCCATTGCGTGGTATGCCTGTATATACAGTATACATAGTATATATATATGTATAAATGCTTTTTCTATTGTTGAAATATAATACATTTTCAATTCTTTAAATATATCTGAAATGACATGACTATCAGTTTGTGGCCCTTCTGTTTCTAACTGGGTTGTGAGCTGGCGCCTTTGGAGAAGTCATTGAGAAACCTGCCAAGAAAATGCAGATACCAGTACGTGCCTTAATACTCGTGGCTCCTTTACACTACACTTCAAATTAAATATCCCTGGAGTATACAGTCTGATCTCAAAGTACAGTACAGTTCTCATCATATACCATTGCAGTAAAGTGAAATCATTCTTTGGCCCCTATTCTATAAAGAGCTGGAGCACTAACTTCCACGCGTCAGCCCCAGATCTGGATTCTAGTGGGTGCCGGTATCTGCAGGTTTAAATGCCCCGGTCACGCAGGGCCATAGTAAGCTGCGGGACATTTAGAAGTCTTTATAGAATACAAGCCTTTGTCTTTAATGGCTCCAGTTCGTTTTTCTTTCACATATTTTTTGTACTACGTTGTGTTTACTAAACATGAGGCCTACTGCTGGCTGTTCAGAGTGCTCATACCCGGTACCTGTCATCTGTTACTGTGTCAGTTTTACACACTTTCCAGAGAAAAGCTGCAACCAACCAATAGCATATTTTTCACAGCTATGAAGGCAAAGCACTCGTAGTAACAACGTCCTGTGCAGTGCTCTCACTCCCCTGGAGTGCAGTTCAAAGGGGGGGGGGTGTGAAGGTGAGGAAGGAGAAGGTGGAGGCGGGTGATGGTGAGGAAGGAGGGGGTGATGGTGAGGAAGGAGGAAGGGTGGTGGTGTGGGGACGCGTGGGGGAGAGGATGAGGGGGGTTGCATCCATCTTGGAAGTAGCGGGAGAGAAGCAGTAAGATCAGTATAGCTCGACATGTATGACTGCAGGTATGTTATTTATAAATTATCTGATCCATCATGTCATTTTTTTTCTACATTTCGCTCCACGTATGCACCAATTTGCACTATTTCATATCCTATTTCGTAAAAAAAAAGGCTGGGAGGGCGCTCAATCCCCAAATCTCTCCCAGAATGTTTTTTTTACGAAATAGGATATAAAATGGTGCAAATTGGTGCAAACTTGGTCTGAAATGTAGAAAAAAAATGACATACCGGTCTGAGAATGTATAAATAACATACCTCCCCACCGGCTTTTCGAGCGCGCCACATTTTTCACTGTGGTGTCCAGTAGTTTTTGAGAAGCCACCTGGCAACCCTACATGTGACAGTCTAGCAACTTCCGGGACGAAACGGGACTAACACTAACCTTTAAAAAGGGCAACATCTTACACACAACAGTGTGTCTAACTCACATGTACCGAGGCCTGATGAGGATTTAACCCCAACACTACCTGCAGCTACCAGGGCGGACATGCAGGGATGTTCTCAGTTTAGCAAGGGTGCTGTCCGTAAGTGAAAATGCTTATTGGGGCGTTCCCAGGTTACAGGCCTCAAACTGAAACAATGCCTCCTTTACAATTCCAGTTTTAGTTTCCCTTCATTTGGATCACACTCAAACTGAATACGCTTTCGTTTGGCTGAACTCCTTGCTTATCAGCGACGTATGTTTCTGTGTTTGACTAATGATGGCATTCTGATTACTTTTTGCAAAGGACACACTGTTTATCTGTAGATCTGAGGGCTGACAGCCTGCATTATCACCAAAAGAGATTAAATATCCTCCAAAGCTTTTATTCACTGTAGAAACGGTGAAAAAAAAATGGTGCCTATTTGATTTTTAAATAGGGGGAGTCAAACATCTCCATTTAACCTATTACACATTCCACTGCAATTAGTACACGTTGGTCCTAGGAGGGACATCCCTTTGATATCCTATATAGTCCAACAAGGCTAGACAGGAAGGAGTCCTGTTTTTTGTTTTTTTTTAAACATTAGCGACTGCTTCTGAATTTATCTTAAAAATAAAAGATCAGATTTCAGAAATAATACAACTGTGGGACTTAGAGAGGTCTCCGGACACAAAATATATGAAACAAGAAAGGTGTGTGTGTGTGTCATTCAATGTTACGTTTATTAGGAAACCAATAACTCTGTATGCTTTCAATTTGGATTTCTTTTCTTTTGTAACTGGGAGACTTTCGTAAATAAGCCTCAAAGTCCGAAAAGGACTAGGACAGAGCAATTATTTTGTAAGCACCTACATTTTACACCTCCTGCTTGCCCCTCATGCCAGCACTAGAGATGTGCGAACTCCAAGACGCCGTTCATAAAGACGGCGGAATTAAAATGGCAAACTTTCGCCATAGAAATGTTGAACGTCGCATGACTCATACAGAGGTAGACAGAGTCGCTGTCCTCAGTGCCGCGATTTGCTTTGCTCCGGTGCGGATCCAGATGCAGAGAGGCTCTGGTGCGGATCTAGACGCAGAGAGGCTCCGGTGCGGATCCAGACGCAGAGAGGCTCCGGTGCGGATCCAGACGCAGAGACGCTCCGGTGCGGATCCAGACGCAGAGAGGCTCCGGTGCGGATCCAGACGCAGAGAGGCTCCGGTGCGGATCCTGACGCAGAGAGGCTCCGGTGCGGATCCAGACGCAGAGAGGCTGCGGTGCGGATCCAGACGCAGAGAGGCTGCAGACTGAATGTGAGGAGTGGGGTTTCTCTCCCTGCAGATGGCCCATTACAGGGAAGGATTAATGTAACCCGTTTGTATATTTTCTCTGCTCTGAGGCTGCCAGCACTCCTCAGTCTAAGGTTGTTACAAATGTAGCCTTACCATTGCTCCCAGCCTGTTGCCTTGGCAACACCCCTCTGCTTAAACCTCATATGGTTTGGCTTTCCTCCCCTGCTATCCCCGTATAGTCCATTGCTTGTTCCTGCTTGGACAGGAAAGCATGGCTTCCTTTTGGAACCAGCAGCCTTGAGTAGCAGTCTGTTATCCCATCTCCCTTCTAGAAATTATCATTATTTACCTCTCCCTCACTTTTGCCACCTACCCCAGTTCCCCTCTTTTTGTTATTATTGCCTTTTCCATTAAAAGAAAAGGACTCATTGTGTATCTACGGGGAGTGAATTAACTACCTGCCTCTACCACTTGCCACAGTGTGCATGAGTCAGAATAATTAACGTTAGTCCTTCAGGGCAGCTAGAATTTTCTGTCCTTATGTGTGCGGGACGGACCGCTGAGTTCCCCTTTTTCTTCCCGGCCACAAGGCCAGTAAGTCTGGCTATATCTGTATAATCTTGCTATATTTAGTGCAATTGACAATTTAAAAAATTGTAGAAAGGCAACATGAAAAGTTGTGAAAATTTGGCAAAGTTTCAAGAATGAAAATTAAAAAATGGTCAGAAAAATGGGGAACTGGTTTGTGACGGTACACACATTTATAGGCAGCCCAGCACCTGATGCTCTGACCCCACTGTACTAATATACTCTGATAAGCATACAGATACACTCAGTGGCGGATTTAAAAATCCGCGCCCCTAGGCACAGCTGTTGCAGCCGCCTCCTTAACTGCCGACCCTTCCTCCTGAACCGCACCGTCACGGCGTCAAGTTGCCATGGTAATGCAACGTCATGACGTAATTAGACGCAGCAACGCCGTGCGACGTCACGTTGCTGACGTCCACGGCGTCATTTGACGGTGCGGTTAAGAAGGAAAATCAGGGCAGCAGGTGTATTGAATCCGTGCGCTAATAGTATGAGCGGTGTGACAGATTGGTCACGATCGCTGGAAGTCAATGAAATTGATTTTTCAGCGACTGCAGCGTGACGTCAGCGGCCACGTGAGCGGTTCAGCCAATGAGGGTGAACCGCTCACGGCCCCCGCCACTCACACCCCAGTCGCCGTCTCTCGTCTCTAACACTATAAGCAAAAATCGCTGCTACAACGGCAACGGATGATGTCACGCCATTGCGTCGCCGTAGCAAGGACTATAAGCGTGGCCTAAGGAGGCGTCCGCTACAGCTAACTGCCTTCCCATCAGGTCCGATATGCTCGAGAGTGTGGCTAAAGTATATACGGACGGACATTTTTGCTGCCCTAAAATTTTTGCCACCCTAGGCCCAGACCTAATGGTAAATCCACCACAGTGTACCATACACTGATATATACACATATCTGCACAGGCTGGCACATACTGACATATCTGCTGTCATTGTGTATATTCTCTTTTACGGCTGCTACTCCCCTGTCTACATAGGGAGTCCCACTGAGAAGAGAACCTCCTACAAAATCATTGAGAGCATATTTACCACCTCTCATGTAATAATAACAATATACAAGTCAAATGGATTTTCTTCCTCATCCAACCCCTATTGTCAGGCGAATAGTGTAATCTGCTGAACCACTCAGTCTGCAGGAAGATTGTTTTATGGGCTTTCTTATCACCCAAGGTCTACACACTTAGAACTTCAATTGGCTGCAAACAAGAGCATGAATCTGGAGTGTTATATTCTTCAGGTGCCAGGAATTATTATGAACCTGTTTGCTGCCGGAAGGGCCTGTATCGGGCATGCTGTGAGATCACTTTCAGAAAAGAGATCAGATCTATTCGAATGAATGGCACTAAATTCTTCCCCAGAATAGGAAATCTACTTCACATTGGATGGGGGCCATGGTCTCTTGGTTGCAAAACTGGGGCAAAAATAGTACAAAGAAATGGCCCCAGGTTTAGCAAATGAAAAAAATCTGTGGGTTTTATTTTCTGTAATAAATATAGTACGGATTTTGATACTAGTTTTGCAACATGGTTCATACCCTGTAACTGTACCTATTTAGAAGGTACTGTAACAATTGTGAATAGCCTGTGCCTACTAAAAACAGGTGTACCTATTTCTTCCTGTGTGGGAGAGCTGGGGAGCGCTCTTGTTTGTTGAAGCTCGGAACCTCCAGCGAATTACAGCAGCTTGAAAATCAGAACTAGAAGGAAGACCGTGTGACTTGCAAACTTCAAATATATTTGATTAAATATTGCCATTAGCAGAGGGTGTAAGTGGTTGAGGAGCGTAAAGCAGCAGTACGGATTTCATAAATGATCCGCTCGTTTATATAGAAGTTAGCACTACATTTATTTGATGTATATATTAGTACATAAAAATGTATTGTTGTGTTTAATTTGTGAAATGATCTTTGCACATACTAAATTGCCTTTATAGTTTGTAAGCTTCTGTGTCTCTAATTGACAAAAGAACTAAAGTGTACTATACATATTTGTATGTGCCCATTATTGGGAGTGTGTGCATGGTTTCCATGTTCTTAACCTAATGGAGATCGGGTGTACCTTTTTCTGCTGGTATATGAAAGCAGAGGCACCCCGAAATGGATTTTGGGTTGAAAATGCGAGAAAATCTGTGAAATGGATTTGGGCAGATCCACCCATCTCTATTCGCGGGTCCAAAGGCCATAGTGCAGAAGTTTTTTTTTTTTTAATAAACTGTTTTAACTTTTGCGTTCGTAAATAAAAAAAAAACTTGCAAACATTTGCAAAATAAATTATTACAAATGTTCTGTTTATTTTCAGGTGTTTTTTTATTGTAACATTTTTACCATAATTATTTCAAAAATCCCAAACCAATTGAATTTCTGCAAAACCAAAACACCAGTGAAAATGCCCTCCCTTCCATGTATTAACGAGGGGGAGAAGGGGGTATGATGCCTTTTATTGGACCAACAAGTAGTCGATATGTTACAAGCTTTCGAACCGCTCTGGGTCCTTCATCAGGTGTGGCAGAAATACGGAATATTATATACACTGTGTGTGTAAGAGGGATATCTGGTGGCAATGGAAGTTGAAAGGAAGTAGGAAATAAGAGAAGGTAGAAACTGGGAGCCTAGTGTGAAAATTAACAGTAGCCATAAAAAGCTTTTCTCTATTGAGGAGAAAGGACCAAGGGGGCCACTCTCCCTTCTTTGGCTCTCTTTAATGGAAAAGTACTGATTGCAATCAGTGTACCACCACTGAAATCTGAGACTGCTTAATATCAGTGAGACTGACTTCAAATGAGGGAGACTCCCAGAAGATCAACGTTGTCAACTATGTTTGCATTGCTGCTGATCTTTGGAGTGCAGTGTCTCCTCACATGTATAGTTCTGTTACTCTGTGACCTGTGAAGCATATTGTGACTGCCTGGCGTGTGATGTGTATTTTGACCCTTTGCTGGACTTTGCAGTGGTGCTGCCTTGTACTACAGATGAATCAATGGAAGAAACAGAAAAATGCATGTGTTGCTGCTGGTAGTTGTCATGTGAATTGTCACATTATCATCACCGCCACATCTGACTTGTGTCATTGTAAATATAAAACTATTCTAATGACTTGCTGTTTACAAGCAAATACATACAATGAGCATCGTCACTCCCCATCCTTCTGAATGGCAGTGAGGTGTGGGGTCCTGTGATATACCCAGACTTTACAAAATGGGATACCAGCCCAACCGGAATACTGCACCTGGAATTCGGAAAACACCTTCTCCAAGTACACAGGAGTACATCAAACAGGGCATGCCGGGCTGAGCTGGGCCGCTTTCCTCTACTGCTCACTGTACAGAAGAGAGCACTGACATTCTGGGCTCATCTAAACAGCCATTCACAGTGTTAATGCTACAGAGCAATGAAAAATCAAGAGCTCCTCACTAAACCCCGTGCCATCAAACAACTTGTCCTATCCCAGAACAAAACCCCGCACAGATCAACAGCCCGGCACAAAAAAAAAATCAACTCACTCGCCAGCGAAATGAAGGAGCAGTATGTGACTATGTGGGAAAATGATATCCCGCGCTCAAAGAAGCTGGAGACCTACCACAGCCCACAGAGAAAACACTGCTGCACCCTACCTACTGAAGGTAAATAACCCAAAGCAGAGACAGACCGTGTGCCAGTACAGAATGTGCGCCCAAGGCCTGGAAATAGAAACAGGCAGACAGAGCCCCGGGAGATGAGACTGCCAGCGATGTGAGCTAAGAGAGATGTGTGAGAGAAACAGGCAGACAGAGCCCCGGGAGATGAGACTGTGCCAGCCATGTGAGCTAAGAGAGATGTGTGAGAGAAACAGGCAGACAGAGCTCCGGGAGATGAGACTGCCAGCGATGTGAGCTAAGAGAGATGTGTTGAAGAAACAGTCAGACGAGCCCGGGAGATGAGATGTTGCCCGCATGTGAGCTAAGAGAGAGTGTTGAGAGAAACAGGCAGACAGAGTCCGGGAGATGAGACTGTGCCAGCAGATGTGAGCTAAGAGAGATTGGCGGAGAAACAGGCAGACAGAGCTCCGGGAGATGAGACTGCCAGAGATGTTGAGCTAAGAGAGATGTGTGAGAGAAACAGGCAGACAGAGCTCGGAGATGAGACTGCCAGCCATGTGAGCTAAGAGGATGTTGTGAGAGAAAGGCAGACAGGAGCCCGCGGGAGATGAGACGTGCCAGCCATGTGAGCTAAGAGAGATTGTGTGAGAGAAACAGGCGAGACAGAGTCCGGAGATGAGAGTGCCAGCGATGTGAGCTAAGAGAGGGATGTGAGAGAACAGGCAGACAGAGCTCCGGGAGTGAGACTGCAGCCATGTGAGCTAAGAGAGATGTGTGAGAGAAACAGGCAGACAGAGCCCCGGGAGATGAGACTGCCAGCCATGTGAGCTAAAGAGAGTGTGAGAGAAACAGGCAGACAGAGCCCGGGAGAGAGACTGCCAGCGACTGTGAGCTAAGAGAGAATGTGTGAGAGAAAAGGCAGACAGAGCTCCGGAGATGAGACTGTTGCCAGCATGTGAGCTAGAGAGATGTGTGAGAGAAACAGGCAGACAGAGCCCCGGGAGATGAGACTGGAGCCATGTGAGCTAAGAGAGATGTGAGAGAAACAGGCAGACAGGAGCCGGGAGATGAGGACTGCAGCGATGTGAGCTAGAGAGATGTGTGAGAGAAACAGGCAGACAGAGCTCCGGGAGATGAGACTGCCCATGTGAGCTAAGAGAGATGTGTGAGGAAACAGGCAGACAGAGCTCCGGGAGATGAGACGTGCCAGCCAGTGTGAGACTAGAGAGATGTGTGAGAGAAACAGGCAGACAGAGCCCCGGGAGAGAGACTGGCCAGCCATGTGAGCTAAGAGAGATGTGGAGAGAAACAGAACAGAGCCCGGGAGATGAGACTGTGCCAGCCATGTGAGCTAAGAGAGATGTGTGAGAGAAACAGGCAGACAGAGCTCCCGGGAGATGAGACTGCCAGCCATGGAGCTAAGAGAGATGTGTGAGAGAAACAGGCAGACAGAGCCCGCGGAGATGAGACTGCCAGCCATGTGAGCTAGAGAGATGTGTGTGTGAGAGAACAGGCAGACAGAGCCCGGGAGATGAGACTGCCAGCCTGTGAGCTAGGAGAGATGTGCGAGAGAAACAGGCAGACAGAGCTCGGGAGATGAGACTGCCAGCCATGTGAGCTAAGAGAGATTGTGTGAGAGAACAGGCAGACAGAGCCCCGGGAGATGAGACTGTGCCAGCGCATGTGAGCTAAGAGAGATGTGGAGAGAAACAGGCAGACAGAGCCCGGGAGATGAGACTGCCAGCATGTGAGCTAAGAGAGATGTGGAGAAAACAGGCAGACAGAGCCCCGGGAGATGAGACTGTGCCAGCCATGTGAGCTAAGAGATTGTGTGGCGAAGAAACGGCAGACAGAGCCCCGGAGATGAGACTGTGCCAGCCATGTGAGCTAAGAGAGATGTGCGAGAGAAACAGGCAGACAGAGCTCCGGGAGATGAGACTGCCAGCGATGTGAGCTAAGAGAGATGTGTGAGAGAAACAGGCAGACAGAGCCCCGGGAGATGAGACTGCCAGCCATGTGAGCTAAGAGAGATGTGCGAGAGAAACAGGCAGACAGAGCTCCGGGAGATGAGAGACTGTGCAGCCAGGTGAGCTAGAGAGATGTGTGAGAGAAAAAGGCAGACAGAGCTCCGGGAGATGAGACTGTGCCAGCGATGTGAGCTAGAGAGAGATTGTGAGAGAAAACAGGCAGACAGAGCCCCGGGAGATGAGACTGCCAGCCATGTGAGCTAAGAGAGATGTGTGAGAGAAACAGGCAGACAGAGCTCCGGGAGATGAGACTGTGCAGCCATGTGAGCTAAGAGAGATGTGTGAGAGAAACAGGCAGACAGAGCCCCGGGAGATGAGACTGCCAGCGATGTGAGCTAAGAGAGATGTGTGAGAGAAACAGGCAGACAGAGCCCCGGGAGATAGACTGTGCCCAGCGATGTGAGCTAAGAGAGATGTGTGAGAGAAACAGGCAGACAGAGCCCCGGGAGATGAGACTGTGCCAGCCATGTGAGCTAAGAGAGATGTGTGAGAGAAACAGGCAGACAGAGCCCGGGAGATGAGATGCCAGCCTATGTGAGCTAAGAGAGATGTGTGAGAGAAACAGGCAGACAGAGCCCCGGGAGATGAGAATTGCCAGCATGTGAGCTAAGAGAGATTGTGTGAGAGAAACAGGCAGACAGAGCTCTGGGAGGATGAGACTGTGCCAGCCATGTGAGCTAAGAGGATGTGTGAGAGAAACAGGCAGACAGAGCCCCGGGAGATGAGATTGCCAGCGATGTGAGCTAAGAGAGAGTGTGTGAGAAAAACAGGCAGACAGAGCTCCGGGAGATGAGACTGTGCAGCCATGTGAGCTAAGAGAGATTGTTGAGAGAAACAGGCAGACAGAGCCCCGGGAGTGAGACGTGCCAGCATGTGAGTTAGAGAGAGATGTGGAGAGAAACAGGCAGACAGAGCTCCGGGAGATAGATGAGACTGTGCCAGCGATGTGAGCTAAGAGAGATGTGTGAGGAGAAACAGGCAGACAGAGCCGGGAGATGAGACTGTGCCAGCGAGTGAGCTAAGAGAGATGTGTGAGAGAAAAGGCAGCGACAGAGTCCCCGGGAGAGTGAGGTGCCAGCCATGTGAGCTAAGAGATGTGGAGAGAAAAAGGCAGACAGAGCCCCGGGAGATGAGACTGCCAGCGACTGTGAGCTACGAGGAGATGTGTGAGAGAAACAGGCAGACAGAGCCCCGGGAGATGAGATGCCAGCCATGTGAGTAGGAAGAGTGTGTGAGAGAAACAGGCAGACAGAGCCGGGGATGAGACTGCCAGCGATGGAGCTAAGAAGAGTGTCGAGGAGAACAGGCAGACAGAGCTCCGGAGATGAGACTGGCCAGCCATGTGAGCTAAGAGAGATGTGCGAGAGAAACAGGCAGACAGAGCCCCGGGAGATGAGACTGTGCCAGCGATGGAGCTAAGAGAGATGGTGAGAGAAACAGGCAGACAGAGCTCGGGAGATGAGACTGTGCCAGCCAGTGAGCTAAGAGAGATGTGTGAGAGAAACAGGCAGACAGAGCCCCGGGAGATGAGACTGCAGCATGTGAGCTAGAGAGATGTCGAGGAAGGAGAGAGAAACAGGCAGGACAGGAGCTCCGGGGAGAGAACTGTGCCAAGCGATGGAGCTAAAGAGAGATGTGTGAGAGAAACAGGCACAGACCCGGGTAGATGGACTGCCAGCGATGTGACTAGGGCGGATGTGCGAGTAGAAAACAGGAGACAAGAGCTCCGGGAGATGAGATTGTGCCAGCCATTGGTGAGCTAAGCGAGATGTGTGAGAGAAACATGGAGACAGAGCCCCGGGAGGCGATGAGACTGCCAGCATGATGGAGCCTAAGAGCGATGCTGTGTGTGAGAGAAACAGAGACAGTCAGACAGAGCTCCGGGAGAGAGACTGCCAGCGATGTGAGCTAAGAGGATGTGCGAGAGAAACAGGCCGACAGAGCTCCCGGGAGATGAGACTTGCCAGCGATGTGAGCTAAGAGAGATTGGTGTGGAGAGAACAGGCAGACAGAGTCCGGGAGATGAGACTGTGCCAGAGCATGTGAGCCTTAGAGAGATGTGTGAGAGAGAGAAAACAGGCAGACAGGAGCCCCGGGAGAGAGGAGTGCCCAGCGATGTGAGCTAAGAGAGAGGTGGTAGAGAAGAAACAGGCGGACAGAGCTCCGGGAGATGAGACTGCCAGCCATGTGGAGCGCTAAGAGAGATGTGCGAGAGAAACAGGCAGACAGAGCCCCGGGAGATGAGACTGCCAGCGATGTGAGCTAAGAGAGATGTGTGAGAGAAACAGGCAGACAGAGCCCCGGGAGATGAGACTGTGCCAGCGATGTGAGCTAAGAGAGATGTGTGAGAGAAACAGGCAGACAGACCCCGCGGAGATGAGATGAGACTGTGCCAGCTCATGTGAGCTAAGAGAGATGTGTGAGGAGAAACAGGCAGACAGAGCCCCGGGAGGATGAGACTGTGCCAGCGATGTGAGTGAAGCTAAGAGAGATTGTGTGATGAGAGAGAGAAACAGAGCCAGGCACCGGGGAGAGAGATGCCAGCATGTGAGCTAAGAGAGATGTGTGAGAGAAAACAGGCAGGACAGAGCCCGGGAGATGAGACTGCCAGGCGATGTGAGCTAAGAGAGATGTGTGAGAGAAACAGGCAGACAGAGCCCCCGGGAGATGAGACGTGCAGCATGTGAGCTAAGAGAGATGTGTGAGAGAAACAGGCAGACAGAGCCTCCGGGAGATGAGATTAGCGCAGCGATGTGAGCTAAGGAGAGATTGTGTGGAGAAACAGGCAGACAGAGCTCCGGGGGAGATGGACTGTGCCAGCCGATGTAGAGCTAAGAGAGATGTGGTGAGAGAAACAGGGCAGACAGAGCTCCGGGAGATGAGACTGGCCAGCGATGTGAGCTAAGAGAGATGTGTGAGAGAGAGAAAAGGCAGACAGAGCCCGGGAGAGGAGACGGTGCAAGCCATGTGAGCTAGAAGAGAGTGTGTGAGAGAAGAAAAAACGGCAGGACAGAGCCCGGGAGTGAGACTGCCAGCCGATGTGAGCTAGAGAGATAGTGTGAGAGAAACAGGAGACAGAGCTCCGGGAGATGAGACTGCAGCCTGTGAGCTAAGAGAGATGTGCGAGAGAAACAGGCCAGACAGAGTCCGGGAGATGAGACTGTGCCAGCGATTTGTGAGCTAAGAGAGATGTGTGGAGGAAACAGGCAGACAGAGCCCGGGAGATGAGAGGTGCCAGCGATGTGGAGCTAAGAGAGATGTGTGAGAGAAAAGGCAGACAGAGCCCGGGAGATGAGGACTGCCAGCGATGTGAGCTAAGAGAGATGTGTGAGAGAAACAGGCAGGACAGAGCTCCGGGAGATGAGACTGCCAGCATGTGAGCTAAGAGAGATGTGGTGAGAGCAAACAGGCAGACAGAGCCGGGAGATGAGACGGCCCAGCGATGTGAGCTAAGAGAGACTGTGCGACGGGAGAGAAACAGGCAGACAGAGCTCCGGGAGATGAGACTGTGCCAGCCATGTGAGCTAAGAGAGATGTGTGAGAGAAACAGGCAGACAGAGCTCCGGGAGATGAGACTGTGCCAGCGATGTGAGCTAAGAGAGATGTGTGAGAGAAACAGGCAGACAGAGCACGGGAGGATGAGACGTGCCAGCCATGTGAGCTAAAGATGATTTGTGAGAGAAAAGGTCAGACAGAGCCCCGGGAGATGAGACTGCCAGCATGGTGAGCTAAGAGAGATTGTTGTGAGAGAAACAGGCAGACAGAGCCCGGAGATGAGAGTGCCAGCGATGTGAGCTAAGAGAGGATGTGTGAGGAGAAACAGGCAACAGAGCTCCGGGAGTAGACTTGCAGCCATGTGAGCTAAGAGAGATGTGCTGAGAGAACAACAGGAGACAGAGCCCCGGGAGATGAGAGTGCCAGCGATTGTGAGCTAAAGAGAGTGTGAGAGAAACAGGCAGACAGAGCCCGGGAGATGAGACATGCCAGCGATGTGAGCTAAGAGAGATGTGTGAGAGAAAGGCAGGACAGAGCCCGGAGATGAGACTGTTGCCAGCCCATGTGAGCTAGAGAGATGTGTGAGAGAAACAGGCAGACAGAAGCCCGGGAGATTGAGACTTGCCAGCATGTGAGCTAAGAGAGATGGTGAGAGAAACAGGCAGACAGGATCCGGGAGATGAGATGCAGCGATGTGAGCTAGAGAGATGTGTGAGAGAAACAGGCAGACAGAGCCCGGGAGAGTGAGACTGCAGACCATGTGAAGCTAAGAGAGATGTGTGAGGAAACAGGCAGACAGAGCTCGGGAGTAGATGAGACTGTGCCAGCCATGTTGAGATAGAGAGATGTGTGAGAGAAACAGGCAGACACAGCCCCGGGAGATGAGACTGCCAGCCATGTGAGATAAGAGAGATGTGAGGAGGGAAAACAGGAACAGAGACCCCGGGGAGATAGACTGCCAGCCGATGTGAGAACTAAGAGAGATGTGTGAGAGAAACAGGCAGACAGAGCCCCGGGAGATGAGACTGCCAGCGATGTGAGCTAAGAGAGATGTGTGAGAGAAACAGGCAGACAGAGCCCGGGAGATGAGACTGCCAGCGATGTGAGCTAGAGAGAGTGTGTGAGAGAACAGGCAGACAGAGCCCGGGAGATGAGACTGCCAGCCATGTGAGCTAAGAGATGTGCGAGAGAAAACAGGCAGACAGAGCCCGGGAGATGAGACGTGCCAGCCATGTGAGCTAAGAGAGATGTGTGAGAGAAACAGGCAGACAGAGCCCCGGGAGATGAGACTGTGCCAGCCATGTGAGCTAAGAGAGATGTGTGAGGAGAAACAGGCATACAGAGCCCGGGAGATGAGACTGCCAGCATGTGAGCTAAGAGAGATGTGCGAGAGAAACAGGCAGACAGAGCCCCGGGAGATGAGACTGTGCCAGCCATGTGAGTAAGAGGATGTGTGAGAAGAAACAGGCAGACAGACCGGGAGATGAGACTTGCCAGCCATGTGAGCTAGAGAGATGTGATTGAGAGAAACAGGCAGACAGAGCCCGGGAGATGAGACTGCCAGCGTGTGAGCTAAGAGAGATGTGTGAGAGAACAGGCAGACAGAGCCCCGGGAGATGAGGCAGCTGTGCCAGCCCATGAGCTGAGCTAAGAGAGATGTGCGAGAGAAACAGGCAGACAGAGCTCCGGGAGATGAGACTGGCAGCCAGGGAGCTAAGAGAGATGTGTGTGAGAGAAAAAGGCAGACGAGCCCGGGAGATGAGACTGTGCCAGCGATGTGAGCTAAGAGAGTGTGAGAGAAAACAGGCAGACAGAGCCCCGGGAGATGAGACTGCCAGCCATGTGAGCTAAGAGAGATGTGTGAGAGAAACAGGCAGACAGAGCTCCGGGGATGGACTGTGCAGCCATGTGAGCTAAGAGAGATGTGTGAGAGAAACAGGCAGACAGAGCCCGGGGATGAGACTGCAGCATGGTGAGCTAAGAGAGATGTGTGAGAGAAACAGGCAGACAAGAGCCCCGGGAGATGAGACTGTGCCAGCATGTGAGCTAAGAGAGATGTGTGGGAGAAGAACAGGCAGACAGAGCCCCGGGGATGAGACTGTGCCAGCCATGTGAGCTAAGAGAGATGTGGAGAGAAAACAGGCAGCAGAGCCCGGAGATGAGACTGTGCCAGCCTGTGAGCTAAGAGAGATTGTGAGAGAAACAGGCAGACAGAGCCCCGGGAGATGAGAACTGTGCCAGCCATGTGAGCTAAGAGAGATTGTGTGAGAGAAACAGGCAGACAGAGCTCGGGAGGAGACTGTGCCAGCCATGTGAGCTAAGACGATGGATGTGAGAGAAACAGGCAGACAGAGCCCCGGGAGATGAGATGTGCCAGCGATGTGAGCTAAGAGAGAGGTGTGTGAGAAAACAGGCAGACAGAGCCCCGGGAGATGAGACTGTGAGCCAGGGTGGCTAAGAGAGATGTTGAGAGAAACGGCAGACAGAGCCCCGGGAGATGAGACTGCCAGCATGTGAGCTAGGAGAGATGTGTGAGAGAAACAGGCAGACAGAGCTCCGGGGATAGATGAGACTGTGCCAGCATGTGAGCTAACGAGAGATGTGTGAGGAGAAACAGGCAGACAGAGCTCGGGAGATGAGACTGCCAGCGATGTGAGCTAAGAGAGATGTGTGAGAGAAAAGGCACGACAGAGCCCGGGAGATGAGGTGCCAGCCATGTGAGCTAGAGAGATGTGGGAGAAAACAGGCAGACAGAGCCCCGGGAGATGGAGACTGCCAGCGATGTGAGCTAAGGAGATGTGTGAGAGAAACAGGCAGACAGAGCCCCGGGAGATGAGGGATGCCAGCCTGTGAGATAGAGAGAGTGTGTGAGAGAAAACAGGCAGACAGAGCCGGGGATGAGACTGCCACGATGTGAGCTAAGAGAGATGCGAGGGAGAACAGGCAGACAGAGCTCCGGAGATGAGCACGTGCCAGTCATGTGAGCTAAGAGGATGTGTGAGAGAAACAGGCAGACAGAGCCCCGGGAGATGAGACTGTGCCACGCGATGTGAGCTAAGAGAGATGGTTGAAGAGAAACAGGCAGACAGAGCTCCGGGAGATGAGGACTGGCGCTCCAGGTGAGCTAAGAGAGATGTGTGAGAGAAACAGGCAGACAGAGCCCCAGGGAGATGAGACTGCAGCATGTGTGAGCTAGAGAGATGTGGAGAGAAACAGGCAGACAGAGCTCCGGGAGATAGACGTGCCAGCGATGTGACTAAGAGAGATGTGTCGAGAGAAACAGGGACAGCAGAGCTCCCGGGTAGATGGACTGTGCCAGCGATGTGAGCTAGAGGGCCAGATGTGCTGAGAGAAACAGGAGACAGAGCTCCGGGAGATGAGACTGTGCCAGCCATGGTGAGCTAAGGAGATGTGTGAGAGAACACAGGCAGACAAGCCCCGGGAGATGAGACTGCCAGCATGATGTGAGCTAAGAGGATGTGTGAGAGAAACAGGAAGACATCAGACAGAGCTCCGGGAGAGAGGAGCTGCCAGCGATGTGAGCTAAGAGGATGTGTGAGAGAAACAGGCCGACAGAGCTCCCGGGAGATGAGATCTGCCAGCGATGTGAGCTAAGAGAGATTGGTGTGGCGAGAAAAAGGCAGACAGAGCTCCGGGAGATGAGACGTCCAGAGACATTGTGGAGCTTAAGAGATTGTGTGAGAGAGAAACAGCAGACAGAGCCGGGAGAGAGATGCCCACGATGTGAGCTAAGAGAGAGTGTGGTAGAGAGGAAACAGGCGACAGAGCTCCGGGAGATGAGACTGCCAGCCTGTGGAGCAAGAGAGATGTGCGAGAAGAAACAGGCAGACAGAGCCCCGGAGATGAGGATGCCAGCGATGTGAGCTAAGAGAGATGTGTGAGAGAACAGGCAGACAGAGCCGGGAGATGAGACTGTTGCCAGCCATGTGAGCCTAAGAGAGATGTGTGAGAGAGAAAACAGGCAGACAGACCCGCGGAGATGAGATGAGACTGTGCCAGCCATGTGAGCTAAGAGAGATGTTGAGAGAAAACAGGCAGACAGAGCCCCGGGAGTGAGACTGTGCCAGCATGTGACTGACTAAGAGAGATGTGTGAGCGAAAGGAAGTGGAGAGAAACAGGACAGAAGCCCGGGGAGAGAGATGCCACAGCCATGTGAGCTAAGAGAGATGTGTGAGAGAAACAGCAGACAGAAGCCCCGGGAGATGAGACTGCAGCGATGTGAGCTAAGAGAAGATGTGTGAGAGAAAACAGGCAGACAGAGCCCCACGGGAGATGAGACTGTGCCAGCCATGTGAGCTAAGAGAGATGTGTGAGAGAAACACAGGCAGACAGAGCGCCCGGGAGATGTAGATGTGGACCGCAGCGATGTGAGCTAAGGAGAGATGTGTGTGGAGAAACAGGCAGACAGAGCTCCGGGAGGAGATGAGACTGTGCAGCCGATGTGAGTAGGCTAAGAGAGATGTGTGAGAGAAACAGGCAGACAGAGCTCCGGGAGATGAGACTGGCCAGCGATGTGAGCTAAGAGAGATGTGTGAGGAGAAGAGAAACAGGCAGGACAGAGCTCCGGGAGAGGAGACTGTGCCAGCATGTGAGCTAAGAGAGAGATGTGTGAGAGAGAAAAAACGGAAGACAGAGCCCGGGAGATGAGACTGCCAGCGATGTGAGCTAAGAGAGATAGTGTGAGAGAAACAGGAAGACAGAGCTCCGGGAGATGAGACTGCCAGCCATGTGAGCTAAGAGAGATGTGGAGAGAAACAGGGCCAGACAGAGCCCCGGGAGATGAGACTTGCCAGCGATGTGAGCTAAGAGAGATGTGTGAGAGGAAACAGGCAGACAGAGCCGGGAGATGAGATGTGCCAGCGATGTGAGCTAAGAGAGATGTGTGAGAGAAACAGGCAGACAGAGCCCGGGAGATGAGACTGCCAGCGATGTGAGCTAAGAGAGATGTGTGAGAGAAACAGGCAGACAGAGCTCCGGGAGATGAGACTGTGCAGCATGTGAGCAAGAGAGATGTGAGAGAGAAACAGGCAGACAGAGCTCCGGGAGATGAGACTGGCCAGCGATGTGAGCTAAGAGAGACTGTGCGAGGGAGAGAAACAGGCAGACAGAGCTCCGGGAGATGAGCCTTGCCAGCATGTGAGCTAAGAGAGATGTGTAGAGAGAAAACAGGCAGACAGAGCTCCGGGAGATGAGGGGACTGCTGCCAGCGATGTGAGCTAAGAGAGATGTGTGAGAGAAACAGGCAGGACAGAGCCCGGGAGATGAGAATGCCAGCCATGTGAGCTAAGAGAGATGTGTGAGAGGAAAAAACAGCAGACAGAGCTCGGGTATGAGGACTGCCAGCGATGTGAGCTAAGAGAGATGTGTGAGAGAAACAGGCAGACAGAGCCCCGGGAGATGAGACTGCCAGCCATGTGAGCTAAGAGAGATGTGTGAGAGAAACAGGCAGACAGAGCCCCGGGAGATGAGACTGGCAGCGATGTGAGCTAGGAGAGGTAGAAGATGAAACACACTTCCTGCTGCGCTGCACACAATACTCTGAAGTGAGGAGTGCCCACTTGGAGAAACTTGCAGCTTTTATCCAGAACTTTAATAATATAGAAGAGAACCCAAAAAATAGCGATCCTCCTGGGAGACAAAACCACAGGAGAACTGGCTGCACACTATAATCAGCACCTGTCCCAGGCTGAGACGCCCACTAACCCCCCACGTTACTGTTACCCATGTACTGTGTAAATATTATACCCTACCCCGTGTTATTCATGTGTTGGCAATACTGAAATGCTTTTCTGTCATGCCAATACAGCTTATTTGATTTGTATGTTCATTATCCACAACAGCTGTTTCCAGTTAAATTGACTTTAGGACAGTGACTTGTAACTTGTCTCTTATCATTAATATACTGAGCTACATTGTTCTGCTTTGATATCAGCAATGCCGCCCCAGAAGACTAAAGGAGTTTAACTCATATAATGTCAGTATCTTGTCCCCTGAGCATGTCCTGCTGTTTAAAAAAAAAGAACTATATAAATGTTAGTGTTACAAATCAGGATTGTATTAATCTCCAGCTTCTGAGGTTACCTCTATAACCTTACACTGCACTGGGCTCCGGGGAGAGTTCCATGTTGACCTCCAGGAAGCTCAATATTTTCAAACGCTTATATCTGAAAAATGGAGCGGCGGAGTGAAAAGGAAAAAAAAACGTCACCGGAATGGGCAAAAAAAAGTAAGTAAAGGTGCAAAACAAAAACCAGTGATCAGCTCAGACGGTGGCGTTAACCAAAGTTCATGGGAGGAGGCGTGGCTCAGTGAGGAAAGACACGGACTCTGTAAACAACGACAGTGGTGTCGGCTCCTTGTGACCTTATCTCCCTGTGCCTCAGGCACCAAAATCATAAGATGATCTGTGTCTGTAACAATCCTATGTGCTGCGTACCGCACACTGTACTGTAATTGTGAAGCGATGAGTCTCATTGGGAGAAAAGTGCTATATGAAATAAAGTAATCATTATGTACAGTACTGTGTTTACTTTTTATATGCAGCCATGTGAGAAGTTACTTGACGGACATATAATAATGCAATTTATCAATATCTATGTCCTTGTACTATTTATTTGTCCACTTTCTTGCGTGACCTGTGCCTCAGCCCCCAAACACACGTAGATTGTAAGCTCCCCTGGGCAGGGAACGTGTCTGTAACATTCCTATGTGCTGTGTACCGCCCGCTATACTGTAGCTGTGCAGCGCTCTGATTACCGTTGGGAGAAAGGCGCTATATAAAATAAAGTTATTATTATTATTATTAATAAATAATCCTGTTTGGTAAATTTTACTCTGATGCTAGAGGATGGAATCGGTTTTTGTATTATTATTTATTTTCAAATTCTTTATCTATTGTCACAGAAGTGGATATACAAAATATTACATGTTAAGTAGCAATTGTGTATATATATATATTTATTTCTAGAGTAGCTCATATATGTAGTTCTACAACATATTGTTTTTGAACTGTTGGGATAAGGTCAGAAAACTGTGGCGAGGGTGAAACCATGTCATCAGTTTTCATATAGAAAGGGAAGAAAAACAATAATAAAAAGCGTGACTAAAACAATGTCCATACTGAACATGGATACATACCGAAGGGAAGCAGGAGTGGTGGAGCTGGTGCGGTGCCCTCGTCAACCTGTAAGTCAGGAACCGCTCTCTCAGTCCACAGAGCAAACCAGATGGGCATGCGTCCCAGGGAAAAGAAATGGCATTATGAGGTCGGTGAGTCACCGTATTTATGAGGCATATGGAGATTAATTAGGGGTTACCAGGAGGTCTCCGGAAAGAATAGTGCTATGCAATAAAACAGTGAAACAGTAAGATCCTTATCCAACATTCATTCTCTACGTTAGACATGTAGGAAACCCAGGGGACCATTACTCTTCAGATTGTCCTTGTTTACCCTGTGGGATGTAAGTCGATTTTTCCATGGAGTATGTCTCCGATACCATGGAGATTCATAGCTTCACTCTAGGAGTGGTCTGTTGCTTCCATGATAGTGGAATTCTATGCCTAGCCACGTGTAGGACATGTAAGACTAATGATTTTCTGAGGTTATAGCCTGGAATGCAGTCTCTGTTTAGAAGGATAATCCAGGAGTCCCTGGGTGATATGATAGAGGTTTTCTCCCAATATGTACTATTACAGCCTCCCCAAATGTCTGTACCAGGGGACAATCCTACCAGATGTGTAACATGGTACCACATCGGCCACCAACCTCTCCAGCATCTGTCAGTGTGTCCGGGAAAAAGAAAGCACAGTTTAGCTGGTGTGAAATACCATCTAAGTAATACTTTGTATGAGATCGCTAATGTCTTAACTGAGATAGAAGATTCACTCGTGGTGGCCCAGATTCCCACTGAGAGTCAAGAAGACAGACTCAAGAGATGTAAAACACCCGGCGAGTACATTTTTTCCTTTTTCTTTTTATGTGTAAAGATAGTGTTTTATACTGACACACGGTACAGTGTAAACAGTCAGGCTGATACCAGTAGTGCAGGGATCCTCAACTCCAGTCCTCAAGACCCCCTCCCAACGTGTCAGGTTTACCAGGATATCCCTGTGTGACCCCTATTCTTTTAGCTCTCAGACTTACGCCTATAGCTGAGGCTGGGGCCTGGGTCCTTGTCATATACTTACTGGCCACACGTGGCCTACAGTCAGATGGCAGGAAGAATGCAGACACAGTATGGGTGATATAACTAGTTTACTATAAACTCAGGCACCTTGTAATCCTCAGCAGAGGATCACTACACACTGTACACAGATACAACACAAACCCCAAATAACGCTGCGTGGGTGTGAGCCAGTGGCAGTGGTGTAGTAGGGACCCAATCCTGCGTATGTTGGCTTGTGATGGTGCCAGCACACTGTGGGAGCTCGTGATGTACTGAACCTGTTGCAGGCCTGTTCTTCGATAAGGATGCTTCAGTACCACTGTGTCTTTATAGCCGTTGAGGGTCCTCTGCAGCGGTGCTTGCTCTCCCGTCCACGTTGGAAGCTGTAGCACATGGCTCCGGTTGCCACATGCACTCAGCAGACCTTGACCGAACCTGACAGCACACAGGTCGGTGCAGATCTGAACCAATATGGCCTACCCCCCCTTCTTAAAGGCTCCTCTCCATCATAGATCCTCCTCTTCCACAGCCGTTATTTTTGGCAGCTCTTATGTCCGTCAGCGTCACATGTCCAGATCACAGTGGAGAGGTACCTGCCAGGGGGCAGCGTGAGCTCATCACGCAGGGGGTTACAGCTGCATCAGCACAGTTGGTTCGATCAGTCCCTGCTTCAGGACAGATGGCTCAATCAGACTGATTGAGCGACCTGTCCTGGAGCAGGGATATCCATAAAACCTGACCTGTTAAGGGTTCTTGAGGACTGGAGTTGTGAACCCCTGCAGTACTGGATAAATACTAGTCAGAGAAGCCGATTACAATAATTGCTTTGGTGTTTCTCACTTGCACCTTGTACATGTGACCTTATTTCTAGTAAGGAAGTGAGATGTGTGCTGCAGGAGAAAGCTATCGTTTTTTTTCCAGTTTTTTTATGCAAGGCAAGGATTTTGGCATTTAAGCTGCAGCAAAGATGCTGCATGACTGGATTCAGACGCAATCCACGCAGTTTCAATCACTGTAGATATCTCTCTGAAAGCTTACTAATTTGGCCACATTATTAGCTCTTTCAGGCTTGGCAAAATGTTGAGCAGAGAATAGAATTTGGGAGAAAAAAGGCTTCAAATGTTGTGAATGCATCTTGAACAGTTCTGCACATTGCTATGACTGTGACACATCTGTGTGGCAGGCACTGCCATGAAATGTAGTACCATGCGGACTCTATCACTGGCAGAAAAGACATGTGCATCTATTAGCTTCAATATATGAAGGTACTTGCATAATGTATATCAGCTTGTGATTTGGGGTTAGGACGGATTTTGATTACGCACATACCATACCCGCCAAATGTACCTATTTAGCAGGTATTGTACCTGTTGTCCTGAACCTATCGAATGTAGCTGTACCTTTTTATACCCATTACTGCCTGTGGTTCTAGCTCAGAACCTACAGCTAATGAAAGCATCTGGCAGATGGATGATTTCTCTGATTATGATCAGCTGGTTATGGGCGATAACACATAATGTGCTTATAAAAAATTCCCGTTTCGCTGGTAATATGATCTTTGCCTGTGCATGTCTGACAATGTCTCCTTAGGAGGTCACTTCCATGGAAGCTCCTCTCTCTTGCACTGACGCAGCAAACAAAGTTGTTTGGGGCTGACATATCAGAATGAGATTAATGAAATTGTCCCCTCCAAATGTCACGCCCCATTATTTTCCTACATTAAAAAACTCCAGCGGGTCTGGTGGGCATAAAATAGTCTTGGTTAACAAGCTACAAGAGATATAAGAAACGTGATTAACAAACATGCTCTATATGATGCATCTTGGAAGAGAAGAAGATGGGCAGTGTATCAACACCAACCTTTCTCTGCGTTGACATATAGCTCACTATACGTTAGTGATTCCCAACAGGGGGTTCGTGAACGTTTAGGCATTTGTGAGGGTGCTCCAAGAAGTTAGCCGGAAAGAAAAATGTAATGGCGGATCCAGGTAGTATAGTGGGTTCCTGAGCCCGTATGGGGACCGCATACTTAGTAAAGCCCCAAACTGCACCTTAGGCTTGGTCCCCGCTGGCTGCTGCAGCGCTCGCAATGGCGGGCGCTGCGGGGACAAGAGCCGCCCCTCAGTGGGCCGGGCCCGCTGCGAGGGGGGGGGGTCGCCGCGCTGAGCCGACAGTTTTTCAGGGATACATGAAAATTGAGTTCAGACCTAGCGATGGAGCGCTAGGCCACGCCCCCCGGCGGTTCAGCGAATGAGGGCAAACCTGCCAGGAGACGTCATGGCAACTCCCCCGTCACGCCCCCCTGTCTTCCCCCCTGCAGCTTACTGCAGACCGGGGAACTCGGTTGCACGCGCTGCCAGCCTCGCAGGGGCGCGTGCAGCGCAGGCAGCGGGGCCGTAGCCTTAGTGTAGGTGGTATAGCTGTCAATTACTGCAGCAGCTTCCAATTATGCTGCCCACAATGCTTTGCATCCACAGCGGCACGATATGGTGAGACGTGACTTTGGGAGCTCTGGCAGTCATTCACAGCTATACCCTCCATGCTGTCTTCACACACTGAGGTGCAGTCTGGGGCCTTATAAAGTGTGTGTTCCCCTCACGAGCTCAGGGCAAGATACTGCTGGGATCAGTCAAACAGTTTTGTTAGCAATAGTCTGAGTAGGGAATAATATTGATTAATTAGAGTTTTGCAGAACAAATAGTTTCTAGCAGGGGTGCCCAATGTAAAACAGGTTGGGAACACACTGCCCTAGGTAACGTCAGGTCTATAATGATATCTTGCCCAGTTCTAAATAAATGAAAGTCTATTACCCTTAGTAAATGTACAGTCTCTGTATTGTTTTACTTTAAACATCTGTAAATGTGCTACGAAAGAAGACATCTCTAGGCGCATGGATCCAAAGCGATTCGAAATGAAAGAAAAAGGACACTACCAAGGAAGCCATTTCTGGCGAAAGGCGTTTGGTTTGAAACTTTGGAGCTGCCGTACACAGCTCCGTTGCCCAAACAGCCCCAGATGTGGAGAGAGCAGATTTCCCGACGTTCGAGACTTTGAGGTATAAGACAGGCTCTGGGGAAAGAAAGACTTTGCACACCTCTCTGGAGATACCCAAAGTTACCTTGGAGCTACCGGAAGGGTAAAGACTGTACCCCATCTGTAACAGCTGGAAACGCACTCTGAACAAACTGCAGGACATCGTTAGTTATTACTACCGTGCACAAAACTCAAGAGATGTTTGTGTGACATTATCTTTTTTTACTATATTTTTTATTAAAACTGTATGTAGCCCTGGTCTCCAGCAGCTCCTAGAGACCCCCCTCCCTTGGAGCAGCGTGGACGCAGGTGCCGCCGGAGCCAGCGACGCACCCGACGGCTGCTTCCAAAGTTTGCGGCCGGAGCAGGGAGTAGCGCGCTATCTACGCGAGCAGGCCGGTTGCCGGGGACGCGATCGGGCTGTTGCTAAGGCCGCGGTCGCGTCGCCAGGGTCCCGGCGGCTCGAGGAGCAGAGCGCCGCCATTGCGATTGCTGTTGCGCATGCGCAGGAGCCAGCTAGCGCGGGAGGCCCCCAAACAGCTCGCGCATGCGCAGTGCAGGACTGTCAGCCCCCAGGTTGCATAGGGGCAGAGCCACATGACCCAAGGAAGCCAATAGGGCTGGAGGATGACTCTGCAGAAGCAAGGAGATACATTGTGTGGGTTTGGGACTACGCAGTCAGTCAGAGCCAGGAGCAGCCAAGGGAAGGAGGTAGGGTACAGGAGTCAGTGACTCCCTGTACTAGGCCAGCAACCCCCAAGGCCCGAGATAGCTCTGACTCACCCAATAGAGTGAGTGTTGCCAGGGACAGCCCTCAGGTTAGGGACCCTGTCACTTACGTTAGTTGGAGCTGGGGAGAAGAAGGGGAAGGAAGGGTGCAGGGAGCGAGTCAAGCTCCTGCACCACGTAAGGTCCCCCACATCCCAGGTAGGCCCCAACTCCCCACCAGGGTAGGGGGTAATTGCTAAGGGACGGCCCAAGATAGGGACGCTGGCCTTAGTGAGTGTGTGAGTGCTGTCTTGTCAGGGTCACAGCTGACAAGAAGGCATAGTGGTTGTGCAGCGAGTTGCTGTACGCACCCAGCAGGTTGCAGTGCGTTGCTGCAGGCGCTGGGAGTATTAGTTAGAGTCAGGACTGGGAAGAGTTAGGGGAGCGGAGCAGGCTATTAACCCCTTAGGTCCCAGATAGGTCCTCACTCCCCAGTTTGTGGTGCTACAGGGACAGGCCCTAGGTTAGGGATCCTGTCACAGTAGCGCTAGAGTTAGATAGGGACACAGCGGACGCAGCGGTTCCCGTGAAGAGGTTCGGGCTCAAGTCGAGGCCCACAGAGACTATCTCCAGGGTGGGATCGCCCCTGGGGTCCGCGTGCAGAGAACCAGCTTGGGATCCGACGGAATCACCGAGCGACAGATCCTTTGCGAAGCCGTTGCTGATCCGAGCACTGGAGTGCCCGGGCAGGTACTCTAACCCCACAAGTGCACCAATGGGCCCATTAGTTAAATAGTGACTGCGCAGTCACCCATATTCTCTCTCTCTGCAAGAGTGTGGCACATTGGGTGGGGATCCTATGGACACGGGGTGGGATCACCCGGTGTTGGGGAAGCGTCCTGCGCGACGCCGTAGTCAGTGTTGCCTCTAGAGAGGGACACCTGTTATTTTATGTTGACAGTACATTGTGTGGTATGCTGTTTCCTAAGTAAACGTTATTGGTTATCATACTTAAGGTGTGCGAGTATTTGTATGTGTCCTGCGAGGAACAATTCCTGCTCTTCTAGGAACCGTCGCAGGTGGAGGCGCTGCACCGAGTACAAGGTTACTCCTAATATAACTGCCCAAGGTTCCCCGTGGCGGAAGCTCAGCCCTCCTGTGAGCCAACAAGTAACGCACCACACCTGGTAACACTGTATGTTCTCCGCACCCACACTATATCTGCGATTGGGTGGGGTGGAATACCTGTTACATGTATTACGCTATGTCAGCTTTTTTTTTACTGTTTAAAGAGATTCCTCGAAAACGCATATAAACCTAACAAAGACACAGGAACAAGAATCCCATACAAGGCGATTTTAACAAAGCATTAAAAGTGAGTATTTCTCACCAGTAGCCTTCATTGTTTTGTCGAGTTGCCCTCTGGTGCAATGGATCATTGGGCACTCAATGAATTAGACAGAGGATGAGACACGCACTCAATATCAATGGTAATAGAGGTGGGGTACTTAGCTGCCGGTGCGCTGATCCTGGGGAGCTCCTGTAGTCCCAAATGTTCCAGTACAAAGAAGAAGAAGCAGGCACACGGTCTTACTCAAAAGGAGGTTTAATATGCCATAAAGTCCAACGTTTCGGCAGTCAAATACGGCCTTTCTCAAGGTGAAAGCTACCAAACACATGAAAACAGTCAAAATATATACCACCCCCACTGAGAAAGGCAGTATTTGACTGCCGAAACGTTGGACTTTATGGCATATTAAACCTCCTTTTGAGTAAGACCGTGTGCCTGCTTCTTCTTCTTTGCACTCAATGAATTAAACATATGTAGCCAGGTCCCCTCTGGCTCCCCGGTTCCCTGTTCCTTCCCCCCGACAGTGAGAAGGCAGCTGGGGGGGTGAGCGCGTCGCCGGGAGCTCCCGGCGACGTCTGAGGCAGGGCGTCGCCATCTTGGTTGTGTCCGCGCATGCGCGGAGGCTTGCGCATGCGCAGGTGCAATGCGGCGGCCATTACAGAAAGGGAGGCAGGACCCAGATGGCGCTCCGGAGTGCAGGGACCCCTAGAAGTCGCGCATGCGCATTTAGGGCGATGCGGTGGCCATTACATGGATGTGCAGGGACAGGGAGACTCACGCATGCACAGTATACATCGGCACAGTACACATCGCGCACGCAGCCCCAATGATAAAGAGGGCCATGGAGGACTACAACACCCAGAGTGCTTAGGGGCAGACAGGCCACCTGACACCAGTGAGCCAATAGGGCTTGCAGCTTCTCCTGCTGGAGAGATACATTTTGGCGCGCACAGATAGGAAGAAGTTAGTTGATGCTGGGATACGGTAGGGGATTTCACATAGGGTTCCTTAACCAAAAAAAGTCTGGACACCACTGTACTATACAGTAATCAGCAGAATGCAGTAGCTGCTTTGAAGGTTGCACTCAGCAACAAGATATGCACAAGGGGCTCATCCTCTCCACATCGCACCGCTGGTTAAAGCTGTAGAAATGAGCAATGGCTGTCTTTATATCCCACCACTTGATACAAGTAGTATCTGAGTAATCTATAAATACATAATACTCCATTTTGACAATGGAAACAGAAGAAGAAAATCCCAGTGGGGAGAAGTGTCAGTATTGTAGTAGTATTATGTGGCGCAACAGTTATTCAATATTCGCAGGGGGCTATAAATCAATACATTCGTGTTGTTTACGTGATGATATTATGCAATGTTTTTCAGCTACAGTTATGTTGCACTGTAGAAAATGTTGGTGACGGATACACAAACAATATTATCAGTGTCCAGCTGCAATAAAACTGCTTAAAGCTGCAGTTCAGTCTTTTTTTTTTTTTTTATTTTTTTTTTTACTTCAATAGTTTCCTGTGTGCAATCTCTAATTACCTAAAGAACTGTATAGCTGCAGCTCAATTCGTTCTCCATGTATTGATAGGCGAAATTTGGTGACATAATTAGAGCTGGCATATGTTTATATTCTGCCTCTGTCACTCAGTGGAAGCTCATGAATATTCATGAGCACTCCTGCACTGACATGTGCTAGAGAGAGGGCAGGGCTGACAAAGGGGTGTGCCAGAGCTTGTGACAGGACATGAAGGGGCAGTGCCGTAGCAAATGGCTGTTAAAATAGAATACAAGAAAATTGGTCTTTCAAAGTTGTTTTTTTAAAAACAGAAAATGCTAAAAGTATTTTTTCTTACTACAGAACTGATTTATTAAAAAAAACACACATGCAGGATATTGACTGAACTGCAGCTTTAATACATTGACTCAAAATAACCTACCCTCTAACCAGATTATATTAAATCAGTTCTGGAGAAGTGAACCAGTTTGTGGCTCTTAATATGTAATGTAGATCACATATGCCCCTTCTTGGCAAGCATAGCTAAAACAAATAAATAAATACCACCAGCCAACATTACATCAGCAACCTCTGTGGTTTTGTGAAATCTTCCGATCTAAGCAAAGTATTCTTTAACTATTTTAATTTACTCTATTGAAAATCAGTCCAATCCTTTGTGGGAAAGCAGATAATATGGTTAGGAATATAGTTTGGTTTTAAAGATGTTGTTGGGTTTATTATAAATTAACCTATATTAATTTGGAATTATCCACTAAACCGTTAGAAAGTCTATTGGGGCGATTTACTAAGCGGTGATAAAATCAGTGCTGCTGCGTCTGATTCTGATTTTTGTAATCGTGCTTAAAGAAATGAAGCCAAAAATGGTATTCACTAAGAAATGAAGGGCATTTTTCTCTGCTATCGTGCTGTGAATTTTACAGCATGATTGCTGATAGAAAAAAAAGCAGCCTGTAGGAGCTGCGTGGAGACGTTGCGTCTCCATGCCCGGCTCTTACAGGCGATCATACAGTAAAAATATTGATTTTAATAATAGTGTACATGTGCAGGGGGACTCCTGAGCTGAACCTCATTGGTTTTCAGCTACTTCATGAAATACAGGCCCGGTTATGAGGTGCCTGTGAAGCTGCTGATTTTAAAAATAGCGGCTAGATTGGCAGCCGATGTCCCATATGCCCCGATGACCGGGGCCTGTAACTCGGGAAGCAGGGGGTCCCTGAGCCAGAAATCAAAACTAAGGCAATAAAGGTGTTAATGCACAATAGCAGCTTTATTGGGGACAATTGCCGCCAATAAACATTGCAATATGTACTACCCACCCCCTGTGCCCCCAACAACACCTATACCCCCCTAACATACATAATATTATTTTTAAGCACAGGAAAGTAACTATAGGCCGACGTGGGCCCTCGGGTGGTCCCCGTGGGTATCTGTGGGCCTCCAGGTGGTCCCTGCGGGTGTCCGGGGGCCCCACAGGAGGCCATCGAGTGGTCCCTGTGGGTGTCTGGGGTTCCTCGGGTGGTTCCCACGGGTGTCTGCGAGTCCTCAGTGGTCCCCGCGGGTGTCCGGGGTTCCCCGCTGGCCTGTGGTACCAATCCTGTGCCCTCCCCCAAAAAATAACCAATACTTTGAAATAAATACACCCCCCTCCCCAATAACAGATACAGTACAGTAATGGGCAAAATTACTATTATACAGATTTGGATAATAGTGCATTTTATCATTTAAAATAAAACATTAACAAGTTATTTTTCTTTTACAAAATTTTTCATTGTATTTTAATTCTGATGTAATTTTTTGGATTGCCCATTGATTGCAAATGTATATATGTATGACCCTTTAAGGCTATACATACATACATACATACATACATAATACATACTGTGACAAGCAATGGTTATTTTCGAAAGTGCTTGCTTTAATGTATTTTAAATGCATTTTGGTACTTTGTTTTTTCTTTTTTATGCTATTTATTTTGTGTTTTGATTTTGTATGCTGGCATTTTTTGAATTGTTTTCAATGGTTTCTTTCGGGGGGGAGAGGTTTGCTTTTTAACAGTGGATTATTTTTTGCTATTTTTAATTTGAATGATTGTGTTTATTTGGAGCTTTCTTTTATTTATTGATGGTTTTGATTTGGTGTTTTAATTGTTAATTGTGGTGTTTATTTGGTATTTCATTAATTCATTGCTGGTAATTTTGATGGGTTTACTTTTTTATTGTTGTTTCTTTGGTGATTGTTTGGATTTCTTTGGATATTGTTGGTGGTTGTTTTTTTTTATGGTTGACCATTGACTGCCATAATGTACCCACTGTGCCAATCAATTGGTTTATTGGCATTTGTTATGTGTTTAGTTTGCTATGTAATGTGTTTTATTTTGGGCCTGTTTTTGTTTGCTTCCCCATTTATTGCTATAGTAGTAAATCATGCTCATATTATATGAGCATGATGTACCCACTGTACCAATGAATGGGTGGAGGGTGGTGGTAGTTGCCTGGGGAGGGTGGTTAGGCCTCCCGTGTGTGGAGTGGGGGAGGGTGGGTTATAAACCACTAAGGTGATTAAGGGGCTAGGGGACATTAGATGGTATTTTTTATTGTACTATATTGTTTGTGGCAACGGAGGACATGGACGGTGATGAGGATGAGGACAGCCTTCATCGTGGCAGCCTGGCAGGGGCGAGTACAAGTTTTATTTACTTTATTTCTGCTTGTTAATGTTTTATTTTAAATGGGCAAATGCACTATTATCCATATTTGGATAATAGTAATTTTGAAAATACACAGATTCCCAGCAAGCTCTGAGAACCCCTAACCATTACCACATAATATATATATGCATATAAGTGTCAAAAGGAGTGCTAGTGGGCGTGGCTAAATGTATACAACATAAAACAAAAATGCCCAAAGCTACTTCCATTGTGACAAAAATACCTATATATACCTATATACAGTGCTCGACAAATAATGATAACCATTCGCCCGTTGCGAGTGGATTTAGGCCGCTGGCGAGCCGTGCTGCAGCTCTATGAATTCCCCTGCTCCTGCCAAATTTTTTTTTTTTTTTTTTAATAAATAAATGATCTCCCTCCCTGATTGGGTTAACGCGGGGAAGAGCTCCTTCCCCTGATCTCCTCCCCCTCCTGATCTCCTCCCGTGAGTCAGGGGGAGCCTGGCCGGGTGCCTGTTCATTACATTTTAAAAAAAAGTTTCAAAAAAAATGGCGGCGATTTCCTTGGTCCCGGCGCGCATGCACAGGGCAAGCAGGGTGTCCTGCCCTCTGTGCTGCCTGTGGGCCCTCTGTGCTGCCTGTGGGCCCGCTGCCTGCCCCCCCCAGCAACCCAGAATCCCCCGCACATCACCCCCCCCATCCCCGCTCCCCGCCGTGGACGGAGGAGGGAAGCCCAAAACAAGCGCCGCGCCGCATATGCCCCCGCTCGTCCCCCCTCCCCGCTCCCGAGGGGGCTCGAGGGTGGGAAGCCCAAAGGGGGCAAGCCCCGCAGCGTCAACCCACGTGGGACGGACGGGGGACCCAAGCAGCCCCGCGCGCAACCCACGTTGGGATGGATGGGGAAGAGCCAACCCCAGCTTCCCCCGTGGCGCGCCTCCCTGCGCATGATCTCGCCCCCCTATCCTTCTGCCCCCGATCCACCGACTTGGTGTTCTTGGGAGCGTGCTTCGGGGGGGGGAGCTCTGTCGTAGGGGCCTGTAAGCTCGTAGGAGGGGCCACCTGCTGCCTTAGGAGGGGACCATGCTGACTAGGGCGGAAGCTGCTTAAGAGGCACTGTTGCCGTGCGAGGCCTGCTGCCTTAAGGAGGGGACTGTCGTGACGTGAGATGGGGCCTGCTAGACTATTTAAGGAGCGGGAATGACTGAACGTGCGGCACGGGGCATGCTGCCATTAAGCCGAAGGCGAATGCTGACGGCGGAGGGGCCATGCTATAAGCTTAAGGAGGGGGAATGCTGAATTGAGGACGGGACCATGTGAAGAAGCTTGCGACCCGGTTGAGTGTGTGGTGTTGTGAGTGACAGAGTGAGTGTTCTGATGATGTGAGTGTCTGATGTGCGTGTCTGTGACGTGAGGGGTCCCTGACTCTCACAGTTTCTGATTGCGCCCTTCGTGAGTGTGTGTGTCTGGAGGGATGCATAGTCAGTGAGTGTGTCTGAGTGAGTGTGTCTGCAGGGCAGTGTGTCTGTGAGGAGTGTGTCTGTGTGTGTGCGCCTGTGTGGTGTGTGTCGGTGAGTGAGGTGTGTATGGTGAGTGAGTGTGTACTGTGTTGTGCGCCTGTGTGTGTGCGTGCGTGTGTGCTGTGTGCTGTGGTGTGTGTCTGTGGTGTGTGTGTGCAGAGGCAGTGTGTGTATCTGAAGGTGTTTGAGTGCGTGTTCTGAAGCTGCCTCACGTATCCTGCTGTCTTTACCCCTACCCGCAGCTCCAAACTAACCTCCCCCAATCCTATCCCTACCCACATTAAACCTCCATTACACCTGGGTAGAGTTTGTATATGAGATGTGTATAATGAACATAGGAGTTGTTCGAGAGTGTGTGTATCTGGTGACTGTGGATGTCGTGACGTGGTGTGTGAAGTGTGTGTGTTTGTAATTGTGTGTGCTGTGTTGCCTGTGTGTGTGTGGCCTTGCTGTGATGTGAATGTGTGGGGTCGTGTCTGGGTGTGTGTGTCGTCAGAGTGAGTGTGTGTATATGAGTGCTCGAGGAGTTGTGTACTATGAACAGTGAGTGTGTATATGAGTGAGTGTCCGTCGATGAGGGTTCGTATCTGAATGAGTGTCTATGACGATGCTGTGATATGAGTTGTGAGTGAGTCTGCTGGTGTGTGTGCATGTGTGGTGTGAATGTGTGTGTGTGTGTGTCTGTGTGGTGTGTTGTGTAGTGGTGTGATGGTTTGTATGGTGATGTGTGTGTTGTGTGTATTGGGTGGGTAGTCTGGGTGTGTGTGTTGTGCTATGTGTGTGTGTGTGTGTGTGTGTGTTTTGTGCAGAGGTGAGACTCGTTGCCTGCTCTCCACAACGCGGAGAGACGACACCTGAGCAGTGAGTGCTACTGTCTCGAGGAGTGTGCTTGAGGGTGTATTGCATGAGTGTATCTGCGTGTGTGTATCTGCGTGAGTGAGTGTGCATGGGTGTGGGTGCATGTGTGTGGGTGCTCATGTGTGGCTGGTGATGTGTGTGGGTGACCTGTGCTTGTGTCGTCTGTAGTGTCTGTGTCCTGTGTGGTGTGTGTGTGCGAGTACTGTGTCTGTGTCTGTGTGTGTGTTTTGTCTATAGTTGTGTCGTGTGTGTGTGTGTTGTGGAAAGTGAGTGATGTCTTCTGAGTGCTCTCGCGAAGTGAGTGTGTTCTCTGAGTGAAGTGTGGTCTATAGGCTGAGTGCTGGGTCCTCGCGCGTGTGTGTCTCGGCGATGGGTTGTCTGTCTATAGTGAGTGTGCGGACGATGGCTGAGTGTGGCCATATGTCATATCTGTGTGGTGCGCTGCAGGTGGTTTCGATTCTCTGACGTGGTGTGTACTATGCGTGACGTGTGTTTGACGTGAGTGTGTCTACTCTGCGTGAGTGTGTCTATGCGTGTTTGTGAGTGTGTGTCTGTGAGTGTCAACCTTTCCCTGTGTCGCCCTCCGCCTTTCCCTGTGTCGCCTGTCCCTCGCATTACTCGCCCTCGCACCTCTCTTCTTTGTCTCACATTCTCTCTCTCTGTCTCTCTTTTTCTGTGTGCTCTCTCTTTTTCTGTGTGTCTCTTTTTCTTGTGTGTCTCTCTTTTTCTGTGCTTCTTCTTTTCTATGTCTCTCTCCTCTGGCTCTCTGGCCGAGGTCATCGAAGGAACAGGCGCCGCCTGAGCCGTGCGGACGCTCCGTGTGCGAGCCCTGATCCTCAATGAGGATGCCTTGAGAGGGGGCCTCACGCAGCGTCCGCGGACGTGCTGAGGCGCTGGATTTTTCAGCCGAAAGCAAAACTGTTTTTCAGAGACACTGTCGGCTGAAATACACATCAGCGGAGCAGCGTCAACGTCAGGCGCTTTGACGTTGACGTCGGTGCGTCGGGGGGATTTGGCCAGCGACGTCACTGCCCCCACAACACTCTCCGTCAGTCTACACCCGCCCCGTCTACTAGGTCGCGCACAGCTGGCGTCAGTGAGGTTACCGAAACGCTTGCATCTACAACATCATGGCCCCCACATACTTAGTCCTCTCTCTCTATCATGCACAGAGGCCCCAAAGCGAGGGTGCGCGCGGCGCGCGGAACGGGGAGCGCAGGGTGCGGAGCGGGAGCCAGGCGCCGGGCGCGAGAGAGCCGGCCGCGGGTCGCGAGCGATCCGGAGGGGGCGCGAGGTACTGGGCGCGAGAGCGGTGCGAGCGCGCGGGGCGTGCGCGCGCACCCGCGGAGGGCGCGGCCAACCGCGCTGCCGCGTCGCGCGGGCGCGCGGCACCACCGCGCGCGTTGCCGCGCGCGACGCGCGCGCCGCTGCGCGAGCGCGCGGCGGCCAACGCGCGGCGCCGCGCCACCCCCCCCGACACTCCGAGAGCGCGCGAGACAAAAAGGGGCAAAGCGCGATGCGCGAGACGCCACCCGCGCAGCGCGATGCGCCAACGCGAGCGCGCGCCGCGAAGCGCGCGAAGAGCGGCGCGAGCGACCGCACCACGCGTCTCCACGCGCGCGCCCGGGCACACGGCGGCGCGCAAGGGCGCGCTGAGCCGACCGAAGCGCGCGCGCCCACGCGCGCGAGCCCCGCGAGCGCGCACTCGCAAAGCGGCGCGCCAAAGCAAGGACGAGCGCCCCAACGCGAGCGCGCCCGAACGAGCGCGCGCCCTACGCGCGCGGAGCTCACGCGAGAGAACGGGACAAAAGCGCGCGCGCGCACGAGAGGCTAGCGAGGCGCGACGAGTATGGCTAGCGAGAGCGCGACGACGGCGAAAGCACGCACGAGCGCGCGAGCGCCCCAACGGCGGAGCAACACCGACCGCGCGGCCACGCCCGGCGAGAGGACCCCAAAGAGCGCGCGCGAACATAGCGAAGCTCCTCCAAGCGCGCGCGCGCCGGCGTCGCGCGCGCGCGCGCGCGTTCGTTAGAGAGCGAGCTCGCAGCTGCGCTCGCGGAGCGGCCGAGCGCGCGAGCGCGCCCCGACGAGAGCACGCCATAGCCAGCGCGGAGCCAACGGCCCGCGCGGTCGACAAAGCGCGCGCGCCCACGTCGAGCCGACGAGAGGGGGGGCCAGTAGGACGGCGAGCGCGCGCGCGCGCGAGATCCCACCACGCGAGCGGCGCTCGCGGCGACACGCAACGCGACCCGAGGACGCGCCACATTCGAGACCAGCGCGAGCCCACGCGCTTTGTAGCGGCGGCCCAACGCGCGGAGAGCCTGACCCGCGCGGACGCCGCACAGGCGCGATGCGCCACGCGCGGCGTGGCGCGCCCACGCCCACGATGCCGCGCGCCACGACCCAACGCCGGCCACCACCAACGCGCGGGGCGCGCGAGGCAACACCACAAGAGAGATTGAGAACCGCCGCTCCTACTCCCCAAAATAGACCGAGAAGCGCAGACGCCGAGAAGAGAGCGAGAAGGTCGAGCCGCGAGAGCAGCGACGCGCAGCGAAGGCACGAGGAAGAGAACGGCGCAGAGCGAGTCGACGACGCGCGCGCGCAAACAACCACGCCGGCGCCGCGAGACACCACCAGCAAAAGCGCGAGAGGTGCGCGACAACAAAAGCGAGCCAGGGTCGAGCGCTGCGAATCACACACACGCTCGATCGCGCAGCTTCTACGCCCGTCAACTGTCTATAGGACGCGATCTCGTATCACACCAACTCCTCGAGCCTGCCGTTCTCATCTCGCTATCTCTTCGTAGCCCAAGCTCGCTGCTCTCTCTCCCCCCCACACTCTCTCTCTCTCCCCACACTCTCTCTATCTCCCCACACTCTCTCACATCGGGATCTGGATATCTTATTTACCCTATATATCTTAACTGCTCTATACTACACTGAAAATAACCTATACTGCTTTACTTCCAGATCTGACTCAGCTTCACACGGAAGACATCGGAACTCCTCCCCCCCCCCTAACCCAGAAGACAGGTAGGGAACACATCCCCTCCAATGTATAACATTGCCGGAATGAGGGTACCTGGACATTGAGGGACTGCGGATCAGGTAAGATCCCAGGCGGGATTGCTGCTTTAAATATTCTGGCTTTTTTTTCTAGATTCGACATTTATACACACACACACACACACACACACGACTAATTGTAGTATAATGTAATACAATAAATAAACTAATGTCAAAAACGAATGTTCTTACTAGGAATTTGTTTTTTTAAAAATGAGGGACTGGGGGCGGGATTAGAGGCGGGGTTGGGGGCGGGATTAGAGGCGGGACTAGGTGGCGAGTAGATTTTTTGGTTCGGCGAGTAGATTTTTGGGTGATTTGTCAAGCACTGCCTATATATAATAAAAAATTATTATTACCTGTATAATTACAGGAAGAATGATCACATTGGATCTGTCGTAACCTGGCAAAATGAAACTGACCTGCCAACTTGGACACGACAGATCCAATGTGATCATTCTTCCTGTAATTATACAGGTAAATAAGAATTTTAACCCAGGTGAGTGTTAGGACCTGCTTCGGTCATGCCTTGTAAGTGGCAGCAGGCTTAAGACGCTTTAGCCAAAGGGTTAAACGAAATGACCCTTTTTACAAGAGATATATAGATATTGCACTGTGTATTTTTGTCACAATGGAAGTAGCTTTGAGCATTTTTGTTTTTTGTTGTATAATTGTAATTTTGCCCATTACTGTACTGTAAGTGTTAGGGGGCGGGGGTGTATTTATGTAAAAGTATTGGCTGTTGTGTTTTTTTGGGCACAGAATTGGTACCGCAGCCCAGCGGGGACCCCCGGACACCCGTGAGAACCACCCGAGGGCCCCCAGACACCCGCGGGGACGACCCCCAAGAGCCCCCAGACTCCCACGGCGACCATATGAGGGTCCCCGGACACCCGTGGGAACCACCGTGGAGACCCGCCGGCTTCTTGTATTAATGCTGTGCAAAAAACCCCATAAACAATGCTTTTATTCATGGCTCAATCTCTTTTGCGCCAGCCTTTAGCTGGTGAAAAGAAATGGTGAGCTTTTACTGTACGGTGCACTTATCACTGCTTTGTGAATCACGCGGACTGGCAAAAAAACGGCGCTTTGACCTTTTTTTGCCTGATCGGCCGAATTTTTTTAGCAATGACAGTTTTTGGGTGATAAAAAGCCTTTAAAGCGCGATACGGCAGTGTTATAACCGCTGTGAGAATCGCGCAGCCGGCAGGATGGCGCTATAAAAGGCATTTATCTCCCTTAAAAACACAACACTCCTTTGTGCATAGCCCCATATGGGGCTTATTTAGGCAGCTCCAAAAATGCCAATTGATAAAACTCAGATTAACTTGAATGGGAGTTTTCTGATGGCTGCGGTTCGATCGGCCCCTTTTGTATTTATCAAATAAGCTCCTAAGTGTAGTGCTTATGGGAAAAAATGGTCCTATAGCGCGGGGAAAAGATACTGGTCTCAATCTCTGCTTTCCCCCACGTTACTGGGTCATTTTCTCCATTGGACTTTCTTCTCTCTGGATGAGTGCCACTCACCTGAGCTGCAGGGATAGATTGTTTGTTTGAACACATCATTATCACTGTCACTGTATTGCATTTAATCACTCATCACCATTACTGTCACTGTTTTATTACCTCCTGTATATTTAAGAGTGTCATTTTGTATTCTCTTTCATTTTAAGTGTAAATCATATTAAAAGACTGATAAAAAAAACAATGATTCTGTAAATATTTCTTGCGTTCCCAATCTGTGAAGGTGCTGGTCTTGGTACTGATTTTCCCCGCTTGCATCTGAAAGCGATATGACGAGGAGTGGTTATATGTAAATAGGCGTGAAACGTGCAAAAATGAACCAATGCCAGTGACATTTTGAAGACTTAATGTAAATGTTATAACAATTAGACACATCTTAATCATTTTAAAGCAGTAGTCCCCCGCCCTCCCGTTTTTTTTTTGTACCAGGATTGCGCACAGGGGATCCCCGGAGTTAAATCACGTTCATTTCCGTTCCTGGGGACCCCCTAATTCCTGAGATATTTATCAGTTAAAGTGTTGCTGGTACAGGTAGTCCTCGCTATCCAACGTTTCACTTTACAACGAATGGCATATCCAACGCTTTACAATGCAAACCTAAGGGCGTCTTTCGACGCCTGAATGCGTTATCCAACGCTCGCCGCCACTGATTAACATGGGACTCACTTTGCAACGGTTTCACTATCCAACGCTACTTCCAGAACGGATTCCGTTGGATAACTGAGGACTGTCTGTATTAAGTCCCTCGCATCCCGCTGGCCAATAGGAAACTGCAAAGGATGCAAGTATTCACTTGTTTTTTTTTGTCTGAAACCCACAAAATCTCTCTGATTTAGGTCCTTGGAGTTTGACTTCTTTAGGGATGCATGTATCTATCGCCAATATGTTTTTACCATTACTGGTTACGAGGTGGCTTAAACTTGATTGCACAGAATGCGCAGAAAAGATGCAACATATTCAAATGCATTTAAATGGCCACACAGCACTACATTTGTCAATTTTAGCTCTAATATCTTGAAATACAAATCACTGTAAAGCCTCTGTCTGCTGCACTCACAACTTGTACAGTAAAGTTTGGTTCATGGAATTACAGATGCAGCCGGAAAAAAAAAACCTTGAGTCAGTAACCTGCTAAAAAGAGTTTATTTTGGTTAACAAGTGCTAAAGGATGTAAAGGAGGTATGCATTTTTAACATTGTATGCTGGAAACATACCGTAGTATCAATATCTTCTGCAGCAGCAAAACTCTTCCACCTTACACACATATTACGTAGGTTAGGTAGCATTTGGTTAATCACGTATGCAGCCAAAAAAATAAACTATAAGCAATGAGACTATTCATTGTAGGAAAAAAGATAATGATGAACTATATACATATATGGGAGGATTACATCCGAATATTTGTTGGAACAATGTGAAGAAGAGGCCTGCAACTGCAGTACGTGGAAGATCATTGGGTTGCTTTCATCCAGCAATGGATCGACAAGGGCTAAGGATGATGATGATATACAGCAATACCAAAGTGATGTTCAATAAATGTGCCAAGTCTACAGAGATCAAAATAAATGGAATACAACTAGAAGTTGAAGACTATGTCTACCTTGGCCGGCAAATAACAATGGATGAGAACCTTTAAATGAAAGGAATAGGAGAATGGAGATGGGATGGAGCACATTTGATAGAAACAAGACAATATTTCAAGGGAACCTTCCATGGTGCCTCAAGAGGAAAGTTTTTGACCAGTGTATCCTGCCGGTGCTCACGTACGGATGTGTAACTTGGACCCTAAATGCGAAGATAATTTAGAAGCTTCAGACAACGCAAAGAAGTTTGAAGAGATGTATGCTGGGTATGACATCATTAAAATGTCAGTAGGCCAGACATATTGCCAAAATCAATGACCTTCATTGGAAAAAGATGGTATTCGACAGGAGGAATTAACAGGACAAGATGATGACCAAAAGTAAGATGGGAGGATGAAATCAGAAAATGTGTTGTCACAACATGGAGAAGAGAGGTTTGGAACCGCAGTACCCAGAAGACCATTGGGGAGGCCTTCAGCCAGCAGTGGATCGACAAGTGCTTAAGATGATGATATATATATATTTTTTTATGTATAATATATATGTATATCCTAAATACATCTTGGCAACTCATGATTTATCGAAATCAAATGTACAACAAATATAACACAATTTTTCTAAATTGCTTCCATGGCAATCTGAAAATTAGGAGAAAGTTCACTTTGTTAAAATCTGAAAATTAGGAGAATGCTCCCATCTTGTGTGATGTCACAGTGCTGAACAGGAGGGGTCATTTTCTTTTACAGCTAAATTACCTGTGTGGTCCTCTGTCCTGGACAAAAGATGTCACAATTCCACCAATGACATAATTCATTATCCTCACTGTGTAACTGCACACATAGGAACATATCATTCGTGTAGAAAACACAAAATCAAATTCAGTCTTGCGTTATCATGAGTATTTGTTTTCACTCTGAATTATATTCACATATATGTATTCTCAAAAGTTTACTGCAACCTGTTTTCAATCAGAGACTAACTGTACTGAGGGTTTATCCATGACTCATGAGTGTTTTCTAGGCTCAAGAAAGTTACCTAGCTTTGGTGGTATGTAATGTGGCTGGGTGGCACTGCCACTTTCTTAGACATTGCCAGAGAGACATGATTTCACGAATAAACATTCTGGCAGAAAGTATGCACTGTTCCTGGAGGCTAAATGCATAAAACAAATGCCCCACTCAGTACTGTGTATAAGCCAACACCCTTCCTCTGCTGGAAAATGCTTTGCCTCTATTCCAATGATTTGGGGTGTTTGGTTTGGAATTTACCACTTTCTGTACAAGGCCTGCATCAATTCTGTGCCAGTGCAAAATTATTCTCGTTACGCTGCAGTATTCTTTCTGAAACGGGATGTTCTTTTCGATCACAAGGCAAGACTTTTTTTGACTGCATTGGGATGGTAAAAGAAATTAGCCCCCAACCATAGCCCTGTAAGTTTATCTGTAACTCCGTTAGCAGAATTGAAATAACATTGCACAAATATTAATATTAGACTCCTGCAGTTTTTGAGAATGGACAGAAATAGAATACAGCATTATGAACTTGATAAGTTGAAATCCTTCTGCAGAAACCATTATGTTCTTTGATCACTTAGAAACACATTGTATGTATGGTGCAGGTAACGGAATTAGCTGTGTCTGTGCACCTAACTTTTAATTCCAGTTAATATTTTTATTGTGTCTGTTATATGCCATCAATTGGATTCTCCATTCATTGTTTGACTAATTGCATGTGGTGTTCGTAGAAAAAAAAACCTAATTCTTGGCCAGAACCATTAGGCAAATTGGATGGACTGTGAAGAAAACTGTGGTATCCAAAAAATCAATACAGCAAGGACACCATTTATCATCAGGGCACCATCCTAGAAGCCTAGCTGAGCTTGGGAATTTGCATTACTGTGGACTTTTGCTGAGGTGCCCAGACAAAAGCAGACTTTTTGGGGCTGCGTTTTGAATACAGATTAGGATGTAATTTGATACATCCAAAGAATGTCAAACTCGTATTATTTCAAATGTACTGCAGCATGATTTACTAAACGGTGCTGAATCTTAGTGCATTTTAAGTCTCGTTCACTTGAACAGTCTCTAAGGTGCATTAAGGCTTAGCACTGTTTTGTTAATTTTGTGCCCAATTTTCATCTTTAGAATGGTAGACATTAAAACTAGAAAGCTTTAGAGACGACATACAAGTACTATTATGTGTCTAGGTTTGACACTTGCTTTTTATGCGGACTGGACACTGGACACCGTTACAGGGAGATTTGGGATGAGGATGCAGGATATTTCTGAAACTTCCATTCACTTGCATTGGAAATGTGGAAATTAATATCTGGGAGACAGCAGAAAAATTATAAATATTCAGCTAATAATAAGCGAGTCTCCCTCATAAATAGGGAGAATTGGTTAGTATGGTGGACTCGACTCATAGAAGACCATTCCATTTGAAATGTGGCCACTTGTTTCTTTTTAATGTGTAACCTGCAACTATTTAAAGATGAATGACACAGCAAACAAGCACAAATTCAGCCTTCCACAAATCACCAGCTGTCAGATTTATTTTAGTCTCATACTTCCCCAATTTCAGGCATGATAGGCTATTTGTAGATTTACAGTGCGCATTTAAACTACAACTATGGGGAAATCTGCTGTGGATAAGCAGAGGTAAAGTTTATAGAATAGACTGCAATTATAAATGAACTTTTACATACCAAGGCCATTTTTATACAAAATGCATTTACTTTCTCCATGTCATCCAGTTCCAATACTTCCTTGTAAAATCCTTCTGTAGGACTAAATGTGTTTTCTAGTTTATCCTTAATGACAAACTATGGGATTCTGGTAATTTTTTCCTGACTCATGGATAAGCCCCTAGTTAATGCTTGTTGTATATTTGTTGTCGTGCTGCCTGGGGACTTCTATTCAGGGCCGCTGACAGGTTGGGAGAGCTGGGATAGCTGTCCTGGGCCCGGTGGCTGTGGAGGGCCTAGCCGATCGATGCTGGCAGTCGGGCACGGCTAGAGGTCGAACCCAACTTCTGCTTCCGGCTGCTGGGCCCCAGCTCTCCCCAGCTGCTGCTACAGTGGCCCTTCTCCCAGGCCAGGCCTCTCTCCCTCGTTGGTCTGCATCAGAAGTCGGGCCCGCACAAAGTTGGGCCCAACTTCCGCATCCACGCACGGGACCAGCGCAGCACCGGACACCTGAGTCCACCCCAAGGTAAGTGTGTGTTGTGTGTAGGTAGAGGGGTTTGTCGGGGTATTGAGAGGGGGGGGGGGGGGGTTTATGGGGGGGGGGGGGGGGGGGGGGAATTGTGGGGGTATTGTGGTGGTTAGTGTGTGTTTGGCCAGAGAGAAGGGGATTATCTAAGGGGTTGAGTGTTAGGAGGGGGGATTGAGGATAGTGGGGCAAGTGTAAGAGGGGGAGAGGAAGAATGAGAGAAAGTGAGGGGGTGAAATGTGATGGGGGAGAGGGAGTGAGTGGGATAGTGAGAGGGGGATATGAGAGAGTGGGGGGGGGGGAAGAGTGTAAGACGGGGAGACAGGGGGAAAGAGTGAGAGACAGATGGTGAGTGTGTGAGAAGGAGAGGGGAAACAGAGGGGAGTGTGAGAGCGAGGAGGTGTGTAAGAAATAGAGAGGTGGGCACGTAAGGTTGCTGACATGGAGGTGTGGGGTCCCAGTGAAAACTCTAGTCTTGGGCCCCGGGAAAGATGACGGAAGCCCTACTTATATTATTAACCCCTTTAAAAAAAAAACACATATTAAAATGGAAGGGATGATGCAACATAACTTAGTGCTTTCACGCTAAAATATGTGGTTAATTGGGACAGCATCTATTAATAGCAATGACTTACAATATCTGGATGCTGACATTCAATGGTTGCCACTGTGGGACATGTTGTGTTGCAGATGCAATAGTGCTCCTGTGCAAAAGGAGAGAGGCCTTTTGGGCTATGGTCTGCTACAAAATGTACTTGGATATCGAGAAGGGTGATACCCGCTCAACCTAGGGCAATGTGTGGTTGGTAGAGAGTGGCTGTACTAGGGGAGAATAACTAAGACAAACAAGGGTGAGCATAGAGGATTCAGGCTCCGGACAGAAAGTGTCCACTGCCTGATTGTGGTTTCCTGCTAGATATGTGAGCCGCTGGGACGTACTGTATGGTTACAAGGGATCAGACCAGATTTAAATTATAACCCTACAATAGTGGGTGGGGTTGAGGGTAGGGGAATGGGAAAAGGGGAGTACTAATAGCTTCGGCTGAACTAACCTGTGGTCCGACCCAATGAACAGACACCTGCTGCAGTGTTACGAGATAGTCCCGTCGGCCGGCCGCCAGTTATCGGTCTCGGCGAAATAGTATCGGTCACACAGTAAGTGATGTCAGTGTCTATCCTTGATGTACGTTTCGCTTTCTCAAAAAGGTAAGTTTACCTATATATTTTACCTCTTTCCTATTAAACTTCTTTGGTTTTACGTGTGACTCATACTCCTTCTGTACCTTACTGTGCAGACAGCTGACCACTCTCTGGGCAATTAGCCCATTATCTGTGCTGTATAGGCTCCGTCCTATAATACATACTACTTTACTAACCAAGGAGGACAATCCCTCCACTCAGCCATCCTACATCTATCTTACGACCACAACTGGTTACAGAGTCTGAGTGCATGCAATTTGGGGTCTATCCTGTCATCCAGACAGGACTTCTCTGTGTGACAAAATGTACTTCCATTCTTTGCCAGAGTTTTTTTTTTATACAACACAATACTCAGGTTTTGTGACTCCAGGAGGTAATGTAACTGTGTTTTTCATCACCTCAAGCAGATGTCATACAAAAAGGTGCCCATCTCCTATATTGAATGAAAATTCTACATTGAGTTCCATATTGACCGCTGCCATTACAAAACGTGGTATTATAATGGCCAAATGCTATGCAATAGTCTAAGGACAGTGGATGAAATGATTAGCTCCTCAGTTTACTGTAATCCACCTAGTGTTTCACAACCATGGGTCCAAGACACTAAAAAAATGCCAGCGCAAAACCAAGTCCACGGATCGCTACAGAGAGGGACGCGTGCCGCCATGCACTCCGTCGCATGCGCGCCCACTGTGGCCGTAGCCCAAGACACTTAAAGGAGGGCTCAGAGTGATAGGAAGGACATACTGTACATGCTAGGAAACCGGTCAAGAAAAACTGGGCATAGTGCCAAAAAGAGATAGGTGAAGTCAGCAACAGAGAAAGAGTGACCAAGAGAACGATTGTTTCCCTGTATTAAAACCCCTATTAACATATTTTGTTATATGGAATCCTTCAAGTTTGAAATTGGATATAGTGAGATTACAACCCCCATATCCTGGTCACCTTGCAAGGTGCACCAAATCCAGAATTGTAAAACTATTTATTTTAGAGGTTTAATATGGTTGTTAACCACGATTCTATTCAATCTGATATTTCCCCAACTCAGCTTTAACTTAGGACTTTTACCCATACCAGTTCACTCCTATAAATACTCCCCTGCCAATTCTTATGAGGCCTGATCTCTCCGATTCAGCAAATATGTAAGGTTGAAGATGTCTTTATATTAGGAAGGACAATGTGGCCACCAGCCATGTCATTGTCAGCGAGCCGATTATCAAGAGGAGTATCACCAATAATAAACAACGTTCCCTTTATATTCCCAACCAAAACACAGCTGACATAAATCATCAATGTTTTCTGAATCCGGGCAAGGCATCTTTTACGTAATACCAGGGCTGTCGTGCCCTAGTATGGAAACACATGAACGACTGATATTGAATCATGCAGGGCTAGTCGTTTTCTTAGTGACGGAGTGTGCCAACAAAGTTGCACCATCTGTGAGTTTATTGTGTTCGTCAACCCTCTGTCGCATAAAATAAAGCTTGGCTGTGACAAGGGAGACATGATTAACTGAGCAGACTATGAATCCTTCTTCGAAACACCTACAGGTGCAATCGATCAAAATATGTTCTATTGTCAAGCTATGCAATTAACAATGCTAAGGGCACTACTTAATGTTGTTGTGCCTCTGCTATGGGTATATCATACATATATTAGACATAATGCCTGACTTGTTTAAAGTAAACCTCTGCCTTGTCACACCGAGTGTGTTAGACAATCTCTTCCCTGTGCAGGAATTTTTCATTGAACCATGGAGTACTCGTTACATACAGTATGTTCAAACACTGAGTAATTTGTCCCTAATGGAACGATAAACCAAACATGCATGGGAAGTGAAATCTATCACAAGAACTGTTCTAATGCATGTTCGATTGATCCCGTTGACTGTTCAGCAGTATTTTACCTCCCCAGTCAAGGCTCAAAGTGAAAATGCGAGGAGCTCACTCTGACAAGCATAAATTAAACATATGGGGCCCATGTACTAAACGTCGATAACAGCTTTTTTTGGTACAGAACTGGAGCACAGAAAACAAATTTTAATTGCACTTCTCCGGCCTATGTACAGTTGTAGCAAGAGTGGTCAAGGGACCCGAGGATTAATGCTGTCTGGGGATCCGTTGAGAAGCATGGACCCCAACAGTGCTATTGCGTCACACTGTCCCCAGCACCGCAGACTTTTGCTTGTTCGTCCGTGGCGCTGGGGACAGTAAGTGTAGCTACATCTGTGCTAACATTCAATTTCTCCATCTGCATCAGCAATTTGTTTTTTGTTTCCTTTCGGCGCCCAGGACTGTGCTAGGCGTACAGATGTTAATGGATTGGAAGGAATCCAGAGCGACAGCACCCCAGCTGTAGCAAGCAGGAAATAGCACGGGACCCAGGTATAGTAGAAAAATATGAAGTTCCTTTATTCAGACATATACAAAATAGTGGTTCAAGTAAAAAAAACTCTACCGCACGTTTCGTATTCGGGACCCAGGGTCATGTCTAGGGTATGAATGGACCCAGATAGCTTCAACTCAGCCCCCTTTCCAAAGCACACAAAGTCCTGTTATATTTCCTTCACTTTATTAGAAAAGTGAATACAGGCACTTGTGGATGTAATGTTGTGTAGGGAGAGTGCTTCTCTATAGGTGCTTCGTAGTTAAGGGCAGATGAAAAGGATTGGGCCTTGCCGGGAGGAGTATAACATAGAAGGGGTACTCACTCAGCCAGTGTCAGGAAGTAAAAGACAGTGAGGGGGATCTGGGAGACAGGAATAGTCTAGGGACAGACCAATTGTCAGCAAAACAGGGGGGAGGGCAGAATAGCCCATTCTGAGAAAAGATCTCAGGGGTTGCTGTAGCAACTCACTGGCTACATGCTCAGGGGCAGAAAAGGCAACATAGTAATATATCACACAGGCACAGTGTGTGTGTAGAGCAAATACATGCAGCTGAAACTAAGGAGCTGACAAGCAGAAGCTGCAAGGGGGGTCAAACAGAAATATGATTCTTGTACCATGACATTTCGCACCTAAGTGGCGTTTTCTCAAGGAGTGGTTGTACTCCATGAGAAATCGCCACCTAGGAGCTGAATGCGTGGGAGTTTTTTTTTACTTAGACAAATATTTTGTATATGTCTGAATAAAGGAACTTTATATTTTTCTACAATAGCTGGGTACCATGCTTGGTACAGCCGGTGTGCTGTCGCTCCGGATTCCTTCTTCCAATCCGCTTACCGTTTCCTGTCTAGGAGGCATGCACGCTGGGATACGCAGTAGTCCCACATTGCTGTATACTCAGCAAATACCCCCACCGAGCAGACGGCTACGAAACACCAACAAGCCCGTGTTCCTCACAGGAGGTTAGATTATTACTACTCTCCTCATAGGAGCCGGGTGGGTGTACGAGGGGTGGATTGACTGTCTACTTTATCCCATCAATCTCAGTACTGTACCTGAATATGTTTTCAAATATAAAGCCAAATCCTGCGAACATGACAGCATAGTTTTGTTTGGTACAGATGTTAATGGCATGTAGTAAAGAAATACTTTTCTCTGTGTTAAGTGTCGTATTTACTCAGCAGTATTAGCACATCATCTATTAATAAGGTGCAATGGTAAGCACAATTGACACAACATTATTATTAAGTATTAATAATGTGCTGTTGATATCCATATGCTGTTCATTAAACATAGGGTAGAGTGCTAGATAGATCTTCATATAAAGATCTGTAGACAGATTGGATGTCATGACAATTCAGTATTGTGACTCACATACTTATTTAATGAATTATGCATTTTGCAGCCCACACACCTTGTTTCAAGCACATACTTTGAACATTGCTGAGGCAGCTTATATGATCTACCCATCCTTGTTTGAGGAAAGCATGCCGGGCCCTAAAAAAGGACTCCTCATATACAGTATATTCAGTCATGTGAAAAAGAAAGTACACCCTCTTTGAATTCTATGGTTTTACATATCAGGAATTAATAACAATCATCTGTTCCTTAGCAGGTCTTAAAATTAGGTAAACACAACCTCAGATGAACAACAACACATGACATATTACACCGTGTCATGATTTATTTAACAAAAATAAAGCTAAAATGGAAAAGCCATGTGTGAAAAACTAAATATACCTTATGATTCAATAGCTTGTAGACCACCTTTAGCAGCAATAACTTGAAGTAATCGTTTTCTGTTTGACTTTATCAGTCTCTCACATCGTTGTGGAGGAATTTTGGCCCACTCTTCTTTACAACATTGCTTCAGTTCATTGAGGTTTGCGGGCATTTGTTTATGCACAGCTCTATTAAGGTCACTAAGGTCCCACCACAGCATTTCAATTGGGTTGAGGTCTGGACTTTGACCGGGCCATTGCTACACCTTGATTCTTTTCTTTTTCAACCTATTGTAGATTTGCTGGTGTGCTTGGGATCATTGTCCTGTTGCATGAACCAATTTCGGCCAAGCTTTAGCTTTCGGTCAGATGGCCTCACATTTGACTCTAGAATACTTTGGTATACAGAGGAGTTAATGGTCGACTCAATGACTGCAAGGTTCCCAGGTCCTGTGGCTGCAACACAAGCTCAAATCATCACCCCTCCACCACCGTGCTTGACAGTTGGTATGAGGTGTTTGTGCTGATATGCTGTGTTTTGTTTTCGCCAAACGTGGCGCTGTGCATTATGGCCAAACATCTCAACTTTGGTATCGTCTGTCCAAAGGACATTGTTCCAGAAGTCTTAATGTTTGTTCAGATGCAACTTTTCAAACCTAAGCCGTGCTGCCAAGTTCTTTTTAGAGAGAAGAGGCATTCACCTGGCAAACCTTCCAAACAAACCATACTTGTTCAGTCTTTTTCTAATTGTACTGTCATGAACGTTAACATTTAACATGCTAACTGAGGCCTGTAGAGTCTGAGATGTAACTCTTGGGTTTTTTGCAATTTCTCTGAGCATTGCACGGTCTGAACTTGGGGTGAATTTGCTGGGACGTCCACTCCAGGGAAGATTGGCAATTGTCTGGAATGTTTTCCACTTTTGAATAATCTTTCTCACTGTAGAATGATGGACTTTAAATTGTTTGGAAATGGCCTTATAACCCTTCCCAGATTGATGAGCGGCAACAATTGCTTCTCTAAGATCATTGCTGATGTCTTTCCTCATTGGCATTGTGTTAACACACACCTGAATGCTCCAGACCAGCAAACTGCTAAAACTTTGGCTTTTATAGAGGTGGTCACACTTGCTGATGATCAATTAATCAAGGGCATTTGATTAGCAGCACCTGTCTGCTACTTAGCATCTTAATTCCTATGGAAGCAGTAAAGGTGTACTTAGTTTTTCACACATGGCTTCTCCATTTTGGCTTTATTTTTGTTAAATAAATCATGACACAGTGTAATATGTCGTGTTGTTGTTCATCTGAGGTTGTATTTACCTAATTTTTCGACCTGCTAAGGAACAGATGATTGTTATTATGTTTTGATATGTAAAACCATAGAATTCAAAGAGGGTGTACTTTCTTTTTCACATGACTGTAGTTTGCTTAATGCGACAGATGTTATATAATAGATAATAGGTGTTGGGCTGTCCACCTATCAATCATAGATAACAGTGTACAAGGCATAATCAGGGGTGGCCCAATCAAGTCAGGTTTTCACGATATCCCTACTTCATCACAGGTGGCTTAGTCTTTGACTGCGCCACTGATTGAGCCACCTGTGCTGAAGCAGGGATATCCTGAAAACCTAACCTGTTGGTGTACTGGAGTTGGCCACCCCTGTCGTACACACACGAAAGTTCGCAATGTAGTTGTCGCTTTTCCAGGGTCCTGTCCTGACATTTCCATCCTGTGTCAGTGATCTGCCTTCACTAACCCTTTTAAAGAATTGTTAACGTTTGACATAAACGGGGAAAAAAGAAAAAAATATATATGAAGGAATCAAGTATTAGGGAGTTTAACATACATAGCTATATTTTCTGGAAGTGAACAACTTAAAGAGAGTATGAGAAGAAAAGTTAACATCGTTTTGTGTGCGCTATATAATATATGTTCCAAAGGCAACAATATAAAGCTAATTTTCGGGTGCAGTAGTAGCTACATGTTAGTGTACGAGAGAGTGATGGAGGCAAATACTTTCTAATCGGGTATTATATCATGCAACTTAATATAACTAAAAAATTCCTACAACTGCATACTTGGCTGACCTTAAGGAATATATTTAATTGCACCTTGAATTCCTTGACTGGTTTTACTGTAAGTTGAGCGGCGAGGAATATTTTGTGTGAGAAGTATAAGTGCAAAAATCGTTGCTCGCAATTTGAGCTTGATAATAGACCATAACATGTTAAAGGGGCAAGCCATTTATTTTCTCACGATTTTTCTGTTTTTATTTACATAGGATTGCAGCAAGGTGTCTCCCTGGAGGAGAACCTCGCTAATTTCAGCTCTGGGGACCCCCTGCTTCGGGAGATTCAGACCTCTGTAGAGGGTGCCGTTAGCCGCCCCGGCTCGGCTACGAGGGTTCACATAATGGCCGCTTTTCAACAACCCTGCATCCTGTGGGCCAATAGAAAACCGGCGAAGAGCTGGGCTGGAGCAACAGGAGACACCGGAAGTCAGTGAAGACTTTTCGGTCGGACCACTGTGATATGCTCCTCCCTGCCCGTCCACTTTGATATGCTCCTCTGCTTCCACCGTCCACCTCTTCCACTCCCGGCAGCCCCCCAAATTGTGTCACCCTAGGTAACCGCCTAAGTCGCCTAGTGGTTGCACCGGCCCTGCATGTGAAGACGTTGAAAAATAAATTTTGTGGTTTTGATGATCATATATTACTACTAGGAAAAGACAAAACACACCAAAACTCACCAGTAAGTATGAAATATTGTATTCCAATAAAAAAACATCACATCCGTCACTTACAGATAAGTTGTCGGGGGTATCAGCGAACGAATGTTGTCTGGACTGTGCATGGTGGACTCCAACAGGGGACAGCGTTTCCACATGAGTTTGAGGACTATGTGACCTCATCAGGGAGCCCCCTGATGAAGCACGTAACGTGTGAAACATGTTGTAGTCACAAAGTCCTTTTTCAAGCTGGTCTTCTACGAAGCGCCCCAACAATGTGGATCAAAAATAGTGTAAACACAAATATACTGTAGGATAAGTATTTATCGTCTACATTTGACATAGGTTGAACTCGATGGGCATACAGTATGTCTGTTTTCAACCTCAATGTAACTATGTAATGTGAAAAACCTGCTTTTCTTTCAGAGACATACGGCTGCTCGAACTCTCTATTATTATATGTCTATATTATTTTCCGACAATACATAACACAATTATGTCTATGTTGAACCAAAACATTCTCCAGTAATCAGCTGCCCTCCGGGCATCAATTATAATGAGTAATAATATGGCAGAATCAGTCTGTACATTACTATGTTCCAAAGAGATATAATAGCACAGCAGTAAGTTAAGTGGTTTTATAGGGCAGCTATTCACAAGACAGCGTGGTATTAATGTCTGTTAATTTTTTCATCTTTATAATAAATGAATATTGTAAATCTTACTTGGCTAGGTATATAACAAGAAAGGAGCCTGACCATATTAAGGGGGCAACAAACCTAGCATACAAAAAGAAAACATTTTGCAAAGAACTTAGCGACGGACCTGCCTGCCTTAAATAAACAGAATGTTTGTGGCAGAGAACATTTCCCTTTTTAGTTTCTGTGCAATTGAGCACCATTTTATAGAGCCGGAGTGGCCAACAACAATCCTCGAGGGCCACCAACAGGTCAGGTTTTAAAGATATCAATCGTTGACTGAGCCACTGATTGAGCCACCTGTGCTGAAGCAGGGATACCCTTAAAACAGTGTGACGCTGCTAAGTCACAGAGATGAGGCAAAGCCGGAGAGGAGAAGCCGGATGGAAGGTAAGAGGCGCTTACAGAGGGCCCGCGCTCTCTCCCGCCAATCAGTTTAACTGTTGTGGGAAAGAGCGCGGGGCCTCTGTAAGCGCATGGCCCGGTACGATGGCACCGTCATCAAGCCGGGCCTGCTCTTGCCTGGAGTTGGCCACGCCTGTTACAGAGGGACCTCCAATGTATTTCTCAGCAAAGGGTCGCCAAGCCACCTGGAGTAAAGAAATATGTGTAGCTTTGGAAAATATACTTATTCATTTCGCAGTCTATAATATGTAGGTAATTTAGATTTGAAAGAGATTACAACCAAGTTCTTTTTTACAAATTCGATACCGCGAATGTTATATGCATTACACAGTGTGTACAGAAGAAACCATTAAGTCGACATTCATCGTCTCGTTTCCACGATTTTAATAAACTTTGGTTTATCAGGTACATAATGCAAAAAACAAAGCTTTTACTGAAAACATTGAAAAGTAAACAACACAGGAACCATTTAATTATAACGCACTGTTTGCCAGGTTAATGAAAAATTGTTAATACAGCAACAGTGTACACAGTGCTGTAAGTAGCATTTTGCCAGCACGAGCAGAACTTTTTGAAACCACCGCAAATTGTCAAGTTCATTTCATCTGCGGATGTCTCAAAAAATGCAGCTTGTTGGTTTTTTTTTTTCTTCTATCACTGAAAATCCATATACAAATTATGTGTTTGCGGATTCTAAAACCTGAAATGCAGTATGTGGAGAGAGAAAGAATACCAATTTTAGGTAGAGTCCCCAGCACTATATATATCCCATCCAAGCCTCCCTCTCAATAACATAAGAGACAACTGTGCTAAAAAAGATACCTGGGAGATATGCAAAGTTTATTTAAATAACTTGTGCTATTCTGGGCAGCAGCTCTAGTAGTGTGAGCTAAACCAGAAGCTGGGGAGCACCACTGTCACAACATACTTTTGAACTCTACTGCTGCTCACACTTGTAGCTAATCCTACTTGTAGACACTCTCCTGGCTTCCTTTAAAAGCAGACCACTTTCACTTCCTCGTTGCCGGCTATAACATATCTCCCATATATCTCAGGTGTGATCCTTATTGTGCACAAAGCACATTGAACTGGCAACCAGGAAGTGGTCTGCTTTTAAAGGAAGCCAGGAGAGTGTCCACAAGCAGGATTAGCTACAGGTGTGAGCAGCAGTAGAGCTCAAAAGTATGTTGTGACAGCAGCGATATCCAGCATCTGAGATAATTCAATGTTCGAGCTGCTGCCAAGAATAGTCGGTTGTGGGCTCTGATCCTATTGGGCCTGACACCAGTACTCACAAGGTGCTGGAGACTTGTCAGTAGAGTTCTTATAGTCGTTTTAAGAAATGTGGGATGTGAGTCATTTAAATATACTTTGCATATCTCCCAGGTATCTAAGCTGTTCCAATTTCAGCGGAGGTGTGTCATCATATGTTATTTGAGGCGATATGTAGTGATTGAGACTACTAAAATAGGTCTTTTCTCTCTCCCTCAAAACCTTTATTTTAGGTTCTGGACAAAATTGATTTTTTTTTTTTTTTTTTTACAAATTTGCATGCTAATTTAACATGAAATTGATGGCAGATTGCCTAGAATCCAATGGTGGATTAGGATATTTCAGAGCACAATCCACCTAGGAAAAAAAAATCTGTGCATTGGATTTCGACAAGTTCACCCATCTCTAACAATGCATTGTGTCTGGCCGGATGGGCTTAACATTTCACTAGATTCTAGGATAGACAAACCGTTTTAAACCAAAAAGATTACATACACATTGGTGAAACTCTCATGGTTGTCTAGGAAGCACTCAAAGAAAATGTAAAAATACTTACACTTTATTATTTTTAAAGGTGCCAATTACCTACTTTTTAAATCGCTCATGCCACTACAATGCCAAACTATTATAACTGTAATACACAATATAAAGTATTGGAACAATGAGTTGAAATACATCTTAATTCTACATTTGTTTTTATAAAGAAATATTTCATTTTAATTATTTACCCTTCAGATATTTCACTTCACTGGAGTTAAAAGGACCTCTAACATTGGTGATGTTAGTCTATAAATCTATTTATTTTTTAATGAATCGACATATTATTGAAATACTCAAAATTCGGTTGTTTTGCCCAAGAGTCAGCCTTTGCATTTCATTTGAGCTCTCTTAGCCAAAAAGTATGGTATTCCAATTAGTCTGCAGAACACCCAGCCATCCCAGCAGAATGCAAACTAAAATTGCTTTTCGACCTACAGACTGGAAGCTGTATAAAGCTGTCTCAGACACAGAGGAGCATTAACCAGCAGCCTGTGTTGCAAGGAAGGGAAGAAAAAAATGCAGACAGACCAGATTGAGTTATGGTTTGTGCAGTCAGGGAGGGCTCGACTGTGTGTGCCACAAATGAAGGACATTTCAGCACTTGGCTTAGTTTTTACAGCAGATCACTAGGTAGGGCACAAGGGGCATTGTGTTACAAGTGCCACCTTAGTACAATTAATACCATTACATCATGTTCCAGACCACCCAAAGAAAATTAAATATATATATATATATGTGCGATATATCTTTGTGTGTAATCAAAAACGAATAGATGATACCGTTCTGTGGCTAACTAAATGCTTTTATTTGTGCGAGCTTTCGAGATACACTGATCTCTTCTTCCGGCTCGGTTATTAAGCTCGGCTAACACAGTACAGATACATATATATAGATATAGATATAGATACACTGTATATACACAGTATATATGTAAAAAGCATGGGTGTGTATATGTGCGATGCTGAAAAGTGTAATACGGCAGGCATAAGCTCATAGGGGTCCATGTTAAAATGCATGAGAAGTAAAGAGTGATATACTGTGCTCATTTGCATGTCATTACCCAGAATCCCTGGCTGCAGAGGAAGCGAAACAAGGAAGGAATGGCAGTGCACAGCACCAATATCCCAGGCTAGTGTGCGAGGAAGAATTAAAAAAATTACTTTATTGTCACATAGAATACAATGAGGGTAAAGACACTCTAACGCGTTTCGCAACTAGTTTGGCGCTTGGTCAAAAAGTCCAGTGGATCTGGAACAGTGGAAGCAGTGTTTGCTAAGAGATAATGGGGACAGACAGGGTTGCAGACCTGTCTGAGACATGTGAATGTGCTCACAAGTGATATTTTCATTTACTACATATACAGTGTATACTGTTGTGTGGAAAAGAAAGTACACCCTCTTTGAATTATATAGTTTTACATATCAGTATATAATAACAATCATCTGTTCCTTAGCAGGTCTTAAAATTAGGTAAATACAACCTCAGATGAACAACAACACATGACATATTACACCGTCATGATTTATTTAACAAAAATAAAGCCAAAATGGAGAAGCCATGTGTGAAAAACTAAGTATACACAACTGTATGTATATAATATAAACATATATTTTTGTGTGTATGTGTACATTAAAGGCAGTTTCTTAATTATCTTACACCTTCGCGGCTGCTTTTAATTAGCAATTTGCTCAGAAAACTATGATGAACTCTCCTATTGGTCCTTAAAGAAGCCGCTTGACACAAAAGTTATTATTTTATGTTTCGTACTTTGGATCTCTTCCATCCTGTTTTCCGTTTCTTTGTGCAATTTCCAATCCTGAGATACTGAGCCCGAAAAAGGAAGTGGGGATATAGTCATTTAGGGAATACCTTAAGAATCAAGGAAGCCTTAGTAAAAAGGAGGGGAAAAAAGGTAATAACCATTACATTATTAGGACAATTTTTCAATGGAAAGTTATACAGGAAGGGAAAAGCCTGTGTCTGCATTTGAACTTGGCAATAAATTCATTGTGAATGTATACCTTTCTCATTTGGAGATATATCACATGAATGCATTACAGTGCTGTATGTAATATTTATTTCCTGCCATTATTGCAGTGTTTCCACCATACATCCTGCATTGATACCACTTCTGCCTGCCTCCTACTTAACACCACTTCAATATTTCTGCTGACATCCCAAAGCATCTTGCATGCTACATTATAATGGTCTTAAGGGATGTTGCTGTTAGGCTAATTATGGATGATAATTTGTCAAAAGAGAGAAAAGTAGCCCGGAGCCCTTCAGGAAGAGCATCATGATCAGTGGACCGGCTCCCCTCTTACCTCTCGAGTAGTGTCCTCCTTGCCTCCCATCGGGTGGCGGGGTGGGCTGGTCAGGGGGGAGGGGAGGGGCTAAGGAGGTTACTTAGAGCAAAGGTAGGGGCGTGTGGTCAGTCCACGCCTTGCCAGCAATTCCCACCTACCCGTCCCCTTCTTTATGCATATTGTTAAATACAGTAGGTGAATGTCACATTGTTGAATTGTTATTGAAAAAAATAAAAATAAAGAAAGAAAAGGTCATGAAAAATAAATATGAGAATAAGGACTGAAGAGCCTTGAAGGAGGGGAGATGAGTCTCCATTTTTGTTACCCCTACGGGGTCATAGTGTTTGGGGCGTTTGTTGCCTCTGTCGTGGCGGCGGTTGGGGGTACAGATGCAGTCTCTGGGTCTAAGCCATGTTCCCGGGACGATCCTTGTGCTGTCAGCTGGATGTTTGCGAGGGATTTTGTGCCCCCCCCCCCTCCACTCCCGCGGTACGCGTTCACCCGCTACTGCTTGCAAAAAGCCAGATGAGAAGCGCGCACGTGGGTTGCTACGCAGTAGCCGCAAGGAGGGTAAGCCCAAACCAGATAAATCATCTGTAAGTGTGCTTATCCTTGCCACACGGTGCTCCGTCTGGCAAGGGGTAGCACTTGAAGGAGCAGGATCACCCCAAAAAAGAGAGAAGGCAATAATCGTTTACAGTGTGTTGTAAATCTGGATAATATTGAGTTAAACTTGGCTCTTATAGTTGCTCACTTACTATAAGACAGAAGTCTTAATGCAATTAACCCTTAATGGTTGTGTAGCTCCTGGATGTTGTATCGGTGTTTGAACCCCCAGGTTTAACAGGAAGGCAGTGCTGATGCTTCCCCACGTAGACAGACGCAGTCCCAGGGCAAAGGTATAACCTCAGAATAAAAGAAAACAAATAGTGCAGACCAGTATTTAGTGCAAGCATACACACATTTTACTCATACTTTAGAAATAAAGTTTTTCTGTGAAACGCGTAGGGACAATCTTGCGGGGAGAGCACTTAGTAGCAGAGCTGTTGGAGACTGCAGCACATTGCGTCGCATTGTGCTGCACTGCGCTACATTGCAGAGGACATCGGAGACTGAGAGTCCCTCCCAGAGTGACGTCAAATGCAGGGCCGATCAGCGTGGATACAGTGTATGCGGAGGGTTCCCCTGTAACAACCACAGGTCGGTGGTATTGCCGGTGAGGGGGACCTCTCTCCTGAGTGATGTCACACGCCGAGGCGGTCGGCGCGGAGAGGATACATGTGGAGGGTTCCCCGACACTTTTTGCAGCTCCATAAGATTGCCGGGTAACAGCTTTCGAACGGCATTGAAAGGCTTCCTACAGCTACCCCTATTATACTGCCTGTTTTTACTTCTAAAGTGTGAGTAAAATGTGTGTATGCTTGTACTAAATATTGGTCTGGTATTGGTCTGTACTATTTGTTTTCTTTTAGTCTGAGTGAAGCCCTGGGTAGTTTTGGGGCTATAGTTCTTTCTCCTCCTGTGCAGTAATCCCTGGTAAGGGCAGGTTTGCCAGGAGTAATCATGGGTTTCCCCCACATACCCATGCTGTGCAGTGAGGCAGTGAAGATAGTGTCATCAGGCTCTGTGTCCAATCACAGTGACACAGGGGTGGTGCCTATTGGAACTACTTATTGCACAGCATTTCCTGAATTTAGCAGTTCCTCTCCCCCTTGAGAGAGGATAGTCTACCCCAGTAAGCTGCCAGGGCTCTGGCAGGCTTTGTGGCCATCCCTCTGGGAGAGGTGGTAGACTATTCCTTTTACTCCACCAGGGAGTAAGAGAAGAGCTAGGACAGCTTCTAGGGCCCTGACTAGGAGTGATTGTCCAGGGACTTCCTTCGGGTGACAACACACTGATGTGCGGCTGAGTGACCTGGCTGCAAGATGGGCAGTCTGCCTGGTGGAGAAATAAAGTACATCCTTGTGGACGGACGTTTACAGAGGTACACACTTGGAGTCGTTTATAATGTGAAATTATAATAAGGCTTTATTGTGCCTTTTCCTTTTCATCAGGAAATTCATCCAAACAAGGGGGGGGGGGGGGACAAAGCTTCTAATCACTTGGGAGTATTTCTAGTGAAATCCTTGCAATCAGTTCACATCTCCATTAGTTAAGCTTCTCCCAGCCCAAACACATAACATGAAAATAATCAGATATAAGCAGTCTCTTAATACTGAAAGTCTTATCTGTTTCTTGGAGGGAAAATCTTCACTGTCCCTGCTTCAGCTCCCTTGTCTCCAGGGTTGGTCAGCATACAGGTTTAGAAGTTTTCCCTGTGTCTTGAAAATCAGCTCTGCGGTGCAGAGCTTAAGACCGGTCAGCTCCAGAGATCTGGGTTTCTTTTGGTCAGTCTCTCCTGTGGCTCAAGAACGTCTGCTCTGTCTCCACAGGTCAACTCACATGTGAGCAAAGGAGGAAACACTTCCTGTCTCAAAGGCAGGCTTTTTCTACTACCTGTACTCAGTCAGGTGGTGCTAGTTAATTTGCTACCAGCAGTTAACCACCACACTGCTGGATTACAGGCACCTTTGTGAACAGGGATAAGTCCCCTGTTACAATCCTTGATATAGAAACCTTCTTGCCTGAGCCTGGAATCATTCAGGGAGAAGTTACAGAGAAAAGTTCTCCTTCAGAGATTCCTCCCTACCATTCTGGGGATCTGTTGAAGATGGAGGCGCTGTACCAGTGAGTATTACTCAGCTCTACCTCAAAAGCCTGTCCTGATATCCCCCATACCACCGCGGGAGACTCAGGTCCCCCTGTTGCCAGCAGGTTTGCACCATATTAGACACAGTAACCAGGACACCATTTCCCCTAGGGTGCCCGACATGAGATTGGGGGGGGGGGGGGGAGGGGGAACAGGGTTACATGAGGTTATACCTTTGCCCTGGGACTGCGTCTGTCCACGTGGGGAAGCATCAATACTGCCTGTTAAACCTGGGGGTCCAAACACTAATACAACATCCAGGAGCCACACAACCATTAATGGTTACTGCATTAAGATTGCTGTCTTATAGTAAGTGAGCAACTATAAGAGCCAAGTTTAACTCAATAGTATCCAGATTTACAACACAGTGTAAACGATTATTGCCTTCTCTCTTTTTTGGGGTGATCCTGCTCCTTCTGGATCTTGGAGGAGAAAAAGCTGTATTAGAGGACTTATGGAAACAAGTCCTCACCGGAGGTTTTGAGCAATTTTCATCCCATTTCTATCACATCGTACTATTCTATTTCTATTTTCCACTTTCATTTATTTATGATTAGTGTGGGAGCGCCGTACCAATTACCTTTCTGGTGTAGGGGGTAGCACTTACCAAGTTATGTTATCTTTAAATAAAAAGCCACAGCCTTGTACCTCCAGACCTTGTCTTGCCGTTATCTATTTATTATTTATGTGGGGTTTTGTGTCACTGGGTGTAGAGCGGGTGGGGAGTTCCCTCCCAGTCTCCCGGGTCAAGAGAAAGACCCTTCTGTATTGCACTCAGTATCACTAGGAACTAACTATACACTTAAACTTAAACATATTTGTACACATAGAGATCTAAGCTTGTGTAAATGAACACCCATAAAAAGCACATGCATATACTGTATGTGTCATGGATGTACATCATTTCTGGGGCGCGCAACAAACCAAATATTTTTTATTCTTTATGATTCAATCAATTATTTTCATATACTGTAACTTGCACTCAGTGGTAATAAAGAATTATGAGGATTCTTGCATACTTTCCCTCGCACACCTGTGTGTGTATATCAAATATAGACTGCCTGTTTTGAGTCATAATCTCCCCAGTTATGTATATAGCAGCCAAAAAGGACTGAAGTGTGGAGGCTCTTGGTATTGAGGAAAGGGAGAGTTTACGGACCTGCAACCAAAGTCCAGATTCAGCCCTCCAAAGGAGATAAGCGTGAATGTTGAGATATTTCTATCATTATTCACCAGAGATTTGGAACGCCTGCCAAAACTCAAAAGTACAGATAATCTAAAACAACCACGAACATAAAGTGTTTAGTGAATTACAGAAAGACAAAAGTATTGATAAGCAAATAATCTGTTCAACGGAGAAACATGGTGAATTTAAAAGTGGGAGATTATATTGTAGAAAATAATATAATAATAATAAGTTTGTTCTTGTATATCACTGCTAGTTTTACGTTGTGCTTTGCAGACACAGTCCCTGCCCTGTTGAGCTTGCAATCGATGTTTTTGGTGCCTGGATCACAGGGAGATAAAGTGACTTGCCCAAGGTCATAAGGAGCGGGAATTGAACCAGGTTCCCCCTGCTTCAAACTCACTGCCAGAGTCAGTGTCGTTACTCACTGAGCCACTCCTTCAGTGAGTTTGATTACTGTCGCAGATGACATGCTATGTGATCCTAGATAGGGACCCAACTTTCCAGTACTTGAAGGAGCTAACTGCCATACTCAATCAAGGTGTGGACACCAACGTTATTAGTAAACAGGAATATGAATGTATCTTGAGCAAAACACCAAACATAGCTACTTTCTATAACCTGCCGAAAGTACACCAAAATAAAGTTCCAACACCGGGTAGGCCTGTCTTGGGTTTCGGCAATTTAATTGAACAAGTGAGCCTCTATATAGACAGTTGTTGAGACCATTTGTGATGGAACTTCCTTCTTATTTACACGACACCAAGGATGTCCCCAGAACACTGGTTGATGTAACTGTAAATATCCAAACATTCCTGCTCAGTTTATAATGCATTATGCACCAGCATTATTCTACTTGATTTTGTACTCACACTCAAACACAACTACCTCCTATTCTGCAAAAAGATATATCAGTAAATACGGGGGAACAGACATGGGTACTGCTTGTGCCCCAACCTATGCAAATCTTGACCTAGGCTGGTGGGTAGAGTGTATAGCATTTGATGATAACATGGAATTATATATCTCACACACAGAAATATGGGTGAGATTTATTGATGATATTTATATCCTGTGGTAGGGTAGACTCGAACTGATGCTTGAATTTATCTAAACACTAAATAAGAATAATCTCAATCTAGAATGTACTTATTAGATCAATAGAGGGAATATAAACTTCTTAGACCAAAAAATATTCAAAGGGAAGGACGGAAAATTGATAACAACCTTATATCGTAAACAGACAGCAACCAATAATCTCTTCCGGGCAGACACTCATCAGCCAAACCCCCTCATTAGGGGCATTCCAGTTTGACAGTTCCTCAGAGTTCGGAAGAACTGTTCAATGGAAGAGGAATTTGAGATACAAGCTGGCATTATGAGGTAGAGATTTTTAGAGAGAGGATACAGCAAGAAAGCGAGAAAAAAAGCATACAGAAGGGCCAGGCTTACTTGCGTGGAGGTCTGATCACCAATAAACAAACCACAACACAACAGACCTCACATTATGAATATTTATAAAAACTCATTGGCAATGTTGGATGATGAGGACCTAAGATGGGTATTGACACCTACCCCTAAACCTGTTGGCAGGAGAGTATTAGGAGAGAGAAGACACCTTGGTAGACATTTCGAGGAACAACTAAGCTTCACCTGGCCTCTCAAACAGACAATAGGGACTTTCAAATGTTATAGATGCAAATCCTGCTCTGACATCTCTCCAACTAAGGTTGTTCCAAATTGGGATAACACCAGAATGTATACTATTAAACAATTCATCAATAGCCAGAGTATAGGGGGTCACGTATTTGGCAAAATGCACATGTAATACGAAATATGTTGGCAAAAAAGCTGCCAAGTCCGACGGGGAGTTCTGGAGCATTTGCAGCCTATTAGGAATAAACTGGATACACCAATTTTGAGACATGTCAACGACATTCATGTTGGTCACACAGGAGTCTGGAAATGTGTTATGCTAGACCATGGTAGAAGAAAAGGTGAATGGGGCAGGGAATGTTTGAAAAAAGGAATCCAAATAGATTTATAACCACCTTCTATCCAAGAGGATTGAATGAGGAGTTTGTATTCTCAACTTTTATTGAGTGACACCCCCTAATAAGTTGAACAATACTGCAGTCAGATTAAGTCTACCCTATGTGCTTATGACTTCAATAAGTATGAAGGGAAATACCTAACGCTTTCTGAAAAAAGGAAAAAACTAACCCTTGCACCGTACTGTGGTCTGACCAAGGTAAATTATCATATATATTTGTATATTGGCATATAACTCATCAACCAATCTTAAATACACAGTATGTTCAAAGTGAATTTGAATACCTCTATGATCAGAGAGAAGACCGTTCCTTACTCTATTCATTTGGGAGGCGTAATAAACAACATTATAACAGAGTAATTACATCAATACCATAATAGAAAGAAACCAATACCGTTGTTATCATGACAACGTTTATTTGGCTCTGCTCGCTGAGGCATGAGGTATAAATATGTACATGCTCCAAAATAACAACATACAGTTTGACTAACAACATGTACTGACAAACAGGGTAACACACAATAACACTGGTAATAGCGCTCCTAAAATCTGCCTACAAAACTTGATAAATTATTATACACAGGAAAGATACTGCTATGTCTAGAGCAGGTCCTCCAACCTTTTCCGTTATGAGGGCTACAGCTGATCAATGAAAATTATCCCGAGCTACTAAAACATGTATTGAAAATATGTGGATTAGAAACGGTACATATAAGTCAAGCAACTCCAACGCTGCTCCTGGAGACCCCCAGTCCATCAAGTTATATAGGTCACCTATAAATCGAAGAGAAACCCTCCCCATACACACACACAGAAATTCTTCCCAAACAATACTTTCACAAACCCCCACAAATCTCCCCACACACAATACCTCCCCCAAACCTCCCCACAATACCTCCCAAATCCCCCCAAACATAATACCTCCCCAAACCCCCACGCACAATACCTCCCCAAATCCCCCACACACAATAGCTCCCCAAATCCCCCCACACACAATAGTATTGTATTGGGTCCTGTGCAAGGGGTATCCAGCAGTGCTAGGATCCTTCACAGATGGAGATGCTGTCACCGGACAAACCAGGTACACCCCAGTCACCCTGCAGCGGAGGATCAGGCCTCCTGTGAGCCTACAGGTAACAGCGCACCCCACGTAGTCACCCTAGACACAGGGGAAAGGGGGCCACACAGTTCTTTGCTAAAAAAAAAAAAAAAACTTACGTACGTTAGATATTGACATAGCACATTTTGGTTCCATTTTGCAATAGAGAGATGCACTGTACTGAAACGGCAAATCAATCTTTATTGCCTTAATCAGTAGACGGCTTAGACTAAATAAATGCACTAAATACCCACAAAATACTCAGTAAAGGAAAGAATATTTAGAGTATATGGAACAAGAACAGTTGCTGAAAGTATGCTGTATAGGCCGCACTACCTAATGTATTAAATATATTAGGAATATAAGTACGTGGTGGGTGCTGAAGAGACCCCTAATCTCTCCTAAGGACATATAGAACACAAAAAGTGTTCCCCGTACTCTGAATGAATACAAAAGAATCAATGATACTTGAAATGCTGATATGTATTAATGAGCAAAAGTGAAGAACATGAATTGTCAGTGTGCAATAAAACACAAATCACATAAAATGAACAGGAGGGGGAGGGATGGTGAGGGAAAGGGGAAATGTGACATCACTAAAAAGTGAGGGGTATGATAAAGAAATCCCTAACAGGGAAGGAAGTGGGTGCGGTGAGATGCAGGGGGCAACGTTTCGGTGTCACTTACCCCTTCTACAGGACCATTCCATAGTCACTACAAAGTGGGACTATGGTACTTCCCGACTCCCTCACAGCAAAATCCTCCCAGTGTTAAAACAAATGCAAAAAAAAGTGTCCAGGCGGATGCAAGCAGTATTACATTCAATGAGTTATGTCATCTAATATACATGTGTACACACATATACACACATGTATATTAGTTAGTATTAGTATATATATATGTTTAGCTGATGCCCTTAAACTGATGCACTAGACACATGACAACCCCTTGTAGGCTAAGAGCCTGAAAACAGAGATCAAATATAGTTAATGTCTGATCACATAGGAGAGTGTGTGACTGTAGAAGAGAGAGGGGGAGTTTGTGTGTGTAGAAAAGAGAGTGAGCTTGAGGGGGAGAGGGAGCATAAGGAGGAGAGGGGGAGTGGAAGGTAATGAGGAAAGTGTGAGAGTGGTTGAGGGAGCATAAGGAGGAGAGAGGAGTGGAAGGTAATGGGGAAAGTGTGAGAGTGGTTGAAGGAGCATAAGGAGGAGAGTGTGAGAGGGGGAGAGGGAGCGTAAGGGGAAGTGTATAGGGAAGGGAGATAAGAGAGATGGGGAGAGACACGAGAGACAGGGGGAGGGACACGAGAGATGGGGGGGAGAAGAATGAGAGACAGGGGGGGAGAGGGTTGGCGTTCACCAGAATTTCACAATCTAATTCTGTGGTTCTTTAACCAAAAAAAGGTTAAAAGGCACTGCTCTAGATTTTACATTATAGTACTATATTTACAAACAATGTAGAAATGTTTCATTTCAAGACATACAGCTCAACCCCCTTATAACGCTATGCTTGGGGTCCAAAGGATCACATCGCGCTATAAGCGGATCGCGTTAGAAATAATGTGCAATTGTATGCATTGTACAATAAAGTATTTAAGACACCAATAATCGTGTTGTAAAGTATTCATAAATACGAAAATTGGGAGCCACGTGTGCATCGCGTTATAAGCGGATTCGCGTTGTAACGAATCGCGTTATAACGGGGTTGAGCTGTATTTATTTTCCTTCCACTGTAACAGTCTTATATCAATGTTTTTTTGTTATCAAAACATGGTTTACATTCTTAGGCCGCGGCCATGGTGCGAACGATGGCGCGCGCGACTATAACAAAATGCAGGGGATCTATGGGGCCGGCTACGTGAGGAAGTCTACAAAATGTTTTTATTTGGTCACGGAACGGACTGGTCATGTGCGCTGTTCAGCCAATGGGGGTGAACTGCTCACATGATGCCACACCTCCCCATCGCGCACGTCATACAAATTCCACAGACCACAGGTTGCTCAAACTACAGGCGCACGAGACGCCATGTGCTTCGTCGCGCGCATGCCTACTATATCCAAGTCCTAATAGTAACACACGGCATACATTGTAATATTTGCTTGGTAATTTCTCCAGTACTTCTAATATACCATTCTTTGCAATCATAGGTATTATTCCAAAACCTAATTTAAAATGACTTAACATAGCTCTATATTTACACTAGAACAGTCACTTTCAATATGTTTGTTCTTTTTGCTAATACTGCAAAGATAAAACAAATGTCAAATGTCAAAAAATTCCTCCCTAGTCAAATGCTCTGCAGTGATTGATGACCTTTCGTAGAACAGTGTGATATTCAGTTTAGCTGCAAATCCCCTTTGGCCCTTGGTGCTGTAGTTAATTATTTGCAGGTAGTTGAATTTAGGTCAGAGCTCATTGTTGGAAAAGAAATAATACCTAGATATTTATGTTTTGAAGGATATGAAGACATATTAGGAAAGACACCAGAAAAAGAACTACGAGAGCAGAAATAATAGATCAATTTAACATAACATAACCTACAACAACATAACAACATTCTTGAAAACGAGAGGTAACTTTCAAAATATTACTTCCTGAAAAACATTTTATAAATAATTTATATGTAATACTGTACATGTGTTAATGGTGCTTAACAAAACTAAACAGAAAATGAAGAATGAATAAGACTCATGCAAATGCAATAACATTTTGAAAAGGTATGTATTCATTTAAAAGTGCAAACCATAAGTGTTTGCAAAAAATAACACTTAGAAAGTAACGTAACAATGCATTTGTTTTCCATAAAGAAATCTAATTATACTTGAAGCAAAAATTTAACTCTTCTGGTTTCTCTAGACAAGTCTTCATAATTTCCTTTCTTCAGCACAAAGCAACTCATTGAAAAGGGATATAAAAACTCTCCATGACTCAGATTACCATGTATACAAACTATTACATTTTTTTTTTTTTAGGTAGATGTAAAATTATACTGGTAGGTGTCTGATTTTTATGAAAAGCATGTAAATTACCTGAATTCAACGTATTAAACATGCCACTACCATTGTTTCATGTTGGTCCTAGGATGGACTAAAGCTTTATAATGTGAGTCACCTACTGTAGATCTAACTTCTTAACCAATTCACTGTCATTTGTTCATTTTGGTTCTAGGAAGGACTGGACTGAACCTAGCTCTTGGTAAACTCATGATTATTATTTTTTGTCACTGGAGTAATACTGTATATAAAATTGCATCTAAGAAATGTGGTTTCTAGATTTCCATATATAGAGATCTTGCATAATCAATAGTAGCATTTTTTCTGCTTTCAAGAAATGTCCTAAACACAAAATGGAAAGACATTCCTATTAGTGTGTCAGAAGTTTGCATGAATATATGTTGTATATGTAACGGGTTTCCCCCCCCCCCCCCAATCGCAGATTATACTGTGTGGGTGCAGGAGCATACAATGTTACTCAGTGTGGTGCATAACCTGTTGGCTCACAGGAGGGCTGAGCTTCCGCCACGGGGAACCTGGGGTAATTATACTATGGACAACTTACTTATAACGATGCAGCGCCTCCACCTGCGATGGCTCCCACCAGAGGGGGAGTGGTTCCTCGCAGGACAATCAATACTCACACACAAGATATATATATTAACTAGGGACTTTACTTCTTCTGCAACACAACATATAACCACAACAGCTTATATAACCACAACAGCTTACATAACCCCGCAGGACGCTTACGCTAATTTGCACCACGGCGGGTGCCCACACTTTATGCGTCACGGCGGACGCTACCACCTCTAGGCGTCACGGCGGACGCTACCACCTCTAGGCGTCACGGCGGACGCTACCACCTCTAGGCGTCACGGCGGACGCTAACACCTCCCCAGAGTCGATCCCACCCCGTGTCCAGTACACCCAACCCCAAATGTCTCGCACACCCAAATAATGTACCAATATGTGTGTGTGACTGCGCAGCCACTATGTCTGGTGAAAAGCCTTGTTGGTGCACGTGGGGATGTGGTTTACCTGCCGAGCACTCCAGTGCTCGGACCTGCCGCAACTTCTCAAAGGATAAAGGCGATCTTTGGCACAATACCCGGATCCAATACTGAAGGATCCAGTAGGGGCGATCCCCGTCTGGAAACAGTCCAATTCTCTCAGCAACTGATCAATGTTCGTGGTGCACTACTAGCCAATAGATAATGGGGCACGGTAACGGGTTTCCCCCCCCCCCAATCGCAGATTATACTGTGTGGGTGCAGGAACATACAATGTTACTCAGTGTGGTGCATAACCTGTTGGCTCACAGGAGGGCTGAGCTTCCGCCACAGGGAACCTGGGGTAATTATACTATGGACAACTTACTTATGACAATGCAGCACCTCCACCTGCGATGGCTCCCACCAGAGGGGGAGTGGTTCCTCGCAGGACAATCAATACTCACACACAAGATATATATATATACTAGGGACTTTACTTCTTCTGCAACACAACATATAACCACAACAGCTTACATAACCTGTGTCCCTTTCTAGAGGAGACACTTACTGCGCCACGCAGGACGCTTACGCTAATTTGCACCACGGCGGGCGCCCACACTTTATGCGCCACGGCGGACGCTACCACCTCTAGGCGTCACGGCGGACGCTAACACCTCTATGCGTCACGGCAGACGCTAACACCTCCCCAGAGTCGATCCCACCCCGTGTCCAGTACACCCAACCCCAAATGTCTCGCACACCCAAATCATGTACCAATATGTGTGTGTGACTGCACAGCCACTATGTCTGGTGATAGACCTTGTTGGTGCACGTGGGGATGTGGTTTACCTGCCGAGCCCTCCAGTGCTCGGACCTGCCGCAACTTCTCAAAGGATCCAGGCGATCTTTGGCACGATACCCGGATTCAATACTGAAGGATCCAGCAGGGGCGATCCCCGTCTGGAAACAGTCCAATTCTCTCAGCAACCGATCAATGTTCGTGGTGCACTACTAGCCAATAGATAATGGGGCAGGGTCCCTAACCTAGGGCCTGTCCCTACCAGACTCAGCTAGGATGACTCAGGGCTATCTGGGGCCTAGGGGATTTGCTGGCCTAGTGCAGAGAGTCACAGACCCCTGCACCCTACCTCCATCCCCTAGCTGCTCCAGTCACCAATTCTCGTGTGCCCTAAGCCCGCCAAATGTATCACTATGTTGCAAGCAGCCCCCACACAATACCTCTGCAAATCCCCCACACACAATACCTCCCCAAATCCCCCTACACACAATACCTCCCCAAATCCCCCAACACATCAGGGCTGTCTTAACAGCATTATAGGCCCCCGGGCAAAGCAGTGCACTGGGCCCTGCCAACTCTCCACTACAAGTCGTAATTTTTCTCCTTCTACCGAGTAAGTTGGAGATTTGAATGATGAAGCGGGTGATCGGAAAATTAGTGTTAAATTCTGATCTGTGCATAGATTAGCATGTGTCCCCTATGCTCATGGGAGCCCCGGGCAACTGCCCAGCGGACCCTTGCGTTAAGACGGCACTGCCACACACAATACCTCCCCAAATCCCGTACACACAATATCTCCTAAAATCACCCCCACACAAACCTCCCCAAATCCCCTCCCCCCCCCACCCACACACACACACAATTCCTCCTCAGGGGAGAAGTCCGGCGTAGGAGAGAGAAGCCCAGCGGGGGAGAGGCAGGAGAGAGGTCCAGCATAAGAGAGCGTTCGCTATAGCGACGGCGGCGTGTGACGTCAGCGGTCGCGAGCACGTCGCTGTCACCATTACTATAAGCGCAGCATTACACAGGCTAATAGGAGGTACACATTTAACTCTCAATCAGTAATCAGTGACTCCAGAATTCAGGATTCATGCGACTATCTAAGAGGGAGATGCGTTTCCCAATGTGGCTATTACATCTGGCAGCACCCTCAATGTGCCAGCCATCACTGTGTATAGATAGAGCAAACAGAACGAGCGAATAAGGAAACACCCACACTCTAAGGCTAAGGCCCCACTCCCTCCGTCAGCGCTCCCGCACTGCAGACAGGCGGAGCGCTGACAGACACAGACTGCGATATGCGGTCTGTAGGGAGCGGGAGTGGGAGGTTTGAGCGGGAGGGGGGGCGTGGCTTGAGTGGAGGGACCCGCTACTCTCCCCCCCCCCCTCCCTCCCTCCACTGGCTCGGGCTGGCACTCATACACACACGCAGACACACACACAGGCAGGCACTCACGCACACACACGCACGCAGGCAGGCACTCATACACATACACACACACACACAGAGGCAGGCACTCCACACTCCTCTCTGCTCCCCGAAGCCTCTCCTCCTCCCGAAGCCTCCCCTCCTCATTGGCTCACAGCCACACCACGTGACGCGTCAACGCTAGGGATCACCATTCTCTTGTATCCCGTAGCGGCTGACGCGTCACAGCGTGTAGTGAGCTGTGCAGCCAGGGGGGACCGGGACTGGCTCGGGAGGATTCCCCTGCTGGTGGGGAACTCGCGTGTGGCCGCCCGTGCCGCCGAGCGCAGCGGGTCCCAGGCCTAATCCACACCATATACACACACTACACAGACACACTCTATTCCACTCCAAGACTAAAATTTTAAAGCTTCCAGTGACTGAGCTCCAGATCAGAACCAACGCTAACACCACCATAAATCCTGTTACTAGTTTTAAATACTTGGGCATATGGTTTGACTCCCACTTAACATTCAGAATGCACATTGATACCCTGATATCAAAAACCTATGCCAAACTAGGTGTACTTTATAGGACCAAATCCTCCCTAAGTCTGCTGGTAGGAAAGCGTATCGCACAGCAGATGCTAATGCCAATTATAGACTATGGAGACGTAGTATATGGCTCGGCAGCCCAAAGCCACCTTAGCAAACTTGACACCCTCTACAATTCAATTTGTCGTTTTGTTCTCCAATGCAACTACAAAACACATCATTGCGAAATGCTCAAAGAACTAGATTGGTCATCACTCGAGTCTAGGCGCAAAGTTCACCTTTCCTGTCTTGCCTTCAAATACTTTCTGGGCAAACTACCCACCTATCTGAACAAGCTCCTCACCCCCACCACATGCAGCACTTATCATCTGAGATCTGACTCCAAAAGACTGTTCATGGTCCCAAGGCTCAGCAAAGTATCCGGCCGCTCCTCCTTCTCTTACCGTGCACCCCAAATCTGGAACAACCTACCGCAGACTCTTACATCCACCACCAGTTTAATTTCTTTCAAAACTAAGGCTGTCTCACATTTTAATCTTGTCTGTAACTGTTTCATACGCCTATAATATACATCTTCTCTAACTGTGCATGCAATGTATTGTATATAATGTATACCCTGTTCACTTATGTAACTGTATTTGTAACCATGTATTAGTAGTCATATGAACTATGTCCAGGACATACTTGAAAACGAGAGGTAACTCTCAATGTATTACTTCCTGGTAAAACATTTTTTTAAATAAATAAATTCCACTCCATATACACACACTACACAGACACACTCTATTCCACTCCTATACACACACTAGACAGACACACTCTATTCCACTCCATATACACACACTACACAGACACACTCTATTCCACTCCATATACACACACTACACAGACACACTCTGTTCCACTCCATACACACACACACACACACACACACACACACACACACACACACACACACACACACCATCTATTCCACTCCATATAGACACACTACACAGACACACTCTATTCCACTCCATAACCACACTACACAGACACACTCTATCCACTCCTATACACCACACTCACTAGACCCCACGTAGTTCCACTCCATATACACACACTACAACAGACACCCTCTATTCCCACTCCTATACACACACACTACACAGACACCACTCTTATTCCACTCCATATACCACCACAAGCAGACACACTCATTCCACTCCATACACCCCACTACAAGACACACTCTATTCCATCCATACACTAACACACACTAAACAACACCACACCATTGTTCACACACACACACACACTACACACACACACACACACACACACACACACAACACACACCACACAACACCCCACCCACCCAACACACACACACACACACACACACACTCTCTCTATTCTACTCCATATACACAATACACAGACACACTGTTCCACTCCATACACACACACACACACACACACCCACACACCCACACCCACACCCACACACCCACACACACTATTCCACTCCATATAGACACACTACACTGACACACTCTATTCCACTCCATATACACACACTACACAAACACACTCTGTTCTCTAGAAAAACAGTCACTTACCAGCAGGCATCAACATTGAACAGAGTTAACAGAAGAGGAGGAGAGATTACAACCCTTGTTCGCTCAGTTGTTTTCTTTATACTGGTTATTGATAGTATTTTTTTTTTAATATATAGTTGTTCAACTTTTGTTGCAGATTTTATGGGATACAGAAGGAGAAAAAAAGAAGGGGGCAAAAACAATACGGTGAGTGGCAGCAGTTACATAGCATACATAATCTAACAATCATAACATAAACTTAGACATGCTAATGATTATCTGATAATTACATGGGTGAGGGAGAGGAATAAAAAATATACAAATCAGGTTAGGGACGGAGGTTACAGGGCTGGAGACAGTCAGTAAAACGTCGTCTGCAAAGGTCCCTGTTCCCTGTCGTGGATTGATAGTATTTTAAAAGTAGTATGGGGAGCCAACTGGATACAAATGAGAACATTGCTTGCTATAATGCATTCGGAGGTACTTAATGTGTACGTTGCAATGAAAAGACACCTTTCTAAGGCCGAGGGCATGGTCAGCGCTTACCCGCTGACCCGCGCTGAGCCGCGCTCATGCTTACCAGTGAGCCCCTGCAGCCGCAATGAGAGCGGCTTTAGCAGGGGCTCGCGCACGCTTCCGCAGGCGTGCGGAGGAGACAGTCAGATTTAAATTTGCGCGCTGAGGGGAGCAGCGGGCCGGACACGTGAGCGGCGAACCAGTTCCGTGACGTCACTGGCCCGCCCCCAGACACGCCAACGGACGGCGCGCGGACTAAGGCCAGGGAAAGCACCCGCTTTCCCTCAGCCTCCATGCGCCTCCGCACAGCTGAAGTCCCTACGGACTCAGCCTAACGCTCCTTGCCCGGCTCTTAAATAGGCCAAACAAAGCAGCTTAAAATGAATATAATATATATATATTTTTTTTTTAATGTAATATATGCAGCCTTTGATTACCTTTATTAAAAACGAATTACCATAGCTGCCGATCAACTGGTTCTCCCGTGATCGATCAGCAAAATTCTGTTTCCCAGGGTTCACTAAATGGCTGCCTTTCAGTTTCAAATCAATCCTTCAGTCAGTGTAACTCAGCAGCTACAATGTATTCTTATATTACTAACCAGCCTCACACTGATGAGACCTAAAAGGTCAAAATAACTGTCTGTGAGAAGGTATACTGGCTATGCACTTTAACCCAGTCTGTGCTGAAAAGCTGTGTAATGCGGCAGGTATAAGCTTATAGGGGTCCATGTCAAAATGGATTTGTAGCAAAAGGTGACACTGGGTGTTCATTTACATGTCATTCCCCAGAATCCCTTGCTGCAGTGAAAGCACTGCATGCTAGGAGATAATGGTGGAAACAGGGATACAGACCGGTCTGAGATATGTGGATGTGCTCACAAGTGATATTTTAATTTGCTATATCGCTAGCATAACTTTATCTATTGTTAGTCTGCTGCTCAGGCTGCTGGGAACATTGGCAACAAATTACCCCAAACAGGAAAGTGTTACAAAGATCTTTCTTCTTTCCGAGGTAACAGGGACCCGCACTTTTAGCCGCGCTGCTCCCACTCTCTGGAACAGTCTGCCTCGCCTCTCTCTCTATAAAAACCCACTCAACACCTACCTTTATGCCCAGGCATTTAATTAATGAACCACAACCTGTCCAGGCATTTAATAGCTACAGTTCCAACAGTCTTTACATCTTTCCGTGTGTTTGGTCTCTTTTATAACTTTCAATCTTTTCTTCTTTTCCCCTTTCTGTGAGGCATGTTTTATAGTTGGCGAATGCTCGTGCACGTGCCGCACACTTTGTGTGTGTACGGGTTCATGCTCTGAGTGACAGGCTATGACGCGCACGTGTGTACGTGTGTGTGTGTGTGTGTGTGTGTGTATATATACACACACACATATATATATATATATATATATATATATATATATATATATATATGTATGTATAGATTGTTTGAAAGTTAATAATTTATCATATAATATATAAAAAAAAAACAGACATGTTGTGAGCATAAATAATTTATTAACATTTGCAACTTTGATAAATATATATACATATATTGGCGTAGATGGCCTAAGCGCAAAAGAAAAACATACGGGAAGGGGGAGAACACGATTATAACATTATGTGAATCCCACACCATATATAACTGGAGAGACACTCGCAGCTGGTCTGGATTTGAATAAGCTTGTCTCTGTATCCAATAGTAGATCTGAGTCTATTCTTGAACAATATCGCATCCGTGGCGATTAGTAATCAGACCACTGATATCAAGACGTGGTTATGATGTTATAATCAATGCAGGGATAAGATGGAAAATATCTTTCTTGAATGTATTTTAAAAAAAAAAACCCCCATGAGACTAGCTAAATTCATCCCAGAGTACCCAACTACATGTCCGAAAGGATGAGAGTACAAGCCACATTTATACATATGTGGTGGGGGTGGCCATTCATAGCAGCTTATTGGCTGGAAATCAAAATGTGGTCACAAAGGTTTTTCGGTTTGGACCTACCAATGGATCCCTGGTTATTTCTTTTAAACAAACCATATTACCCCCTCACGAGACATGAAAATAAATTACTGTGCCACATATCTTCAGCCGCAAGACGCGAATTAGCGGCAGTATGGAAACAAACAATTATTCCCTCAATTTCCAAAGTTAAAAATAAAGTCTGGCAGATTTGCTACATGGAAAAAATGGTTAGTCTTAATAACGACACCTACACAGATTTTCAGAAGGTGTGGTTACCTTGGATTCTGAGTGAAAATCAACCAGAAATTAATACCCACTTAATTTTGTTGTAACAAAAAAAAAAGGAAACAAAAAATGATATTTATATTAACTGTGTGATAGAATATTTTAAGAAATCTTGTTAGGTAAAATTGTAAATGAATGTGAACTTTCTCCCATCTCTATTTTCTGTACCCTTCCCTCCCCCCCCCATTTTTTATTTTCTTCATTCCTCCCCTCTCCCTAAAATTTTTTAATAAAAATTAAGTTTAAAAAACAAAAAACAAACAAACATGCTATCGATGCAGTCATTGAGAGAGGATCACAGATGCTAGCGCTAGCATCTGTGATCCTCTCTCAATGACTGCATCGATAGCATGTTTTAATACGATTGCACACCAATTGTTGGTTACATATGTTTTTTTTAATAAAATACATTCAAGAAAGATATTTTCCATCTTATCCCTGCATTGATTATAACATCATAACCACGTCTTGATATCAGTGGTCTGATTACTAATCGCCACGGATGTGATATTGTTCAAGAATAGACTCAGATCTACTATTGGATACAGAGACAAGCTTATTCAAATCCAGACCAGCTGCGAGTGTCTCTCCAGTTATATATGGTGTGGGATTCACACAATGTTATAATCGTGTTCTCCCCATTCCCGTATTTTTTTCTTTTGCGCCTAGGTCATCTGCGCCAATTCTACCTTCTCGGCTGTGGTGGGGTCGTGAACCTAAACGGCTGCAATATAAACAGGGAAAGGTAGTCACCGGTGGCACGTCCTCCAGTTCTTTATATTGGGTCACTGTTTACCTATATATTGTTTTGATAATACAATTCGGATTGCGCTTATTGTTCTTTTTCAATATATACATATACACACAAACACACACACACACATTGCAGCCACACGCTGAGCGGCGTGAATACATACATGTCTGAGTCTTCCCCCCTACCGGCCGGCTCCACGCCCACTGCCGCGCGCGCGGCCCTACTATAGAACGCCTGGCTAACCACGGCCGATTACAAGTGCCGTACGCGCACGGCGGAGCAAGCCCTCCCCCTATATTACGGGCCTAACTGTGAAGCGATTTGTGTCCCACTGGGAGCAAAGTGCTATACAGGCATACCCCGGTTTAAGGACACTCACTTTAAGTACACTCGCGAGTAAGTACATATCGCTCAATAGGCAAACGGCAGCTCGCGCATGCGCCTGTCAGCACGTCCTGAACAGCAATACCGGCTCCCTACCTGTACCGAAGCTGTGCGCAAGCGGGGAGACTATAGAGCCTGTTACACATGCCTTATTTACATCAGTTATGCACGTATATGATGATTGCAGTACAGTACATGCATCGATAAGTGGGGAAAAGGTAGTGCTTCACTTTAAGTACATTTTCGCTTTATACATGCTCCAGTCCCATTGCGTACGTTAATGCGGGGTATGCCTGTATAAAGTTATTATTAATATTGTTTTAAATGAATGTGCTCTCCTGCAGCCGAGCTCAGTATAATTATTTTTTTTAATGGTACTTCCAGGTTCATGAACTTCATATTGGTCCTCCGAGGGAATGCGCCTCTTAACAGGGTGAAGAGACCTTTTTTTGACCCCCCTATTCCATCAATTTCTACAGAGATATCCAGAGATAGACAATCTTTCCTTTGATTCCTTGAGAATGGGGACGGTCAGACAGGGCTCCTATCAAGTTTGATGGTTCTTTTATCCTGGATCCCAACACACAACAATGTTTTTCTTGATCTTCACAGTTGGGGGCTGATTAGAAAAGATTACAAGGACAACAGTAGGAGAACTCAAGGTGTTTGGATCCATTCAGAGATTACTGGGGAACACACTTTGTGCTTGATGGGATTTCTTCAGAGTTCTACAGCAGGGGAGCTCAAGTCCAGTCCTCAAGTCCAGTCCTTAAGGCCCTCCAACAGGTCAGGTTTTCAGGATATTCCTGCTTCAGCACAGGTGGCTCAATTAGAGGCTTAGCTGATTGAACCACCTGTGCTGAAGCAGGGATATCCTGAAAACATGAGCTTTGGGGGGGGGGGGGGGGGGGGAGGGAGCTTAAGGACTGGAGTCGAAGACTGAGCCTCTGATTGAGCCACCTGTGCTGAAGCAGGGATATCCTGACCTATTGGGAGGCGGGGGGTCTTGAGGATTGGAGTTGAGCACCCCTGCTCTACAGATATCGGTGTCAGCTGTAACATGGCAACCATCATCAAGCTCTGTATAACTTATATGGCCTTTTAGGGCTCCATGTTAACATGGATAAGAAGTAGAGAGGGCCACAGTGGGTCATTTGCATGTCATTTCCCAGAATCCCTGGCTGCAGTGGGAGCATTGTATGCTAAGAGATAACGGGGAGAGGCAGGGTGGCAGACCTGCCTGAGACATGCAAATGTGCTCACAAGTAGTACTGTAGTAGTATTTGCTATAATTGATAGAAAACGTGTTTCCTACCTGATTGTATGAATACGACTGTATGTTTAATGCGACTGTTAGCATTTAGTAGCATAGTAATGTTACTGTTTCATATAATTAAATGTATTTAATTGACCATTGTTCTGGCTAAATGGGCAGACACAGATAGCAGACTCAAGACTTGCCAATAGTATTAGCTTCCTTAGAAATGATTTGATACTCTTCAAAGCAGCAATTGTCCCCAAAAACCCGTGAGTTTAACTCAAATAATGTTAGGGTTATGCTCCCTGAGCATATGCTGCTCTTCCAGCTACAGAGGTTACCATGGTAACCTTTAGACTGCACTGGGCTCTGGGTAGAGCTTTCTTTTAACCTTCCGGCAATGTAATATTTCAAACGCTTATACCTCCCGAATGAAGCATCAGATGTAAAAAATAAAAACAGGTCTGCAATGGGCAAGGAGAGATCTCTTTACAGCAAATACAAAAATAAGGTGCAGACAAATGGCGATAGTGTGGACTGCTGCTATAAACTGAACATGGATTTCTCTTTGTCCTGTCAAAAATTTAATTGTTTTTTCTTTTCTTTTCCGTGACTTGTGTGAAACGACTGCTTATTAAATACCCACTGCTTATACTTTCACCTGTCCGGCCAATAATGGAATTAGGATTACTTTGCAAAGAACATAAAGTGTGAGATTTATATTTTACCTTTACATTCTGTGATCCACAAATGCAAGATGTATCCCCAAAAAGAGATCAGGGAGAGATTAAAACCCTTCAAAGCATTTGGTTCCAATGGAGACATTAAAAGTTGAACATAATCATTTTAAAATATTTATACTTTTACCAATCATTTCGCCCAGCGGTGCTCAACTCCAGTCCTCAAGATCCCCCAACAGGGCAGGTTGACAGGATATCCCAGCTTCAGCACAGGTAACTCATTCAGTGCCTGAATCAGCACAGGTTGACTGAGCCTCTAATTGAGTCACCTGTGCTGAAGCTGGGATATCCTGAAAACCTGACCTGTTGGGGGGGGTGGGGGAGGGGCTTGAGGACTGCAGTCGAGCACTCTTGATTTAACCTATTAAACACGTCTCTGCCATTGATTCGCTTTGCACTAAGAATGCCTGTGAGGATGCCTCTTTAAGCTTTCATTCTCTGGCCCCTATTCAATAGGCAGTGAAGTTGTCTTTCTCTTGCCCTGAAAGATTATAGCCCGTATTAAATTAATGCAGCTTCAGTTTTCCTGAGTGGAGATGTGCGCAATTTTGTGCCAATGTTTTTAGTATTTTCGGAATTGTCTGTATAAAATTAATTATATATATATATAAAATTATTTCCACTCCTGTTGCATAAATATACACATCTTCACAGTATGAGTGAAACTCCAGTACAGGCATACCCCCACATTAACGTACGCAATGGGATCGGAGCATGTATGTAAAGCGAAAATGTACTTAAAGTGAAGCACTAACTTATTTCCCATTTATCGATGCATGTACAGGCATACCTCACATTAACGTACGCAATGGGACCGGAGCATGTATGTAAAGCGAAAATGTACTTAAAGTGAAGCACTCCCTTTTTTCCACTTATCGATGCATGTACTGTACTGCAGTCGTCATATACGTGCATAACTGATGTAAATATCGCATTTGTAACAGGCTCTATAGTCTCCCCGCTTGCGCACAGCTTCGGGACAGGCAGGGAGCCGGTATTGCTATTCAGGACGTGCTGACAGGCGCATGCGCGAGCTGCCGTTTGCCTATTGGGCGACATGTCCTTACTCGCGAGTGTACTTAAAGTGAGTGTCCTTAAACCGGGGTATGCCTATACCGTGACTAAATAGCAATTGTGTTAGGTAGATGTTAGAGGAATGTTTTGCAGCAATGTGGATGATTCTCAATTTAACATAGAACTGCTCCTACTAAATGACTTACCCTTAATTAGAAACAGAAATCAGTCTGAGTCATTCCCAAGTCTTAAAAAACGCCCACTTTTTTTTATTGCCTTTCAAATAAAGAGCGCACTCTGGATGATTTTGTGAAGCCCTGCAAGCTTTGTGGGATTCTGCATACCCAAAATATATTTAAGCACAAATGTTTCATCAGAGCCTTTTTCGTTGTTATAATAATGCAATACTGGGTGTGCTTCCTGTTCCAGCTAAAGGTGCAATCCCCCGTAGCTTGCCAGAAATCATACTTATGTGAAGAATTGCACGGCACTCCAGCCCTGGAGATCACGGGATCGCTCCGTCACTGATGTTCCGCGTAGTGACAGATCACGTTAGTGACAGATTGTGAACGCCCTTAGAAAAATGTGCCGGGTCCGTAGGATGCATTTACTACGTCATGGGATCCCTAGAGGGCCAGACGCCAGGAAGCAGTAGCTATGTCCATGGGTCGCCCAAAAGGTTCAACAAGTCTAACAATGCTCATTGGAAAACAACATTTGTTGTCTGATTTAATTTTGTAATAACAAGTTGAATTTCTTAGGGGCCTCTGAAATGGGGAAGTTTTTGTCAATCAAGTGTTTTCTTTCCGCTTAGCCCCACCCTGTCCTTATCAGAGAGCCACTGAAGATATGGGGAGAGGGGACTGGCTGTACAAGCACAATGACAGAAGATCAACCAGAGGAAACCAAACCTCTCCCATGTCATATTGTGAGTATATGTGCTGTCGTGCGCTCTGGGGTTGCGCTTACAAAGAGTCACTCCTTGAGAAAGCGCCATATAGGCGTGAAACACGTAGGAGGTGTTTTATGGAGATTGCCGTCTCCTGTTTGTCCAAATGAAAGCCTTTTTTACTTGACCTACCTGGGTACTGTCCGACTGGACTCTGCCGCCCAGTTGCTGCTCCGGATTTTTTCTTTTGTTCCTCTCCCTTGTCATTGCTCCCCATGCTTACAAAAAGAAATAGAAAAAAAATACTAATATGTCAGATTTAGGTAAAAAAAAAAGGATCAATCCCCATAGATGTAGCCCCATGAACACGTCTCTGACATTCATTCACTTTGGCCCTAGGAGGGACCGACCCTTTAATTACATGTATTTCTTGCTATATTCTAGAAGTTTGTAGCTTGTTGTAACAGCATATTTTTTATTTTTTATTAAACTATGACTTTAGTACACATCTAACAAATGCGGACAATGAAATGTTGCAACCACATGCTTTACTTGGCTAGATAATAACAATGCACCATGGCATCCGTCCTAACACAGAGAGGAAAGAATATATACCAATAGAATGAAACAGAAGTAAAAAATATTTGTATCATTGTTACTGTATATATTGTGTGCAACTACTATGTAGTAATGTCAATATATAGACATGTGGCCAGCTATCCTGGGGCTTAAAGGTTAACCTCCCAGGCTTTATGTATTGTCCTGCCAAATTGGAATTTAGTTAGGTGAGAGGTTAAGTTCTAAAAAGTTCTAAAAAGTGATGTCCCTTGTAGGCAAAGAAGGGTAGGTATAGGAGCAACCACAGAAGTTCCCCCATAGGATAATAAGGTCTGTGGACCAAAGGACTAACAACACACTGTGCGGATGGGACAAGACAGGGTATCTGTAAGTAAGAGGGGGTCTAAAGGGATATACCCTTGCTTCTATTTAAGTCCTACTCTGGTATCAACCTCTAGTTGGGTAGCCACTATAACACGCTAAGCTTGTGCCCCATTCAGGTGGGAGCTAGGGCGCCCTGCTGTTGGAAAAAGGTGAATTGTTTTTCTTGGGGGGTGGGCTCTTGTAGAGATGGCTGTCCATCGCCAACCAGACCCCCATGGCCACCACTGTGGTCAGTCACCTTGTGTACTGGTGGGAGATACCTAAATTGAAGAATGAGGCATGCATCACCTACCTGGATGAGGCGGATTTCAGCCCAGATGTGCTAGACAGCCCAGAATGACCAGCCAGTCAAAGATGACCAGACCATCTGGGTGCTCCCTGGGACGACCCATCGGAAACCAGGTCTGCAGTGCCGAGCAGACCATCTGCCACCATGTCCGGGAAGTGTCGGGGTTTGATTATCACTATGTCTTTGAGTAGTTTATGTAGTGAAACAATAAAGCCAGGGTTAGGCCCAAAAAGTAGTGGTCAGTCATGTAAGCGTACATGTCGACCAACTTTCATGCATGAACGGATGGATCGCTGATTGCGTATGTGCCATCTGGGCTGCAGTGTGTACAAAGGCTGGGTGTACTATGTCAATAGTGACAGAACCGGATGGGCCCATAGTATCCATCTTCTGAGTGGCCGTTATGGTCCGTAGTATTCATCTTCTGGATGGCCATTATGGGTTGGTACTGAAGCCAGATCCAACTCACTGATGATATAATTAACTGCCCGTCCGCGGAGCCTGGCATTGTGCTTTGTGCAATGGAAGAGATTGTTGCACTCATATGTTGTATTAAAACATGTTGATTTATTAATGTTTTGAGGACAATGCTACATCTTAACCAAATAAATTAGGAACAACAAGGGGGTGAACCAGGGACAGGAACAACCATAGTAGTGCCGCCATAGCACAGTAAGGACGAGGGGTCAAAGGACTAACTGTGCACTGGGTGAACGCGACTCATGAGTAAGAGGCCTCCTGAATGGGCAGTCCCCTGAAAATGGCCCAATTGGCTGCTTCGCTGATTTTTACAAATGGGATCGCCCTAGTCCAGTTCCAGTATAAGCCTTCACTTGGGTGGCCACCCTATGCTTGTGCCACCGTCTGGTGGCAGCCCAGGAGCTTTCATGTTGGGAGAAGATGACCTATTTGTGGCTATTGTAGAATAGAGGATTGCGTCTTTTATAAAAGTTCCTGGCTGTGTGATATTTCTGCTTCCACATGCTGCCCTCCCTTGCCTATAGGGTACCAGGCAAAAACAGATGCTTATCCGATATGAATAGAACAACATGTATATTTACCAGATTGGGGTCCAGCAAAAAAAGAGACAGCACACTGCATGTAGTCTTCAGACAAAAAACTGTATTGATCCGGCAAGGCACTGCCAACCAACGTTTCGGTCACCCCAAGGGACCTCATCAGAGTTGTCCGCACAACCCTGATGAAGTCCCTCTGGGTGACCGAAATTTGGTTGCAGTGCCCTTGCCCTGTCATTCAATAGAGTTTTTTTGCTGAAGACTACATGCAGTGTGCTGTCTCTTTTTTTGCTCCCCAATCTGGTAAATATACTATATATATAATTTATATAACTATATATATATATATATATATATTATATTATATTTATATTATTATAATACACAAACAGCTCAACCCCGTTATAACGCGATACCTTTACATACACGCGAATCCGCTTATCACGCGAATGCAAGCGTGGCTCCCAATTTCGTATTTATGAATACTTTAACAAACACCATTATTGGTGTCTTAAATACTTTATTGAACACTGCGTACAATTGTACATTATTTCTAATGCGATCCGCCTATATCGTGATGTGATTCTTTCGACCCCAAGCACAGCGTTATAAGGGGGTTGAGCTGTAATATATATATTAATTTATCCCCGCTAGGTCCCGGTGTCATGACTCGTGACGGGGCAGGGGCAGTGGCCGGGGCAATGATGGTTGGGGCTGGGGCAACAGCAATGTCCGTATCAATGTCCAGCAAGCGGTAATGCCACGACCGCTGGGCACTTTCTTGCCGCCGGGCGTTCGTGCCAGCCGGAACCGGAAGTGTCGTCATCGTTGCCGCCCGCGGTATCTCCAGCCGCTCCGTGGTCACGCACCGGAAGTGCGTCGAGGACCGGAAGGGGCGGTGGTGGATCATCCGGTCCGCGGACGGGTAAGTAGGCCGCAAGCCTCTCCTTCTCGCCCTCTGCAGGATCCTTCTTCGCCTGGCGGGAGTAAGGGGGTGGTGGAGTCTCCTTACCGCTCCGCTGCCCGCTGATGACCTCTGGTTACTCCGGAGCCGTCTCGGATCCCGTCTCTGCCGCACTGGGAGTCACCACGGCCGTGGGACTTCTACGGGCCTCAGGCCGCACCAGCGCTCACCGTCAGGAGGTGTCCGGACTCGTCTGCTCCCTCTCTCCGGTAAGTGGACCACCATCTTTCTTACAGCCGGGGTGGTTCTTCGGTAGGCGCATCACCACCGATGAAACGCCATCTTCTTCCTCTGAAGACGACTTGGTCGGATCCTCCGCTAGGGAGTCACCTGGGTCTTTTGCGGCCCCGCCAGTGGGTAGTGGTACGAAACGGGCCCACTCCGGTACCTCCACTGCTGTCACGCTCTTCTCCGCCAGAGTTTCTCTTGGCTCGGTAGTCGGCTGGGCCTTGGTTCCCACCTCAGTAGTGGCGCAGGGAACTAGGGCAGCCTCGTCCGCTGTCTCCGCCACCTCCGTTAGTGTTCCCGGAGAGGCACCCCGAAGGGTCTTTAGCATAGGCCATGGTTCGTTAGGCCATGGGTAGTACGTGCCACATTGAGGGCATCGTGCTTTGGTGCTTGCTGCCGGTCCGGGTGTCCTGCAGTGTATGCACAGGCACCGGAGATACTCTCGGCCATCGATCTCCACCACCAGGAAGCCTCCTGGGAGCTGGAAGACCGTCGTGCTCAGCTCTGACATTATTTGCTCAGGGGTGGAACAGTTCAATGTTTCAGCTCCTTGCTCTTCGAATGCCAGACAGAAGTGAAGTTCCTCGCTCTCACACCCTGTCCCTCCCTTCGCTGGGGAGGACGCTTCTGATTGGCTCTCCTTGTGCCCCCTCCCTCTGGTGGAAACAAGAGGAGGGGCACTCCTTCGCTCAGTGTAACGTGGCCTTGTCTGTCGGCCAGTCACAGCACAAGTGGGTGGGCTTTCGGCTTTCCCGCCGCTCCGCTCCTTTTGCAGGGGATCTGGGTTTGGCGCCAAACCCCTGCACATCTCCCGCCACATTTCTCTAACAGTCTCTTTGCACGCTTCACGTGCGCGATCCAGGATTGGCGAGAGTCGCCATTTTGGTTCGGCTGCTAACTGCTGGGCCGTGGATGGTGCTGCGATCGCCATTTTAAACTCTTTCTTGCTCCGCGGAGCACATGTAGTGACTCCCGCCATCTTTTATGAGCCCTCCAAATGTATATGTGCACTATTCTCAGTGTCTCGTGTATAACTCGTTCCTAGACACTGACTGCTATCAGACTGCTCACTGAACGCTCTCTGCATGCTCTTTCTGACTGTTTTGCCCACTGATATGATGTGGCATACCCCAGGCTAGGCAGAACTCTTTCTCTGTGCACCGCACTCGCTGACGGTTTCTACAAGTACTCTGTGTGTGTTTTATGTGGGTGCTGGCTAGTGTACAGGGCATCTCCCTAAGTACGGGCGTCTCCTACTTTTGGCCACTCATAGTGCGGGCCCCGGGCCATGGTCCCTGGACAAGTTAACAGGCTAACCCCCCCAGTTGCCTCACACTATCTGCCTCAAGGGACTAGGACAGCTATAGCCACACACCCATCTTACATCACCCTCTTAGGGCACCCAGGGCGTACTGTGCGGGAATCCACGCTCCCCCGACTACCCCTGGTATTACATGCCCTACTCTCTCCAGTACTTGCATAGAAGGTGCACTTCACTCTTCCAGCTCTGCTTTGCTGAAAGTCTGTCCTGTTCTGGATCTCAGCAGCTCGCCTCCAAATGTAACCCATGTTTCCCCCCCCCCCCGGGGATAACAGGGACAGGCTTCTGGGGTATATGTCTCCATCTTCTTAGCAACGGTGGTGCAACGCCTCCATCTCTGGCGAGCCTTAATGAATAAGGTGAAACCCTCCCAGAGAAGCCCTGTTCCCAGGGCGAGAGATTTCAATCTCACATAGTCTTTGTATAAAATCAGCATTGGTCTTTATTGTCCAACAGCAGATCAGCATCACACAGCAACAGCACACAGCAACAGCACACAGCGCCAACAGCGCCAACAGCAGGGTACAGGCTTTTCCTCCTTCTCCTTCCCTCCAGAAGTACACCCTCAGGATGGGCTGTCTGGAGCTCCAATACTCCACACCTTCCACCCCAAGGTATAGGCCCTCTGCAGGGTGAGGAGCATTGGTCCACTGCACTATTGTGCTATCAGCTCTACTCAAGGTGGCTGAGTCTCTCCTCTCCTCTCACTTGCATGCTCCAATCTCAGACTCTGTTTTGCTGCACTCACTCCCTTCTCTCCAGCACTGACTAACATCAGGGGTGAGCAAACTTTTTATGCCAAGCCCCCCTTTTCATCCATAAAATTTCTCGGGCCCCCCCCTGCCTGATGTAATCAAAATCACATGAAAAAAAAACAAAAAAACCCTTTATTAAACGGTATACAATATAAATCCAAATATGTTTAAATACTTACATATTTCAACAGCTCGCGCTTGCAAAATTAGGCTGCGTCCACGCTGCCGCTGAGAGCAGTGACATCACCAACTCTCCAAGCATGAGCACAGGGTGTCCTGCATAATTTTGCAAGTGTGGATCGGGGCTATTTGTGTGTGTGTCTGTGTGTGTCTGTGTGTATTGACTGCTGCTGAGTGCACATCAAAGTCAATTTTGTTTGTCTCCCCAAGCGCCAAGCTTGGGAGAGTGTACGTGCACAAAGGCAATCCTTTGGGGGGGCATTCATCCACCTCTTTGCTACCTCCCTTCCCTCTCCCCCCCCCTTTTTTTTCCCCTTCCCCTCCATGCTTTTTGTCTTGCTATCCCCATTGTCATCCAAACTCCTACCTACAGTATTATTTATTTTTTCCCGTTTTCAATGTTGTGTTTTCACAGTTTTTTCCCCATTATTTCTGTACATTCATAGTATGATTGATATAGTGGCAGCCTACCCTTTCACTTGCAGAGGATCGCAGCGAAGCAGGTTGCCAGCGGAGGAGAGCAGGAACACAGCGCTATTGCAGGGCAGACACCGAAGGAGGGGCGTTTGACTTCACCGTGCTTGGGCGTGCTCCTCCCCGTACCTCCGAAGCCCCTGCGCTCACACACCATCACGTTGCCGCCACCTGCACTATCCTGTTCAGCCACCCGCACACATCTTCGGCTGCCTGCCCGTGCACATATTCTTGGCCGCCCCTCGCGCAGTGTCTGCCGGCCCGCGCACCCAGTTTTCGTCGCACGCCGCCTGCGCCCCCAAACTAAGATTTGGGCTAATGCCCCCAGTTTTCGCACCACTCGCCTTACACACAACACTCTCTCATCAATCAACAAAATTCCAAAACATCACCAAATACACTAAAGTCAACACCACCAACGCGCTCACACACATACATAAATAAGAAAAAAAAAAAATAAAAAAGAAATAAACAACAAAATAAAAAAAAAAAAACAATTAAATCCCCACAAACACTCACAAACTCAATCACAAACAAAATACCCACCCCCACAAACACACACCACAACGGCAATCCCCACACCCAAAAACAACACAAAACACACACACTCAATCCCCACACACACACAAACTCAATCCCCACACACACAATCCCCCCCCACACACACACAAACTCAATCCACACACACACACACTCAAATACACACACACACACACTTTCACCTGGGGGTGCGATATACTCCGATCCCCCAACCCCCCATGCTGCTGAAAACTGGTGTGGGAAGCAGACAGGAAGAGAAGGAGGGGCTGTCTGTGTGCAGAGAGAAGCCCCGTCCCCTCTGCAAGACACAGACACATAGAAGCAGCAGCACAGAGCTTCTAGCCGCCCGTGCACAGCTCTGCCCGCCCCCAGGTTTCCCTGCAAGCAATCTTCCTCGGGGGGGGGGGGGGGGGGGGGGGGGGGGGGGGGGGGGGGGGGGGGGGGGGGGGGGGGGATCGAAACGTTGGCGTTATGTGCTTTATTTAATACATTCATTTTCATTCACTGAGTGCTGTCTCCTTTTTGTGCTCTGCGGTAATGTATTATTTATTATATGGGACATGCACATATTCATTATTGAATTTCTATTGGAGTGCAGTGATTCTTTATAATAATTATACTATATAGAGATAATGATATATATATATAATATATATATAATATATATATATATATATATCTCTGTATATATATATATTACATATATATATATATATTACATATATATTACATATACATAATGTGTGTGTGTTGTGTAGTTCAAAGTAGTAGCAGCTCCATTGGTCCTGTAGAATTCTAGATATGTTGCACAGTAGGTTGTAATGCTTTGTAAGGGACCAAATTAGAGTTCTTCATAGATGAGATTATAGTGTATAGAGCTTTTAAAACTTCCCAGATCTCCTCTTCGACTGTACAGCACTGAGCAAAACACTTGAAGAAAAGACCTGTGAGGTTTGAAAAGCTATGTAACACTATAATTTAATCTGAAGGACTCTCATGTTGATCCTTTAAAACTGAAGTGTCACAGCGTACAACAAATCTAGACAGAATTGTCACATTCTCCATCCTCTATCTCTTTATATTCTATGGTATATATGTGCCATTCAAATGCATTAGCTTTTCTTCAAAATAATAATAAAGTGGAACATCAGGGTGAAAAAGAGACTTGTTGTGTAAGATCCACCTGTGATGGAAATAAAGGCTAATGTGGATGGATTTTATTGCTGTAAAAAGGACCAGAATTAGCACTGGCACCTACACAGTGTGATTAATTATCTCACCTCTAATGGGCCAGTGCTTACAATTAAGAGGAGGTCCGGAACAAAAAGAGGTTTCCTTAGCAACTTTGCTTTGTTTTCCTCAGCAGGCTTTTATTATATAATGATATAGATGATAGTCTGCACAGTAACGTTAGCTGTATCTGAGCACTGGGACTCAAAAATACAGCACTCCTAACACACCTTATATTATTCCTTCATTCACATAAGCACCAAGTTGGAATCGCATCACTTACACATGCGCAGGAACGATGTTTTGGGTGCGGGTGCTGTTCATTGGAAATCAGTAACATACATACATTACTGTAACAATGTATAAATCCAAGGGGGGCTGCAGCATTGGCATGACTACAGACGCCAACACTGAAGGAAATAAACACATATCAAACAAATACCTTTGAGCTACATTTCCTGCTCTCTGCAACACTTGTCTGGAGTTTAGTCATCAACTTGCATCATGACTCAAACACAGAGGAGGGGGCTGTAACCGCCCAGGACGGCCCTGCTTCTCACAGGCACACGCAAGGTACAGGGTTTCTATCAATGGAGCAATTCATGCTGTGTTCAATGTTTTCATTTCTTAACATGGGTTTGAAGCAGGGGGGTCTCCGGAGCTGAACCTCATTAATTTCAGCCCTAGGGACCCCCCTGCTTCCGGAGATACTTACCTCCGTAGCGGGTGCCGGAAGCCGCTCCGGCTGAGCTAGCTGTGTTTTAAAGTGTGACGCTCCCGCCTCACGTGGGCCAATGGGAAGCCCGAACCTGATGATGTCACGGCTTCTTATTGGCCCGCAGGCCCGCGGGAGCTGTGAAACTCCGCCACAATGAGAACCCTGGTCGCCGAGCGAAGCGGCTACTGGCGCGCCCTACAGAGGTAAGTATCTCCGGAAGCAGGGGGTCCCCGCAGCTCAAATTAATGGGGCTCAGCTCCGGAGACCCCCTTCTTCAATACAATGTAAAGAAAAAATGAAAAGGGAAAAAAAACAAAAAAACAGCTTGGATTGCTGCTTTAAACCCCAAAGTCCACCCCCTCCCCCCGCTGATCTGGGTATTATTTATACTTTGGGATAGGGCATCAGCAGAGAACAGTTTATGTACAACTCAAGGGGGAATATTTCATCAAACTGCATTAATGGCTATGTAGTCTGGCAATTGCTTCCTTCCCATTGAATCCTTGATCGTCATATGCAAGGGACGTCATAGACTGGGCATTTCGGCGTAAGATAAGCGTTACTGCAGCTCAGACCTGCAGTTTAATAACCGTACAAAGTCCAGACTTTTCTTTCTTAAATGACATGATACAACAGTTCTGAGAAACAGGTCTGTCATTGCACCTGTACCATTATGATACTATGTCCTGTAAAGTGGCATGGGCTGCAAATCTCACGTCCTGCACAGCCAGCTACCAGCGTTCTGGGTGGCTCAGCTGGGACAGTTCTACCTGGGTCAGTAATATATTGGAGATAGAGGGGGGGACTGCTCTAAAGATCTCATTTCTGACACAATAAGAGTAAACTGGAGTTCATATCACAAATCATCTTACTGATTTGTTTGCTGTCGAAGATACATACAGCACGCTTTATAGCAATACAGCAATGAAAGGTCACAAACATGGTTATACATGTCAGGGAGTCTGGGTAGTGTAGAGTTAAGATGCTAAATTGACATTTCGAAAACCCTCTTCTAAGCTAGTCAATCATCTTACCTAGGGGTGGCCCACCCCAGTCCTCAAGGGCCATGAAACAGGCCAGGTATTACGGATATCCCTGCTTCAGCACAGGTGGCTCAGTCAAAGAAGGGATATCCGTAAAACCTGACCTGTTGGTGGCCCTTTAGGACTGGAGTTGGCCGCCCCTGATCAAACCATGACATATTTTCTATTTTTTTTGAACAGCCGAGCATTGCAGGTTACATATCTAGAAAAGCACGGGGCTGCTTAGAATTGTATTGGTAAAACATGCAAAAAGAGTCCGAGCACTCCCAAAAACTGTACTATGTATTGTATACAGTATTTCACAATGTACCTATTCAAGATGCTATGAACCGTCTTCCCTGTGCTAGAGAGAAGTTCCGCTCCATTAATTTGGTTGGAGATCAACATTGGCAAAGACATCTTCACGGCATATTGAATAGTCAATTGGCCTTGGATGGTCCCTATTGAGCCTGGCATTCCCTCTCCTGTTTCACTTACTTGCAGTTCATTTTGTCTGTGACAATTGAATACGTCTTTTTAAGAGTGGAAAATACTGCAAACTCCAAACTGCACTCACTGTTAGTAAACCCTTATTGCTCAACAGAAACGCTCACCCCACTCCAATTGTTATGAGCTGTAAATCACACTAGTTTGCACCAATGCATTCCTTATAGGACACTCAGCAAAACTCATCAGAATTATTTTGTACTGTCTTAGCACCACACATAATGCTACTGAGAATTCTGGTTCCCCCAGGACAATCCAACGTTGCACTGGTCTGTAGAAAGGTAGGTCAATAATTATTTTTAGCCACGGGAGACCAGTACTTTTAACACCTTTACCTTCCGGGATCAATTCACTAAGCAGGACAAAGTAGTGGAATAAAATGGGGTTATTCTGCTGAGACCAGCAGACACACAATGATACACAAAATACACACTTAACGGGGGGCCTGGGGTGAGTCTCTAGCCTCACTAGGTGCCTAATAACTATACTTCAATGGAAACATGTCATAGTTGGATCATTGAGAAGACAAGGAGATGTTTTTTTCAAAATGTCAGTTTAGAATCCAAATTATACAACCCAAGACAGTCGGGTATAATACCCGGATACCCTGATGTATATAACTATGACCATCACCATGTGTGCGACCTCTCGTTGCTGTCTTATGATATAATGTGTTGCATTCCTCTTCAGTAACAAAAAGGTTAAAGCGTTAAAGTGGCTTGTGATATGCAATTTGCTATACTTTTATTGGCAGGGAACCGGGGAAGAAAGCCAGCAGAGCTCTTCAATGGGAGAAGCCGCTAACAGTGGAATGTAAGTTAATAATACCAAGGAACAATCATTCACTATCTATAGTCTGGAAACCCTGGGCTGACTTTTCAGTACAACTGATCGACTTACCAACACATTAATGCACAGGGTTTCTCAACTCCAGTGCTCAAGACCTCCCAACAGGTCAGGTTTTCAGGATACCCCTGCTTCAGCACAGGTTGCTCAATCAGTCACTGCTTCAGCGCAGGTGGCTCAGTCAGTCACTGCTTCTGCGCAGGTGGCTCAATCAGTCACTGCTTCAGCGCAGGTGGCTCAATCAGAGGCTCTGTCTTCGACTGAGCCTCTGATTGTGCCACCTGTGCTGAAGCTGGGATATCCTGAAAACCTGACTTTTGGGCGGAGGGGGTGAGGGGGGCTTGAGGACAGGCGTTGAGCATCTTTTTTCAGGGACGCAAGATTATTCAGGGGAGGGCGCGGCGGTTGCAGAGGCCCTGCGCTCTTCCCCCAAAGCATTTAAATTAATACTGGGGGATCGCGTGAGGCCTCTGCAACTTCACTTACCTTGTCTTCGGCGACGCGTCGCCATGGCAACATGACGTCACCTGACCCCGCAGCGTCATTTGACCCTCGAGAGCTGGAGACAAGGTAAGGGGGTGGGAGGCGCGAGCAGGGAGGGAAGCAGGCAGGGGGGGGCGCAGCAGGGAAAAAAATTGCACCCCCTGCTCCAAAGCCTGGCATTACAAAATCCATTTCTGTGTAACGCCTTTTACAATAAGCACCTTTATACTCATTGCAGACAGTTAAAGTCTTAGCTACTGCAATGAGACAGTATGAGACAGTATGAGACAGTATGTCTGACTGCAGATGTGTGTAAATCTCTCCTATTTAGCAAACACTATTAGAAGGCTTCTGTTATTAACATTTTGGCGAGGTGGAAGAGTACGACATAATTTGTCATTAGAATAACTGTTGGTCCTCTCGTGGACACATACACTGTAAACTCCTTCTTCAAATTGGTCAAAGTCACTGAGATAACCCATGTGGTGTTATAATCTCATGTTAAAATGTATCTGCTTTTTTACGATTTGGGAGCCTTGGATAAATGTCTAAAGGTCAGGAGTTCTAGGAAATGGATTTTGACTCTTATTAATCCGTCCAAATAAATCCTTAGGGAAAAGCCACGTACAGGGTGCTGTTAAAAGTGGCCCCCTAAAGCCACTACTATTCACCTGCAAATGTGTAGGGTTTATCCAATGATGTTGACTGGTAGTTGAAGATATTAACTATGCTGTTTTATGTGCTTTGAAAATATTTACCTGTATTTTGTGAGTGATGTGATGGGTGGAGGCGTCGCGGTTCCTCAATCTGGATCCGTGTATCCCATCATTACCATCTGCGCGCCCGGGTGTGGACACACCTGGCAGGTACCAACAAAGTGCACCAACTCACCTTCACACATTAGTGGGCAACACTGTACCACACATTGGGTGGAGGATTTGACGTTGTGGACACCGGGTTGGTTGGATGCCCAAGGGCCCCTAAGTACTTTGGGGGAATTGTGACACCATTGAGAGGGAGCGGAGTATTGGGAGGAATTGTATATTTATATCATCATCATCATCATATTCAGCCCTTGTGGATGCAGTGCTGGATGGAAGCCTCCCCAATGATCCTCCCATCTTACTTTTGGCCATCGTCTTGGTCGTTTCATAGACCTTGAAATCCAATCAATTACCATCTTCGTCCAACGATTGTCAATTCTTCTTGTGATATGTCCAGCCCATTGCCATTTTCATTTCTCCCCCTTGTCATGTTGTCACAGACTTTTGTTCACTTCCAAACCCATTAATTCTCTTTCCTGTGCCTTTGAGTAATACCCAGAATACATCTCTCCATTCTTTAAGTTGTCTGAAGCTTCTTAATAATCTTCTCATTTAGGGTCCATGTTTCACACCAATATAAAGAATAATAATAATAATTTAATAATATATATAATCAAGGGCACTTGATATGAATATTAATATAATATATATATATATATATATATATTATATATATATAATTATATAATATCAAGGGCACTTCGTATTCTACAGCAGGGGAGCGCAAACTTTGTGTGCGGCGCCCCCTGTCACTCTGCCCGGTCGGCCCCCTGCCTATTTATTCGCGTCAGATGAAACTGCGTGGGCGTGTGAGTCAGGTCACATGGTGCCGCGGCGTCTATTGACGCCGCGTTGCCATGGCGACGAACACAAGACGGCTGAATCCCGGTAAGTAAACAGTGTGCAGGGGCCTCACGCGATCCCCCGGCATTTAATTTAAATGCCTGGAGGAAGAGCGCGGGGGCTCTGCAACATGCCTGGCCCCCCGAGACAATATCTCCCGCCCCCCCTGGGGGTCGGCCCCCCACTTTGCGCACCGCTGTTTACAGGGTGAAAGTTCCAGCGAAGGTCAGACATTTTGGGTCTTCAAGGAGCCAGCTTTATGTCACAATAACGAATGAACCGAAGAAGTAAAGAAGAACATCAGGAGGCATAGTGGACAACAGAACATAGGAGGGGGCGGAAAAAAAGAGAGTAGAAAGAGTAAAAGTAAAGTAAATAATATACATATACATACATATTATATATATGTATTATATGATATATATATATATATATATATATTATATAATACAATATGTATGTATGTTAATGCATTGTCCACTATGCAATCCTGATGTTAAGATTAAATAATCTTATTCGGTTCATTCGGTTTATTGTGACCATAAAGCTGGCTCCTTGAAGACCCAAAATGTCTGACCTGATCTGGGTCATATATATGTATATATATATATATATACACACACATGAGCTTTTTAGACTGCTCAAGTCTCTTCTCAGAATATTAACACCTATTTAGGATTTAAGCACTTGGAAGGCCTAAAGCTAATTACTTTGAATGTCTCTGAGACACTGGTAGGGTTAATGATTGAAACCTATTCAATTAAGCTTGTTAATAAATGGGCTTTTCAAGTGTTTTTCCACCCAAAGCCACAAAGTTACTGGGAAATTCAGCATCCTGGCACAGAAACTGAAGCAAGGAATCCACATCACCAGAGACAGGTGATTTAAAGAGACAATGGGACATGGAGTCACATAATTACCATAGGAAAAAAAACTCTATTTAAGTCTTTCAAGTTTCATCTTTTTTTAATTGACTTTGTTTGACAAATGCCCTGTGGTGATCCAGAGGAAGACACACATAGAAACCTGTTTAGCTTGAGTCAGATCTTTTAGAGAGGAAAAAGTGTTGTAAGATTCCTAGAAATAATATCAAATATATGACGGCTGTGTTTTCTCACACCTAGTATTATATGCAAATGATATATATAATCGGGGCTCAGGGGGTTGTGTGTCCTTTATATCTGTTGATCCCTCATTACATGCTCTATTACCCTACTGCACAAATTCACTAATATTGGTTGACTGATGGAGACGCAATACACACACACATATACACGCTGATACACCCAGACACACTACTAATATATCTTCCAACTGTCCCCAAGTCAACAGGGAATTCATTATTTAGGCTGGTCTTGTATCAGATCTTATAGTATTATACCATTGTTCTAACAGATCAGCAAATTGGAGCACCACACAAACATTGGATCATGCTCACACAGTTAACATGGCATTTGTCAATGTGTAAGCTCATATGTACAATGATTTAGACAAAGCTGCGTATGTAGGCTCACACGTGAAGAAAAATGCACACAGACTAACACGCACCGTTACTATACTGGTATAAATGACTGAAATTGTACTGTATGTTTTTGTCTCATTTTTCTTATATAGGTGTTACATCCATGGAAATATGCATCATGCATCATGCATCATGCATCATGCTCATAGTGCTAGGGTTACCTGCATGCAGCTGGTAACATTACATACTAAAAATGGTGAATATATACAGTATAAAGAGAGCAAGAAAAAAATGCCTTTGTGTTGCTGTATTATAGGGCATGTGAGTTCACTATACACACAGCACAGCTGTAAAGTAAATATTCCACATTCTAAATCACTCTCTCAACCTCTTCTACAACTGATAAGGGACATTACTTATCATTGCAAAATAAACCCAGGTTTGTGGGAAACATTGATCCAGTCTAGCTTTATGGCTCAGTAGAATAAAATATTACACCTCCCTGGATGCTTTGAGAAGTTGCTGGTCTTCTAACATTGGTTCTGAATACTACTTTTCCCGTGAATAAACACAATTTAAAACAAAAACACACAGCCATGATTCAAAAAAAAGCAGGCAACAATATTTCATAAGGCACTGGGCAAAAATTGTATTGCGCTATTGTTGGAATCCCTTATCTTTTTTTTTTTTTTACAAAGTATCCCTAACTTATCATTAGCACTCTTACTGCCAGATGGGCATGCAATGCAAAAACATCATAGTGCATATACGTGGGGAAATTGACGTTCTCACTGAATGCAGGATCTCACACTGCTGCTTACCTTGAGGTGTTGAACGTGCAGTCCCGTTCCTTTAGTTCATGGTCCCAAGGTTCAGCAAAGTATCCGGCCGCTCCTCGTTCTCCTACCGTGCACCCCACAACTGGAATAATCTGCTGGAAACTCTCACAGCCGCCACCAGTCTAAATTCTTTCAAAACTAAAGCTGTCCTCACATTTTAATCTGGTCTGTAACTGTTACATTCACCTATAATATTTATTATTCTTTAACTGTGCATGCAATGTCTTGTATATAATATATAACCCTGTTAACTTAATGTAGCTATGTATTTGTCATCATAACGCTGTGCCCAGGACATACGTGAAAACGAGAGGTAACTCTCAATGTATTACTTCCTGGTAAAACATTTTATAAATAAATAAATTAGTGCTTGATGCAAAAATCCACCTTATTACCTGGTCGAATCACACCAAAATTAAACTGAATTTGAAGGGATAGTTGACCCCTCCAAAATGATATTTGTGGAAACTGAATAACTCAATACTGAGCTCACCTGAAAGGCTAGAAACGATATCCCAAGAATTAGACATGCACTGTACTTCTCGATTTAATAAAACCTCTGAAGTCTCCCAATCTGCAACCTGGGTGGCATGTAAGGCTGTCACTAGAGGAGTTCTGATTACAGTTGCCAAAGGAAAAGATTAGGGCAGGAAAAAATTACAAACCTCACGAAGAAAGTGAATGATCTTGAGTCCTGTAATAAAAAGACACCTTCCCGATTCTGTTATCCGCCATAAATACAAGGAGGCAGGAGTTAAATCTGTGCCTCACCGATCACACGGAAAAGGCCCTAAACTGAATGAGTCAATTATTTTATGAAAAAGGTTAACAAACCTGATACTATGTTGACCTGCAAACTCAGGACGAAACAGAGCCAAAGCCACATCTATGCCCTGCGACTAAGATGGGGTTAACCTCACATAATCCAGGAAAAACAATAGATGAATTCTATAGCTATTACAGTATAGTATATGATGATCAGACATATCCCCCAAATCTTGGGAGAGAGGAAATCTCGTGTAAAGGTCTGTAACCTTCCTTGTTTAAATGTTGTGTCTGGTTGTAGCCAGTACCAGATTCACATTGCAAGGTCGGTAACCATTCTCACACTGCTGGGACCCAGACGGTTGAAACAGCTGTCTGTGAGTAGGTTTACTAGCTCTACTCTTCTTTATCCCAGGCTGAGTTGAAAAAGCTGTGTAATACGGCAGGCATAAGCGTAAAGGGATCCATATGGAAATGGATAAGAAGCAAAAAGTGACACACTGTGAGTGCTCATTTGCATGGCATCATTACCCAGAATTCCTGGCTGCAGTGGAAGCATTGTATGCTAAGAGATAATGGGGAAAGGCAGGGTTGTGGGCCAGTCTGTGGCATGTAAATGTGCTAACAACGTGGTATTTTTATTTGTTTAAATTTGCAACAAATGAATACCCTTAACAAATCCATCTCATATGAGGAGGTCATCTATGTTCCAAAATCTATTAAACCTTCTAGGCCTTTGGTCTGTATAGATATAGTGTACAGGGCAATATTCTGAAAAGTTTACAGAGATCCTGACACCACATTTGGTAAAACCCATTCAATGATTTCCTAGAGAGCAAGGACATCGCTTGCGAGATGCTCAAAACCACCATTATTCTAATTCATAAAGCAGGGAGGGATCAAACAGATTGAAGGAACAACGGTCCAATTTCAATAATAAATTAGGACGTTAGGAAAAAATGTTGGCGACAAGATTGAAAGAAGTCCTGCCTAAATGTATTCATCCAGATCAGGTGGGGTTTATGCCCAATAGACAAGCGCCAGATAACATATGTAGGGTAGTGGATCTGATTCAGCATGCCAATAGTTCTAAGACTTTTCCCTGGATGTAGAGAAGGCCTTTGATAGGGTGAATTATACCAATCTTTCTTCCACAATCAAAGCTTTTGGCATAAGGGGGTGTAACCCATGGACCCCCACCCGGTTGCAGATCGGGCCCCCTAAGGTATTCTGTGGTCTGGCTACATGTCCCTGTGTGGTGCATACCTGCTGGCAACAGAAGGACCTGAGTCTCCCGCGGTGTCATGGAGGAACAACAGGACAGGTTACTGGGGTGGATGCCTTCGTTCTCCTTCAATGGTGCAGCGCCTCCTTCTGTAGTAAGCCCCAGGGATGCGGGGTGGAATCCCTCTACCATGGATGAGAGATTCCAGTCTCACACTAAGTTCTCTTAAACAGCAGACTCCTTTATTCAGTCTCCCGCAGCAGCAGACAGGTACAGTTGATATACATGTCCACTAGCTGTTCTCCTTTGTGATGGTCCCTGCCTCCACTCCACTCTGCCATCCAGTGTGGGGCTAGCTCTTCCCTCACCCCCTAAGGGGGAGGTATTTGGTCCACCTCACTATCTTCTATCAGCTCTACTCATAAGCTGCTCACTCCTTTCCTACCTAACACTAACTCTCACTCACTAACTCAGACTGAACTCTCACACACTAAATAGGAAATGCACTGCTCTTTATGATATCAGCAGGCACCGCCCCTGTGTCTCTTGATTGGACACAGGGTCAGGTTACCTACCTCCACCATTCAGGGCAAGTGCTTGAAGTGGGGAAAACCCATGATAACTCCTGGCAACCTGCCCTTAGCAGGGATTATACCAGGAGGAGGATAGAACTATAGCCCCATTTCTTACCAGGGCTATAGGGGATTTTCTAAATTGGATTTAACTATTGTATAGTTCACCCTCAGCGATTGTCAGTAGTTCAGGAAATCCCATAGTCCACTGTAGGCTGGGTGTAGATAAGCTGATGGAATAATGATAGGCGTTAGGAACATTTATAATACAAACAGAAGCTTTATTAACATCTGTTGATAATGATCTTCACAGTTGGTCACACTTAATTCTATTAATAGTTATGAAATATTGATAGTGTTTGTACTATTTGCTTCTTCCCTAGGTACCCTCACCTTAATACTCTATGGCGGTACTGAGGCTTGTTTCTCCTTGGGTTAGCTGGTTTGTCCCTCTTCTGTTTAGCAGAACATGTCCCATGCAGATATATAACATGTCCCATTACTAGTGAGCTTCTTGCGGAGATCGGCCGACATTCTATTTCCTCAGGATCAATATCCCGGTAAAGTACACTGACTGCCCCCTCTGGGCAGACATTGGATCTGACTATGCCCTAAAGTTCCTATCTGGGGAACCCCTCTTGGGCATAGGCTTCCTTGTATCTGAGCAAATGGTTCATCATGGCCATTGCTATGGACACTATCTGGGTAGGGCACTTTCCCTATCTATTAAACAAAAAACGGGACAGATAAATCTTAGTACACATATCTATACACGGGCACATATTTACATTAACATTGAGGTTGCTCCAGCTGTCACTCCCAGGAACCTAGTTCTAGAACCTTGGGACTGGCTATATATACCCTGAAAGTGATGTCACTGGCCACAAAGCATACAGTGGGCGTGGCCTCCTTTCTGCCAGGTCACTCTATATCAGGCCTGCACAACTTGTACAGTGAGAAGGGCCGAACTGCTTCATCATCATCCTCATATCTCCCCCAAAAACCCTCATCATCAACCTTTGCGAGACTCCCCATCAATCTCTCATACCCCCATCTCTCCCTCTCACCTATACACATGATACCCCCCTGCACACCACACGCATCCCACCCCCCTGCACCTCACATCTCTCTCCCCCCTGCACCTCACATCTCTCTCCCCCCTGCACCTCACTTCTCTCTCCCCCTTGCACCTCACATCTCTCCCCGTGCCCCTCGAATCTCTCCACCCACCCATTTCAGCAGCCCCCAGCCCATTTCAGCAGCCCCCTGCCCATTTCAGCAGCCCCCAACCCATTTCAGCAGCCCCAGCCCATTTCAGCAGCCCCCTGCCCATTTCAGCCCCCCCTAACCCATTTCAGCAACACCCCAACCCATTTCAGCAGCCCCCCCCAACCCATTTCAGCATGGGGGGGAGCTAGGGTTGCCAGGTGGCTTGTCCAAAAATACTGGACAATGAACACATATAAAAAATACCACCACGCTCCCCAAATACATTTTAAAAATACCCCCACGCCCCCCAAATACATTTAAAAAATACCCCACGCCCCTGAATACATTTTAAAATACCCCCACCTCCACAATACATATAAAATATACCCCCACCTCCACAATACATTTAAAATATACCCCCCCCCTCCCTCTCACCCTGTCCCTCCATCCCTCTCACCCTGTCCCCTCCATCCCTCTCACCCTGTCCCCCCCATCCCTCTCACCCTGTCCCCCCATCCTCTCACCCCATCCTGTCACCATCTCAGCCTGGGCCTCCCATCCTGTCATCATCTCACCCAGGCCCCCCCATCATGTCACCATCTCACCCTGGCTCCCCCCAGCCTCTCACCCTGGCTTCCCCCATCCCCCAATCTGTGTCCTTATCTTAATGCCAGGAAGGATACACTTCTCTGGGCCGCCGGGGTGTGGGCTCCGCGACGCTTTGCTCTGATTGGCTCTCCGCTCCTCCAATCAGGGACAGGCTGCACAGACTCACGAGTGCTCCTCCCGCCCCCGCCTGCAGTCTTAGCACTGCCTGCCCTCGCCGCAAAAATGGTAATACCGGACACATAGGTGTCCGGTATTACCTCTGATTTTATACCGGAGAGGCATCGGAATTACCGACCTGTCCGGGTGAAAACCGGACACCTGGCAACCCTAGGGGGAGCGCGCTGTCACACACTGCTGGAGCGCACTCCTATTGGAGCGCGCTCCTTCCTTCCTTACCAGGGAAAGGGGGTGAAGTGGGGGGGGGGGGGGGGGGTTGGAAGGAGCCGTCGCGGGCCGCTCAGGGTGTCCCGGCGGGCCGCATGTGGCCCGCGGGCCGTATGTTGTGCAGGTCTGCTCTATACCATATGAGAGGAGAGGGGTGTTACTCTTTGTGTGCCCACACAGTTCACCCGTTAAGGCCATTAACCCCTTACACTACGAGTAATTCTAGAGGGGCTACAGTAATAAGTTGCATTCTCTCAATGTAAACCTTTCTACTGAGTTGACCAAATTAATCAGTATTCATTTTTACTTCAGGTAGCAGAAAGAAGCAATAATATATATGGGTGGTCAAAATCACTAAGAGCTATAATGAACTATATCAAGTCAATTACTCATCTATGTTTAAAACCCTGAGGAAGGATTTGGAGAATTAGGAACATATTTTATTTCATGTACAGGTAAAATATATGCAATTAAAATTACTCTCCTTCTGAAAATCCTCTATCTGTTCAGAACTCTCCTCATCCAGCAGGATATATAGGGCCTACAATACTACCTGATGAGCTTTATATGGAATAATCATCAACCCAAAATGAGGCGGATTATCTTGACCCTACCCAGGTCTAAAGGGGGTCGTGCAGTTCCTAGTTTCTGTGAATATTACAGGGCAGATACAATTGCCCAAATGGTCCTGTGGCAATCTAACCCGAACTTCGTCCGCTGGTTGGGTATCTAAATTCATTTTAGCTGGTCAAGCCCCATGGGTTCCTTCATATGGATTCCAAATAAACTAAGAGTATTCACAAATAATATCCCCCCTTCCACGTCTCTATCATTTAATATTTGGGATGCAATAGGAGGGGAAGGAGGCCTGATTTCTCTATATGCTTCCCTTATTTAACAACCCTATGTTTTTCCGGGGTTAATGAGCAAAGATTTCGATTGGTGGATTGCTAATGGTATTAGAAGAGCTAGGTATATACTACAAGATGGACAGGTCAAATAATTAGATCTCTTGAAGCGAAAATTTAAAATCCCCAACTGTGAATTTTATAGATTCCTTGAAATTAGGCATTTCATCCAAAAATCTTTCCCAAAAGGAATAGCCTATTCTAGCACATACTTTGATTACATTTGGAAAAATTCTCCCCATGCTAAGAGCCTGATCTCGTTTATCTATCAAGAACTGTTACCAGAGGATAAGGAAGCACACACACCCTGACAGTGGGAAAATGATCTGGAGCAGACGGTAGACGCAAAGCTATGGAAGGACATATGGGAGGCCACGGCCTCCGTTTTTAGAACTACTCTATTAAAAGAGAATAGTTACAAATTATTATATCGATTGCCCTTAACCCCAGCTAAACTGAATTAAATATATGGCCAGGCATCACCTATGTACTTCAGAGGCTGTGGTTAGATTGGCACCTTCTTACATATATGATGGACATGTCCCAGTATTAAGGCACTTTGGAAACCCATTTTTGACCTGATACATAACATACTGGGGCTATCAATTACTTTAGACCCTTGGGTAGCTCTATTAAACAAGCCAATCCCTGATATACCAAATAAAGCCTCGTGGAAAAAAGCAGCCCTCTGCCTTCAGACGGTTATCAATACAATTTGACAGATTTGAAGTTATGAGATTTTGGCTGCTTTTCTGAAGGACTCGGTCGAGAGATTCCTGGCAGTTTGGGACCCGTGGCTGAATACAATGAATATAGCAGGATTGGACATCAGCCTCTTCACGATGTAACTAATAGTGATTTTGTGAGATTATCCAGCGCAACACAGGTTTAAAACTTGTACCCCTGACGCAAGTCACTGCCATTGTTCGATTTGGTCCTAGGACAGATTGCCTAAAAATGAACTGACAATATTACATAGTAAAGCCAGACTACAGTAACTAATTTGTCCACTTGTCCCGCTCCGATTGTCCGATGTTACAGCAATCTCTGAAGGATCGTCCATTGGTCAAACTTTCGATATTCGGGTCCTGTGTGAACATGCAAATGAGCACACTCCGTGTATCTATTTAATTATCCACAGCTACACATCTTAAAGGTCCCATTAGCTTCAATGAGACATCCCGTCCAAGATGCCAGCTTCCCCCAATTAATTTTTGAAATGATAGAAAGTTAAAGTAGCAGCCCCCTTCCAAAATGATCATTCTCCTACCTTCACAGATCCGGGAGGTCCCGCACTATTCTCCCTTGTTGTAGTTTCTTGGGTAAAAACAACAAGTATGGCCGACAGGGGTCACCAATAGAAAGCCAAAGACTTCGGCTGCCATATTTGACGTTTTTTTGTGAACGCCTACCCGGAGAGCTCCCGGACAAGTATTCTCGATCCTAAGTCAATCTGTGTTTGAAGCTCATTTAAAGAAGTTCACATAGGTTTGCTTTTTTTTTATAACATACAATTACATTTCCTGAATTTCCAACTCTCTTAGTTAAAGCCAACGTGTTCTTGGAAACTTCAACCATTTACAGGTTTACTCGTGTTTTAAAATAGCTTTTCGGCATGTGCCCATGTCAATTATTACACAGTGAAGACCTGTCAGCCAGTGAATTGTATGGCACCTTGAACATGACTAAATCCACTGTATACAGGGTGAAAATATGGGCTCTGCATTCAGAATTCGACATAATATGACATATTCTCCCCTCCCTAAGTCTTCCTTCTGGTACATCTATCCTCCACCAAAATGGCAAAATACTGATATATTGATGCATAGAAATGCATATTAATAATCCCTCTTTTCCTTAAAATATTGTAAAAACAAATAATAATAAATGGTGTCTTTATAAATAAGAGTGGCACCAGCTTTTTTTCAGATGCTTTAGTACATGTGCAGCAGTTAAGGAACTGAAGGGAAGAGATGTTTTTAGAATATTTCTTTGAAGCAGCAATCCCGCCGAAATCATAAATGTATTTTTTTTTTAACATAATTGGAACCAGAGGGCTGAACTGCATTATTTTTAGCTACAGGGCCCCTCTGGTTTTTGCCATAAAAAAGCGTTTTTGATGCCAGCGCGCTCTCATGGAGAAAACAACATGGCCTCCGTTATCGTCAAATAGGAATCCGCAACTGATGACGTTGAAGCTTCCTATTGGCCTGCAGGCGCTGCAAGATTAGGTAGCCATATTGTTTCCCCAGGAGGGAGATTTAACCCTTTTAGTGCACTGTGACGTACCTACTAGGTCATGAGGTCTTTAAATATAATGTAACCATGTATTGTATTTGTAACCCATATTCCCCCCCCCCCCCCCCCCCAGACTCATCTGACATATCTAGGGTGTGTGAGGGCGGATTACATGTACTGGGTGGTGCGTACCTGTGTGGAACAGGAGGGCCTGAGTCTCCCGCGATGGTGTGGGGGATCACAGGACCTGGCTTCTGGGGTATTAGCCTCCATGCTTTGGTGGTGCAGCGCCTCCATCCTCTATACTCCCAGGCATGTGGGATAGGACCTGTATAGAAGAGTGAACCCTGGTCCCAGGGTGGATGCTCCAGAATCACACAAGTCTTTGTTATAAAAGTATTGTCTCTCTTTATTTGTCGGATCAGCGCCTCCAGCAGAAGTGGCGACAAGCAGCCACAACAACAACAGCAATGTCCCGCTTAATCACTCGACCCTCCGCTTTGTACAGATCTTTCCTCCTCTCCTTCCCTCCAAGTTTATCCTCCGACAGGATGGTCTGGACTGGGGCGTCTATACCCCACTGCCCACCTCAGAGGGTATCCTCTGGGTGGGGGATGGATTCTCCCCATCACCCCAGCATTGGGGTGAGGGGCATTGGTCCACCGGATCTATGGTGCTATCAGCTCTACTCAAGGTGGCTGAGTCTCTCCTCTCCTCTCCTTTGCATGCTCCAAGCTCAGACTCTGCTTCAGCACCCGCTCCAGACTCAGCTTCAGCATACCAACTCTCTGCTTCAGCACTAACTAACTCCCCCAGACTCACAGGAGCAGCCCACTAAATAGAGACAGCCCCGCCTATCATGATGTCACCAGACCCCTCCCCTGTGTCTCTGCCTGCACACAGAGTCAGGGGGCCTACCTCCACCAATCAAGTCAGGGCTTAAGGCGGGGAAAACCCATGATCACTACTGGTGCCTGCCCTTAACAGGACTTACCACAGTAGGAAGGAGATAGGTATAGCCGGTGCTGTTTACAGGAGGCTACATATTCATAACTCTGTGCCCAGGACATACTTGAAAACGAGAGGTAACTCTCAATGTATTACTTCCTGGTAAAACATTTTTATAAATAAATAAATAAACTCAGGGTGATGTAGTAGCTCTGTCAAAACAAATGCTCTTTTTGCTGAGGAAGATCCCGTCCTGAGCTCCTATGGATCTGCCCTGATAAGGATCGGAAGGGGGATGACTCTTCCCCTTCCGTCATCAGTAACGGAGCAATTACAAGACCGTTTTGGGGGGGGGGGGTCGATCGCGTGACCGTTTCTGGGGGGGAGCGATCACGCGACTGTTTCTGGGGAGTGATTGGGCCACTGTTTCGGGGGTAGCAGTGGCGCGACCGTTTTGGGGGGAGCGATCGCGCGACCGTTTTGGGGGGAGAGTGATCGGGACACAGGTTCGGAGGGAGCGGTCACGTAATTACGAGTGGCGAAGGGGTCGCGGAGCTCAGGTGCCACGGCCCCTTCGGCACTCAACGGGTCAAACCCATCTTCACCGGCAAGTATCTCTGGAACCGGAGGGGTCCCGGTTCCGCTTCAGAGGAACACCCATTTATATTTTAAAAATTCATTGGAAAAAAATGGTATAGGTGAGATTGCTGCATTAAAGCACACAGAAGATTAACTGCGCTTTAAAAGGTATGGGCAATTTATACATGAGATCAGGTCTAAGACATCTTATTAAACAGGCCGTGTGCACTTTACTTTACTATATAGTAGCAGTCTATGAAAACAAACAGACAGACCCCTGCCATGCAGTGATGTAGTGGTGTTTAAGGTGAATGCCTTTCAAAACTTGTTTGTATTGACATAACATCACGGAAACCCCGTCCATGAAATACTACATAGGATGAATGACATAATTGCAAAGTGTTTAGATAAATTACCAGATACATTTTCTCCACAATTCACTTTTATTTAATTACGTGAATACATCAGACTCGGATACACTAATGTCTCCGTCCCGGCTTTTGATTCATAATGTGATTACGTTGTGAATACACAAGGTTGCCTTTACAACAGGGGTGAAAAAAAACCGACACCCTGATTACATGATTGCATTCAGGATTCTTTTTAAAAAAAAAACCAACAGGCTTTTTTCCTGTTCATTTGTCTTGGGAATGTTCGAGATAAGTCCTTGCACGCACACCTAAGAGAAAGATGCATTGTTGAATCTGGGAACATATTAACACCCTTCCCCCCTCCTCCCCTTCTCTGTCTCCACCAGGATTATGCGGTGCTCCCCATGCAGGGAACATCACTTGTCATTTTAGCAGAGGTGGGGCTGGCCTAATGGGGGGGGGGGGGACTCTAAGCAGGAATATATTAGTGCAGTGGCAGGAAAACTCAGATAATGAAAGGATCACAGGTGCTAGTCTCACATACCCCCAGTGGCATCATGTGACCATTTCCCCAGAGTTACAAGTTTAAATGCTTTAAAGAGGCAATCCAAGCATGCAATTTTTTTTTTCATTTTTACCATAGGATTGAAACAGGGGAGGGTCTCCGGAGCTGAACCCCATTTATTTCTGCTCCGGGTACTTCATACTTCCGGAGATATCGACCTCCGTAGGGGGTGCCGGTAGCTGCTCCGCTCGGCTAGCAGGGTTCATGTAATGGCGGAGTTTGGACGCTCCCGCGTGCTGCGGGCCAATGGGAAGCCGTGACATCATCCGGTGCGGCTGCCTATTGGCTCGCATGACGCAGGAGCTTTAAACTTTGCTGAGATACCTGCTCCCTCTTCGGAAGTCTGTATCACAGGAAGCAGGGGGTCCCCAGAGCTGAAATGAATGGGGGTTCATCTCCAGTGACCTCCTGCTTCAAACCTATGTTAAAAATAACAGGGGGGGGGGGATGTCCCCAGAGTTAGAAATAACACTACCCTACTCCGCAGTCACCTTTGCGCCTCCTCCTAGTCAACAAAAAGTGGGGAGCAAGGGGAACAGCTGATTTAACTATCATTATTTGTAATGTCTCATTTTTGTTAACTCATTTTCTCAACATTGTTCATTGTTTATCTTACTTGTATTCTAACACTCATTTCATATTTAGGTTTAAAAGGGAATAAATGAGGAGGTTGTTAAGATGCCCTTTAGTGCAGCAGCAACAGCAACAGCGTTCTTCATACATGAAAAAGTGTGTATAGGGCTTTTGAAACCTCGCCACTGGCGGATTTTCCCGAAACAGCAATAAAAGGTTATCATTTAATGTTACACATGTCACAGATCGGATTGTCAAGGGGCTGCAGGTAACCCTTGTAGCATCAGATCCAAACCATGTAACTGGAGTCTACAGCCCTAATATACACCTTGTGCTGTGCTGGCACAGAGGTTAAATAAACACACAAGTGAAGAGACCTGCAGCATATTGCTTTGTGTCTACAACATGCCCTTCCATTGCAGAATCTGGAGCCCTTCATTTGGTTAACATTACACATATTTACAACGTGTCGTTCATCACAAAGGCAAATAATGTTTAATGATAAAAAAATAATAATCACTGTAAATAGTAATCTCATTTAACGGCTTGCATTGCAGGTCTGTCCCTGAAGTGCTTAACGAAGCTATTTAATTAAAATAACCTTTTCAGTACCATTACATTAAGGGACCCCTCTGATGCAAGGGGGGGCTTTTGTTTTAAAAGCACTCCAATCAGCAACAAATACAACAATATATGACATAATAAAAACACCCTTGATTTTATTGAATGAAACGAATCATCTCAGTGCTATGCTTTCTGGTGCTGAAGGAGTTAAACATAAAAAAAAATCACCACATCAGCAACAAATGTCACATATAATTTAAAAAAAATTATATTAAAAATAATAAAGATACAATACTTCTGTTAACAAATACAAATATTATAATTCCTGTTAATAGGTTTTCTTGGGGGCACTGGGTGGTTTAATTGACATATTTCTGTGTTATGACATCATGTTTTTTTTTGTTTTTTTAATTATTATTCATTTTCCTCCTTTATCTATTGGGCGAGGGGGGTGCAAGAGCCAGAACTGCTCAGCAGGAGTCTACATAACGTCAGAGAAAGGGGTGTGCTGACACACAGGGAGACAGAGAGGTGCATAGAAGGAGAGCAGGAAGCAGTGTGGGATGGATAGGGGCTGGAGGAGGGGAGGCGAGAGGCTGGAGGAGGGGAGGAGAGAGGCTGGAGGGGGGCTGGAAGAGGGGAGGAGAGGGGCTGGAGGAGGGGAGGAGAGGGGCTGGAGGAGGGGAGGAGAAGGGCTGGAGGAGGGGAGGGGCTGGAGGAGGGGAGGGGAGGAGAGAGGCTGGAGGAGGGGAGGAGAGAGGCTGGAGGAGGGGAGGAGAGAGGCTGGAGGAGGGGAGGAGAGAGGCTGGCAGTCTGACTGGCTGAGCCTGGCTGTCTGGCTTCTTGTCACCGCCTGCGTCAGAAGCCCAGGAGTTTTCCACGGACGGAAAAGGCTTGTGCCCGTGATGAGCAGGAATCAGAGCAGCAGCAGCAGCAGGAGGAGCTGTGTGCGCGCAGCGCCCGCTCACCCCTAGCACATCCCCCCGCACATCCCCCTGCAAGCAGCAGCCTGTCTAGACTATGCGAGGATAACTTAACAAGGGGCTCTCTCTCCCCCCCCGCGGCTGCTGCTGCTCCCCCTTTTATACCGCATCACTGATGATCTGCCAGAGGACACAGGGGAAGGTAAGTGTGCGATCTCTTGCTTCTACCTTATGTGAGCAGCACCAGAAGAAAGGAGTGATAGCGGAATGTGCCGGGAGATGGAGGAAAGGGGGACAGGGAAGCCGTGCTGAGGGGGGACAGGGACGCCGTACTGGGGGGGGGGGGGGGGACAGGGAAGCCGTGCTGGGGGGGACTGGTATTGGGAAGAAAAGAGGACTTTTGATATTGAATGCTTTGCGTGCTGATGGCTGTGTGAGTGAATGGCTGTGAGTGTGTATGGCTGTGAGTGTATGGCATACAGAGGCTTGGGTTAGACCGTAGCTTTATAGCGATGATTGTTACTTTGTAGCGATAGCAGCCGGTGTATGTGAGTCTGAGTAACTAGCGCTGGTAAGTGAGCTCATTGCACCCCCTGCAGTTAGCAGCTGGTAACTACAATCAGAGCTGGCGTCTTTCCTACTTTATAGCTTCTATTAAGGGGGTCTCTGTACACAGTGTAGCAAGGAGTGTCTGTACATTATATCAAGGGGGTCTCTGTACACAGTGTTTCAGGGGGTGTCTGTACAGTATATCAAGTGGGTCTCTGTACACAGTGTAGCAGGGAGTGTCTGTACAGTATATCAAGTGGGTCTCTGTACACAGTGTAGCAGGGAGTGTCTGTACAGTATATCAAGGGGGTCTCTGTACACAGTGTATCAGGGGGTGTCTGTACAGTATATCAAGTGGGTCTATGTACACAGTGTAGCAGGGGTTGTCTGTACAGTATATCAAGGGGGTCTCTGTACACCGCGTATCAGGGAGTGTCTACAGTAAGGGGGTTTCTGTACAACTCTGTAGCTGAAATTCACTTTTTCCCCCCCTCGTTTGGTTGTATCGATGTGTAATGAAGTATATTACATTGGCAGACAACAGGTCTGGGTGTTTGGTATATTTGTTTGTGTTGGCTTCTCTTTAGCTCTATGTTTAATGATATTTGGATATGGTAATTTGTGACTTGGTTGTGTTCTGTTTAATTTGTAGTTGGGATTAACTTGTGTGTGTGTGTGTGTGTGTGTGTGTGTATCAGTACCGTGTTAGCCGAGCTTCAATAATCAAAAAATAAATGGATGATACCGTTCTGTGGCTAACACAATGCATTTATTTGTGTGTGTTAACAACAGTGTGTGTGTATATATGTATATATATATATGTATATGTGTTATTGTGTGTGTGTATATAATATATATATATATATATATACACACACACACACACACACACACACACACACACACACACACACACACACATATATTCTTGTTTTTGGTTATGTTGTGTTTTGAAGTGTTGTTGGGTTTGTGTCCTGCTGATAAGAGGTGCCACTGTACACCAGATAGTAAGTCGTGGGTTAAAAGCTCCCTCCTCCTCTTGAACATTTAGCACTGCCATATAAAATGTACTGAATTGTATATTTATTGCAATGCTAACCCACTGAGTGGAGTGTATTACTATCTTTTACCACAGCAGTGGGATTCGTGACATAGATCACCCCGGGGGGGGGGAGGGGGGGTCACACGTGAACTGTGTTTCTAGTCACTGCTGTGTTCCAAAGAATAAATAATAAAAACTTTTTAGAGATAATGTATTATACATATTAATAACCAGTAGTGTGTATATAAATGTATCACCGCGGAGAAAAGTTTGTTTTGATGCACTGTTGGGTCATGATTAAGAAATGGTTTCCTAGTTGACGCAGGTTATTATCCCGTGACGTTTACTCCAGCAGACATTTTTGTGACAGCAGGAAAAATGACACAGCGTGACTCAGAATTTGATATCTTGGCAATCGCGTTCTTTACGTCACGCTTGCTCCAGAGTTTTGTGGCTAAATCACGCTCCAAATGTCTGGTGGAATGTGTGCGCCTTTTTTAAAATTATTTATTATTATATAAAAACCTCCAGCTTTTTGTGCTGTGGTATGTTGGATTTAATTTGCAGACGTTTTCAAGGTTAGGTTGCGTTTATTAGACAAACCATTTATGTCTTTGAAAAGCCATGTTGCTAAATGATCGCTTTCAAAAAAAATAACGTGGTGTTTTTTTTATGGAGAGAATGAATCTGTAGAAAACAGTTCAGCATAAGTTCTTTAATAAACCTGTCTCCTAGTCTGTGAGATAATGATCTGCTTTCTGGCTGCTGGAGTCACACTGGGAATGTCTCTGCAGAAGAGAGAGTACACACATTGTGTGAGAGCGCACACAGTGCCCCAGGCCATTAACCCATTCCCCACTCCAGATTATGGCAAGCTAGTCCTGCTATGATTCATTTGATAATGTCTGCTGCAGTACTGAGTATTACTTCATATTGCCGGCTATTTAAAGCTTTCATTTGAAGAAAGAAGCAATGGAGAATTGTTGGGTGTATACTGTTGATGTCCACTGACAGCATTTTGCATTCTTTAATCTCCCCCTTCAAACATCAATAGATAACCATCCGAAGGTGGCAGCCTCTTGTTGGCTATTGTGTCGTAAGAAGAGTAATGTACAGTACATGGCGCACCTGGTTGGAGCTACTTTAAGAAGTGTCATCTAGTCTTCTATATTTATTGCACGTTGGGTCGGTGTCCATCATGCTATTTTGGCCACTGGTCTCGCAAATGGACTAGACCACATTTCTCCAGCTCCTGTGCATGCAAAGCTAATGCTTTTTGCCCAAACATACACAAATATACACACACACACTCTTCCCCACCACAACCACCCCCCTATTGGCGTCTGCTCCTTCCCCACCCCCACATACTTCTTTACCCTTCATTGTGTTCAGTGGGAAATGCTGTTATCTCTAAAGAGAAGTATTGAGGCTAGAACTGAATATCATTATTCAGTATTCTGTAGTACACTCGTTTTCAGTAGAGGAGAGGGGAGTCTTCCTTGCCAAAGGGTCCTGCAGCACATAACTCTGTGATGCGCCATCAATGAATGAACAATAAGATGCAATATTTAATTTCTCTCCTATTCCAGGTCCCTCTGGCTCTGATTTTGTAGTTTGTGAGCATTATTGCCAATAGGAGACACTCGCTCATTGTTTTAGCAACAGTTGATAGAGGACATTGTTTTCCATTCTGTCATGCAATCTTCACACATCCCTCCTACAGGCTCCTAGGATTTAAGGGTTTGCTTGGTGGGATTTGGCTTCGGTACCAATGACTCACAGAACAGGCTGACCTGTTTGTTCCCTTGTGTGTTTCTACACAAATAGCTCTGTTACACAATTCCGGAATATGTAGACACCTACAAATGAAACTGAATGTTTGTTTTCCTAAACCGCTTTCATGCATGCATTTGGCTGGGCATTAGCCCAATACGAATTGTAGGCGTACGGCTGCCAATGTCTTTACTTGGTTCAATATATATTTGTTTAAAGCCGCAATCCTGTCCCAAATGGATATTGGCATTTTTTTTTTTTTTTAATTTCTTACCTGAGCCAGGGGTCCCCCGGACCCTTTCCATGGCCACCCCCGAGTCCCAGACACCCTGGCTCCCCAGGTTTTGACAGATATGGCCGATGAGCCCCCAAAGGAAAGCCGCTGTGTCCTCTTTACTACTAGCCACCGAGCCCTGACACTGCCACCAGCTTGTGTTCTGGACGGCACATATTCTGTCCCCCGGTGCTGGAGCTCAGAAACCAAGGGGGCCCCCAAAGATGTTGGAGCTTTGGTGTAGGTAACATTACAAATAAATGAGTAGCGCAGAATGTCGCTTTTTTAGCCACCGATTTTTATGGTTCTGTTACAGCGGCACCTACTGGTGAGAGCGCAGTACAGCAGCACAGTGGTTGCCAGATGACACTTTTTTTTTTTTTTTTTTTGCTTTGTGTGAGAACGGCTCGAACCAGTTTTTCTCACCTTACTAGATGAACCACTCTCCTTATCCCAAATCAACTCCCAACAGGAGGCTATTACAGTGTGTTATGTAACTGATATGGCAATTACCTAGGAATAGTAATGCAATACTTTGATCTATGATTATTCTTCAATAATACGAAGTATTTGAAGTGTACGGGCAAGTCGTGTTTTCAATGGTGTAACATACTGCAGCCAGGTTGACGGTTGAGGATGGTTGTACTGTCCTGTCAACTAGCACCAGTGTGATAATGATCCAGTTCTGGTTTTGTATTCCTATTTTGGTATGTATATATATATATATATCTATCTATCTATCTATCTATCTATCTATCTATCTATCTATCTATCTATATATCTCTATATATATATATCTGAGGCTATAGGGCTGAATATTTATTGTATTGTTGTCTGTTATGCGGATAGATCCTGTTTCACAACATTCTACCTCCTGTATTTGCATCTCGACCCCCCCCTCTGCGGCACACCGCTGCTACATGTGTGTGTCTTGCTTTCTGTAAACAGATATGTCTTACTTTCAAAAAGGAAGACCTTTTCCAGCAACTTCTCACCCTCTGCTGTTATGGCAGCCTGCATTGAATTGCTTTGAGACATTACCAAGGATTCTGGGTAGTGACTTACAAATAGGTGGGCGTGTCGCATTTCACGTCCTGAACGCACTCTGTGTGTTTATCATTGCTATCCATTATTTAGGAGGAAGATAAGGAATCAATTGGCACACTCGACACTTTTGTCTTTTTTTTTTTTTTTTTTTGTTTTTTTGTGGAGCTCATCATTTTTAAATCAAGGGCAGCCAACTCCAGTCAATGGCCAATAAACAGGTCAGGTTTTCAGGATCTCCCTGATTCAGCACAGGTAGCTCAGTCTTTGACTGAGCAACATGTGCTGAAGCGGGGAGATCCTTAAAACCTGATCTGTTGGTGGCCATTGAGGACTGCTGTTGGCCACCCCTGGTTTAGGTGGCCACTGATCTATGGATGGTGTAAATGGTAAAGATTGGTTATATTTGCAATGTGTTTTTGTGCATCGGAGCAAATAAGGCTGTACACACAATCGCAATGTCTCGGTGCAGAGCGAGAGACAGAAATACAAGCTTACATATGCATAGGAATTCTCAGTGGGACACTTCTAGTTTGGGCACATTGTCAGAATCCTGCTGAATATGTTTACTGTTGCTGTCTAGTCAAAAGGTGGCTAGTTCAACTCACATTCCGTACATTGCGCTGCTGTATACGGGCAATACAAGAACATGAAAGGCCCACCCCCACCCACACACCTTAACACAATTACACACGCCCGTTATCAATGTTCTTCTAGTCTCATAGGTCCTCCTTTTTTCCTATTGTTTTATGTCTGGAGCGCTTATTCCCATTGTATTATAATATTACAATGGAAACCACGTGTGTTGAAAAGTGCTATATAAATAAAGACAGGCAGATATCTAGATTGAATGTTTGTTCTTGAGGGGGTAAGAGGTGTAGTCCCCCCTTTAGGAACAAAATTAAAGCAATGGCGGTATGTTTGAAATGGAAATAAAATACATTTGAAAAGTTTCAAGAAAATAAGACCCATTCCCCCATCCAAACCCCCCCCCCCCCCCGAGTTTGCTTTACTACCCTTATTTCTGCCACATCTCTCTGACTTTTTTTAAAATCAGATTATTTTAGTGGCGGATGAAAAAACATTGAGACAGTCTCCCACCCCTCAGATTTCATAGTACCAGATGTATGGAAAGGTGTCAGACTAACACTGTTGCTGCAACACGTTCTGATTTGCCGTTGTTTTTTTGTTTTGTTTTTCCCTGACCACCTAGGTCATGGGTGCCAACTCCCCAGGCCTCAAGGGCACCAACAGGTCAGGCTTTCAGGATACCCTGCTTCAGCACACACGGCTCAATCTGAGCCACGTGTCTGAAGCAGAGATTCCTGAAAACCTGACCTGTTGGTGGCCCTTGAGGACTGGAGTTGCCCACCCCTGACCTACTGTATCCAGTAATAGGTTTAAAGCACGTCTTTGTTCGTTTTTGTTGGTTTTTATGTGACACTGCCCCTTTAACATTTCCCCCCCCCCCTTCCCTATTTAGTGGGTGTGGGGGTGCCTGGCTGGAATTCCTGCGGGCTTGGTCCATCGCCTCTTTCTTGTACTTGTTCAGAAAGCTGTTTTCAGTAAAATAGATGTGTAAGGTGCCCGAGCCAAGAACAGAATGTCTTTTTTGGCAGCGACGAGGGAGGCAGATAATTTTATTTCGGGTTCTTTAAAAAAAAAAAAAAAAGAGAGAGAAGTTAAATAGCCCTTTTTGTGTGTAGCAGAAAGTTGGAATTTTAACACTTTTTTTTTTCCCTTCTACTTTGCTGTTTCTAGAGGGATTTTTTTTTTTTTAACTGGCTGTTTGGATTTCTTTATTATTGTTATTATTTTTAAAGTATGAAAACGTCTCTGTCTGTCTCTGTGTGTGTCTGTCTCCTGTCTCTCTGTGTGTCAGCCTCTGTCCGTGTCCTGTGTATATATACTGTACTGCGCTATTTTTATTGTGTGTTTTATATGTTGAATATAAACACATTGTAAATAGTGCCTAAATAATGATTTTGTGTATAACACATGAGTCTGCTGTAATATGAGTGAATACATTTTACAATCTTTCCAAATGACTGTCCCCCTCCCACACCCCCCCCCCTTTCCCCATGCAGCTTTGCAGGAGTATTGAATTTTAAATAGCAACTTGAACTGCTGTAAACTCTGTGTGGCTGTTTTTCTTTAAGGTGACCGCGTCCTCGGGTGACCCTTTCACACCAGCTCCAGTGACAGCCGTTTGCCACAAGGTTTCACACTAGGTACCAGCGTTTCAAGTAAAGCGGCGTTACAGCGCGCTCTATTTAGTGCAATCCAGAGCCACTTCATAAAACATCTGGCAGCAATTACTATACATAATTCAGTGGGAAACAATTGCAAAGCTGCATGTGAAACCGTGCAGCTCTGACTATACATTTGGGGAATTTGTAAGGTCAGATGCACTGACCTGATAAGTTCAGTGTAAAGTTGTTTTCCCCTCTCCCCCCTCCCACACAAAATCTTTCGATGTACTGTGGTACACAAGGTGTTACGTGTGTTACGTGTGTTACGTGTGTTACGTGTGTTACGTGTGTTACGTGTGTTACGTGTGTTACGTGTGTTACGTGTGTTACGTGTGTTACGTGTGTTACGTGTGTTGCGGCAGATCTGAAGAAAAACTCAATCTATCTTTATTGTTCACAAGATTTAAAGGAGCAGTCCTGCTTTTGTTTGGTTTTTTTATTTAATTTTAACACTCTGCCCCCGCGCTACTACAATATGGCAGGTTTAAATAGTCCGAGGCTGCACACCACCAGTGCTGAAGCAGGGATATCCTGAAAACCTGGCCTGTCGGTGGCCCTTGGGGACTGGAGTTGGCCACCCAAGATGTAGTATGAGCTAAATAAAATAAGCTTGTCTCCCAAACTATGCCCCCCCCCCCGTGATAAACGCAGCCTCGCTGCACACACTGAATCTAGCGTGGCGATGGAGCACTGTGTTTTATTGCAATACATCGCCTCTGTCTACTTGTACATCGCTCATCTGGCATTTACGTCGACAAGCGTTTTTTTTTCTTTCTTGGCAGGGCCTTCAAAACCTTTTTGACACCGGGATCTGCGCACAATTCCCTCTCGGGCTAGTTTAGCATCCATGTAACTGACCTTCCAGAGCATGTTATTGTGCGCACAGTTTGATATCTCTCGGGCTGTAATAAGCTTGTCCGTGTGGTGCAGTAGAGCAAGCAGATCTATAAATTACACTGCATGAACTCTTGAACTGTGCCCTGTGTCAACATAAGTGGTTTGAACTGGGAGGTATATGTGTGTGTTTCCACTTTTTTTTTTGCAATTTAGCTGCTCCTCACGTTCCTGCAGAAGCAACATTTTGGTGTGAAAATAGCAGAAAAGCAGCAAGAGCCGATAGTCTGCTGGATCTTTTTTTTTTGTTTCAATTCTGAAAACGCTAGAAAAATAACTTGACTGGTCCTTTTTTTTAATGCACCATTAAATCCAGATGTGGCCAATGTTAGTGCACCCGTTAACGCATCCAAAACAATGCGTTAAATGACCCCCAGCGGTGCGTCATATGTCTGCATTTGCTTCTGTCGCGTCAGACCCAGCGTTAAAGGCTAGTAAATTATATTGATATCTGAACTGTTAATGTGCAAAATCAGAAATTATTAAGTTATAATTATTATTTAATACCAATTTTGAGTGCAACATTTCTTGTTTTCTACAAAGTCTCTTACATAAAGGTAAATTAAAAAAAAAAATTAGAGCCTGAATTTAATATCAGGGCTTAAATAAAGTAAAATAATGTGATTAATGGGCATATTGCAGGATATCATATTGACTGTCCGTGGTTAATATGATGCCACTGACGTGGTCGAATTTATAAGCTGTAGATACGCTCGCTCAGTGATGTGTTTGTAGCTATGAACAGGTTAACAGAACGTAAATGTTACAATTGACAGCCCAGGCTATTGAGGTATTGTACGCAAATGGCTGTGCACTATACATTAGACATGAATAACATGGCCCTTGTCTCGCATAACAAGGTTGTAAATAATTAACCAGCTTATTGCAGCTGTACTCTGCCAATATAGCACAGGCTCCGTTTTAATCGCCACATCAGTGCATTCTGGCAAGTGAAAAAGTTTCTGTTTAATGATTCCTGCCATGTTTGACGCCGGATATTTTTGATATTTAATACTGTTAATGGACAAAGTGAAGTACATTTTAAAAGCTCCTCTAAATTGCAAATATTAGCTTGTCTGGGTTGGAGTATATGGCACATGGTGTTTGGTATTGCATCTGTCTTGGCCTACCCTATTGAGATTGTAAGCTCTTGGAAGAGAATCCCTTTGAAGGCCGTTTGCCTAAATGTCTGGGGCACGTAACCTGCAATATGGATATCAGTGCTGTGCAATATATTGACCTCTTATTCTGCAGTGAAGGGGTCAATATCTTTTAGCCCCACTTTCAACCTTTTTATATATCTCAACTCTGATCTCGCATTACACACCCACTCGTTTGTCTCTTATGCTCGACCCAAGATTGTCTCATCTTTGCACCTATTACCTCTAAAGCCCTCTCCCATCCTATATACCTCGGTAATCTCTCCGGAGATCTGGAAAGCTCTGCCACTCGATCGTCAAACCCCTTCACTCCCCACATTCGAAGCCCGTCTGAAAATCCACCTCCTTTAAAAGAAGCATCTCGTTACCGGTTTTCCCGCCTCTGCTACGAACGCCAGATGCACTTGACCGTCCGGCCTGCACTTCTAACAATGCGCTTTTATTCCTAATGTGTCTGGAAACCTCCCAACATAACACTTTAGCGCCTTCGCACGCACTTCTAGTAGAAGCGACGCGTCGGCTTGATCGCTGGAAGCCAATTCGATTAGATTTTTCCAGCGACAGCCTAAGGCCTCGGTCATGGTCAGCGCTTAGACGCTGAGGCGCGCTTACACGTACCAATGAGCCCCTGCAGCCGCAATGAGAGCGACTTTAGCAGGGGCCCCTGCACGCTTCCGCAAGCGTGCGGAAGTGTGGGTCTTATGAAAATTTTTGTCTCAAGCGCTCACGGGAGCGCAGGGCCGGTCACGTGAGTGGTTCGCCCAATGCAGAGCAAGTAAATTTGATTTTGCCACTCGCAAGCGTGGCAACCTAGCTGGCCACAAATTGCCCGGCCAAGCAGGGTGCAGCGTATGAGCACCAGCGCGCCTGCCTGGCCGCAGCCTCGGCCAAGGTACTTGCTTGCTGGCGGAGGCGCGCTGAGGCTTTAGTAGAGGCTCGCCTACGCTTCCGCAAGCGCGCGTAAGCGTAGGTCTTAGGGAAATGTAAAATTTCCCCGCTTGCCGGAGCGCAGGGCCGGTCACGTGAGCGGTTCACCCAATGAGGGCGAACCAGCTCCGTGACGTCGCTGGCCCGCCCCCTGACGGCGCGCAGAGAGAGCTCGCAAGGCCAGGGAAAGCACCCGCTTTCCCTGAGCCTCAGCACGCCAACGGAGAGCTTGGCCGAGGCCTCAGTCACTCAACCCATTCCGTACCATTACAATCTCATAGTTCTGCTCAATGCAGTAACTTGGGTCAGAATGCCTAACTAAGCAAAGCCTCGGCAGATTGCTGTTATCAGCCATGTAAATACTTCTTCCTCCCAAACACGAGTGACGACAGCAGACTACACTCTTGGCATCTACAAAGAGGTTTCTCAACTTCCAGCCCCACGCTTTTGTGGGTCATAATTTGTAGGCGATCACGTCCCCTACGATAAACGTGAACACGCAGAGAACGGAGTCGCCCCGAGTCATCTTTCAAACGAACTCCTTTTGCTGTGGTGACTGGTTATGCCACCTACATACAGCTAATATTAAACTGTTACCTTGCAAGAGTTACTTGCATTTTAAAGCAGGAGGCTCCCGTATGATTCTGAAACGTGTGTGTGTGTGTGTGTGTGTGTGTGTATCTCCCACCTTACTTTTTGTATGCTGTAGCAGTGAAATTTTGTTGTACTTAAAGTAATTGTATAAAACTACACCTATTGATTGCATGTTATTTACGGTTTAGCTGTGATTTACATAGCCTGTAGATGGATCACATGGATTTATATTATCTCGGGAGAACCCCAAAGTAAATAATTGGAGACGAGTCTGTTTGCTTACACTCTTATAAATAATTCATAAATCTTGGGGGGGGAAAAGTGCTTAACCTTCCATTTTTGTTTCTTTTATAAAATATTGCTGGTTTCTGTTTCATGGGGGAGGAATATAAAAAAAAAAAAAAAACCTGTAACTAGGCCTTGCCGATCTCTAGCAGCAGACGAGGGTTTGGCAGGTTTGCCTTCTAACTGCACATATACATGTGAAAAGAGTTTATTTGTGACTACTGCGGATAACCTAATCTGAGATCCTGGTCTGGATGCAAAATGACGATGTCTTTGTTGTTTAATCGCTTTTATTGATGTGTCTCTGGGCTAAGGGAATCCAGGGGAAATGGATGCAATTTCTTGCAACTGATGTGTTTTTTTATTTAATGATATCCTCAGACTGTGTTTCCTAGGGAATTACAACATGGAAATCATGCGAGAAACTGATTCTCTGAGGACCTAGATAGTATATATCTATATATCGGTAAATTAGCTTGGTGAATCTCAACGGCAAGTGACCGAGAAGGCAGCTGTATGTATGTATGTATGTATGTATGTATGCATGTTAAACATTTTTCCTTTTTTTATTCTTTAGGTCTGTGAAAAATCCACAGCGACCATGAGTGGGGTGTTAAAAAGGAAGTACGAGGCACTGGCCGACGACTCCACTTACTCGTCATCCTCCTGCTCCCCGTCTTCGTCCGTGACCTGCTCGGGGAGCGAGTCCGATGAGGAAAACACCATTGACACCAAGCTGTTCATCAAGGATTTCACACGTAAGTGGCTTTCCCAAACTTTGTGTTTTACGTTTACTATAATCCGGAGCTGAATCCCATTAATTTCTGCTCTGGGGACCCCTTGCTTCTGGAGATACTAACCATGACTGAGCCACTGATTTGAGCTACTTGTGCTGAAGCAGGGATATCCTGAAAACCTGACACTGTTGGTGGCCCTTGAGGACTGTAGTTGGCCACTTTCTGGCAGAGTCAGATCACTGCAAATAACGGCCAGGATTATTAGCACACATTTATTTTGGAGTAAGTCGGCAGGTATAGGAAGGACCAATTAAATTGCAAGCTCTCCGGAGCAGGGATTTCCTTTCCTATTGTCTGAATTTGTTGCACTTATTGCATTCTAATTCCCTGTATTGTATCCCTCTGTTGCAAAGCGCCGCATACACTGTTGTGAAAGGAAAATAATATATACATGCACACTCCTTATCTTATCAGTAGCTGCACATGTTTCCCTAACGACTTGCTGTGGCACCAGGAATTGCAGGGTCAAGCAATAGTGTGAAACCACTTGCGATGTAGTGATCCCGTGTGTTGTTTTTGGGACATGAACAAGATCGTCGTAGGAATATCCGTTGCATGTCTGCGATTTCCACAGGATCTTGTTATCCCCCCTCCCCTCTCCCCCAACACGTGAATTTCGTCTTCTACCGAGGTAGCTGTAGACCTCTCCTCCCTCGAGGGGTTAACTTTGGCTGCTTTGAGAACCTGTTTCTTAAGTAAATAGGGCAGATGGCCAGCAACACGACCCATTAGTGACACATTAGTGACGTTCGTGCTGCCGCTGTACAGTACAACCTTGTTTTGTTTTCCTAGCCGCTATCAATTTAGACGCTGGAAAAAAAGTTCTGCTGAATACAAATGAATATTCCATGTTATGGCTCCTGCCAGGGTAGCTGAACGCCATGTACAAAGGCCTTGCTATAACCTAGAATTCACTAGCCGAGCACATTAGAAGAATAATTGCTTGTTTTTAATGGGATTCATGCTGGTGAGTTGCCGGTTTGCTGCAAGGCTAGTGCTAAGATCTAAATCTGCTTGTATGCACAGAAAGGGAGCTCTAATGCTTATTAAGAGGCACTTGCTATGCTTTAAAATGCTGTAATACGCACTTCTGATCCATGTGCGTTTTTCTGTCAGTACTGGAAAGGTAAACTATTTATGGGGTTTCTTTTCTTGGCTTCAGACAGCAGTCATTGGTATGTGCATGCTTTTGTGGCAGCCATTTTTAGCTATCCCCTGTGGTTATATATATATATATTATTACATCATAATATATATTTATTATAATATATATTTAATTATTATCAGTGTGTGTGTGTGTGTGTGTGTTACTTTTAATATTTTCAATGTAAGCAAAAATGTTTTTTTGCCGCATTTTTAACAATATTTATCCAATGCCTTTTGGTGATCAGACTGTTTTGTCTTGTTCTTGGTTTGCAACATAATTACAAAGCCATCATTTAACCAAACGGATACACATAAGTATGCATGAATCCAGTATTCCCAGAGTAGTGCATATCATCTTCATTTGTCACCAGATATGAACAAGTAAAACAGTTACTTTTTTAAAAGGTATCTGAATCTTTCCAAAGAAGCCAGTTATACTAAGCGGGTAATTCAACCATAATCCAAAAATCCCCATTCAAACCACTGGGGTATTTTCGGTTACCACTTTGCAGTGTATCGGATAACCCCCAAGTTGCTTATAAAAACATTTGACCTGCTCCGTTGAAATGCCCCTTTAATGGGTCATTGTGTAAATGGCTGCATTTGCCCGATTCGAGTCACCAGCTAATGATTCTCCCATCTGCAGCTGTTTTGCTGTGTGACTGCACAGTGTGCTTTAAATAAGCAGCATAGTTTCCATAGTTGCCAGAATCAAGTTTCCCACTTTTCAGTACCTGAAGAAACCCTTTTTACGCTCCTTCCCTTTTTTGCTTGAAGAACCTGTATCAGGAGAGCCAACTCCCAGCCACCAACAGGTCAGGTTTGAAGGATATCCCTGCTTCAGCACAGGGGGCTCAGTCGAAGAATGGGGAAAAGCCGCCTGGGTGACATAAAAAGGAAAATGTTAGAGTGTAGATGGATGAATACTGAACAACATCATTCATATTATTATTATTAATATTGTGGGCGTGTGAAAGGCTCAATAAAATGGATGTTCTATTTCGTTATGGAAAGTTGAAAAGGGTCAATAAAAAAAAAGCAATGTTATTAAATATTATTAGATATATAGATATCATAATTATTTGAACCGCAGTATTCCCTGGAGAGAGAGCTCTCCTCCAAGGAATCCCTGGTTGCTGAGATAATGAGAAGCTCCCTTAAAATTCTTCTTCTCTGGGACAGACCGTATGGCCAATGAGGTCAGCCTCACCCTGGTTTGCCAATAAAAAGCTGTGACATCATTGCAGCTTGCGATTGGGTGAGCCTGCAGCAATATACAACGTGTATGTATGTGATTTCTTCTCTTCCCCGGGGTGTGCTGCTGCAATGTATTCTCACCCTAATGAAATGAGTGTATCCAATTAGCTACACTATTAACATTTTATTTATTTTATTTTTTTCAGCCACGTCCATTTTAAAGAAGGCGAAACGCATTAAGAAGAACAACGTGGAGTTTGACCGAGTGACGGTGTTTTACTTCCCGCGATGCCAGGGGTTTACCAGCGTGCCGAGCCGCGGGGGCTGCACCCTGGGAATGCAGCGCACGCACAGCTCCTGCCGCCACTTCACCCTTGCAGAGTTTTCCAGGGAGCAGCTGAAGTTTCGGAGGGAGAAACTGAAGGAACGATTAAAAGAGGAGAAACTGCAGTCCTTGAGGTGTAAGGTATGTGATCGTTATATAGGTGAAGCGGGAGGTGTGTGTGTGGTGTGTGTATTTTAATATAATGTATTACATTATATTTATATATTGGATATGTAATTCTGAGCAGATACAAAATAGCGAAGGGTAGAATTATTTTCACATTTTGTAGTTGGAGAATCTAATTCAGATGGACAATCACCCTGAAAACGGCATGGGGGAGATATAGATATACTGTATATCTTTTGCAAATTAAGTGTACTCAAAACATAGCCGCATAGTTTAGTTAGTAAGCTTCCTGGGACAGGGGTTTAGTTTCCTATTGCCTGATTTTGTATGTTGCACTTATTGTAGTATAAGCACTCCGTGAGAGTGGAGTATTGTATGCTTTGCAATATGTTGCAGACCCCTCTTATTAAAATACTACAGCAAACTGTGTAAAAAAAAAAATATATATATATATATCATTTTCATTTTAAAGCTTCACACAAGTAAATACATTAACCCTTTGTGCTGGGCTTTGCGGTAGCAATGACTTCATTATCATTAGCTATGACAAACCTTTTCAGAGCCAGCCCAAACCTAGAACTGGTCACTGTACAATGTACTACAGCCTCTCTGGGCCTGTAAGGATTTGACGCATTGTTCATTGTACAAGCGATATAAAGCACATGTAAAAAGATTGGCTGGGATTGCACAGGAAATCCCTTCCTTCCCTTCTCTTCCCTTTATGGTAATAAACACAATGCCATTCATTACAAAACTCTGGTCTATACAAATAATACACAGACGTTCTACAAATCGAAACATTTCTCTTAGACAGCAAAACCATTTGATAAGTGTGAAAATAGCACTCGCAGCATTAGATATGTACATCTGCAACAGAGGTTCAGCAATGTTAAACGGTGTTTATTTATGCCGCTCTTGCTGTGTGTGCGCTTGTGTTTTATTTTCTGTTTAATGATTGGTAATTAGAACACTTTTTTTTTTTTTTTGGTATGTTTTGGAAATGAAGTTTCTGTTTTCTACCCGGAAAGTAAATTCATCTCAAGCACAAGTTTCTCCATCAATCAATCGTGCCCTATTCGTCAGTCCTTCAGATTAAAGTCTATAGCCTGTCAATACTATTTAATGTTCTCATTTCCCTCCCTAATTCTGTTCTGAAAATGGGTTTCATGTTACACCGGTTCAGAGCAGGAAATTCTTTAATAATGGATTGTATTTGTAGTGCAGTTTGGCCTTTTTGTTTGTTTGTTTGTATATTAACATGTTTATTTTTTTTGCTGCTTGATTTACGCAAATTGTGTTTTCTTCCCAGTTAACAATGAACGGTACCATAGAATCCGAGAAGGCCAATCATCTCACCATTGATGACATCTGTGATGAAGACATCGACATGAGCAACGTAGAGCCTGAAGATGGTTTCTGCCCTCAGCCGTACCCCGCCAAGAAACGACGGGCTTTGCTCAAAGCAGAAGGGGTGAAGAAAATCGACAAAGAGGAAAAACGGGAGCTTAACCAAATCCGACTGTCCAGAGAAGACTGTGGGTGCGACTGCCAGGATTTCTGCGAGCCAGAGACATGCAGTTGTAGCTTGGCAGGAATCAAGTGCCAGGTATGCGCAGATAACTATAACAGGGCGGATGTATAGTACAGGGTGTGCTGTTTCTTGCTTTAAAAAAAAGCCAATTTAACATCATTTTAGAAGATGAATGCTTTAATCCCTTCACTGCTAGAGAGGTCAGCAACAGTTATTGGGTAAAACCTGGTTCATTGGCAATGTAGCGATTTTTAAATTGTGAAATATTAAAGCTTTGATAGTCGGAACATTTTTATTTACTCTACAAAGCATTGGTTCAAGCTATTTTCAGTAAAAAATCCTCATTAACTCCAATGGGGGATTTTGGATGAAAATGGCCCAAACGGCCAAAGCTAAAACTTTCAGTAGGCAATCAGGAAATTCTGTTTGCAATAAAAAAAAAAAAATCCATGCGGGATATGTCGTATCTCTTTGCTAACGTAAGATCTGTATCCTGTCCTGTTTTCAGATGGATCATTCAACTTTCCCATGTGGTTGTACAAAGGATGGTTGTGGCAACAGAGAAGGAAGGATAGAATTCAATCAGTCCCGGGTGCAAACCCACTACATCCATACCATCATGAAAATGGAACTGGAGAAGAAGCAGCAACAGCAGAATCATGAAAGGAATGCAGAGCCTGAAGTATCATACCATGAGCGACTTAATCCATTTGGGTGCTCGCCCATAGTAAAAAATGCATTTGAAGACAGGGCAGTTCCTTTGACGCCAGCATTTCAGTTCAGCATGGACTTAGAAGCGGTCGGTGAGAACAGTTGCAGTAGTGACATGACCGATTCCTCCAGCTCATCCAATCACAGTGAAGACTCCGACGAACCATATGAAACTGCTCCATCTGACAAATCCCAGTCGGATGTTGACGATGACTGCCTGGCAAGAATTCTTCATTTCAACGACTCCGAGAATGAGGAGAGCAGCAGTGACTGCCAGGACAACCTGAGCTTCTTCCACCCTGCAGACTTCTTCTGTGAGAATATTGACCAGTGTATTTCCAGCACCGAAAAACCTGGAAGTGGAATCTACTCTAGTCATTTATCGAACATTTCTGAATGTTTGGATGAAAATGCCAATCAAGATGCAAGTTGCTTTTTGGGGGAAGGGTCAACTATGACTACTTCTGATGGACCTTCGGATTATATTTTAGCGCAAGCAGAGCAGTACTCAAAGAATTATACTGACCTCAGCCTTTCCTCCGACTCTTTAGACCTTTTCCAGTCTTATTCAGATTACAATTTGGGACCTCTTTATAATTCACTGAAGGAATATGAGAACCTTGATAATTTCTCATCCCTGCAGTTTCAGCTACCTAGTTTTCCTGGATTTCCCCAATCGGGAGACCAGAGTACATGCTTTCTGGAATCATTAATTAGCCTGTCTGAATCCGTCCCAGACACCCCAGCCCCCTTTACAGACAATCAACTTCTAGAAGACGCCTTCCAGTCATCTCTTATGGAAACTGAAAGTCTAGAAAAGGGGAATCCTCTAAACTGTGGTAAATGAACATATGTTACAGAAATGAAAAATAAGGAATGTTTCTACATTACTTTTTACATGGATAAATATTTTTTGGCCTTTATACGGAAATGGAAACTTTTTGAGATACTGCCACAGCAATCTGTTTATCGTGAATTGGTTTGAACAAAATGTGTAATATTTGTTTTTTCTAAGTGACTTGTACATAGATTTTGAAGATGCTTATCTCCTTTATTTGTTAGTAAACATCTGAAAAACCTACTCTTAGGAATGGTCATAAAAAAAAACTCCTTCGAATCTTTTCAATGCTTTTAAAACAATCTTTATATATGTATTTATTGTAAAAAAAAGAAAAAAAACCATTTGCATAAGAAATGGCGTGCACTGCTCACGTTTACACAGAAAAGACCATACTTTATACAGAACTGTTTATTTATTACTAATTCCAGGATAGTCAGTCAGAGAAGCTTGAAATGGCATGATTGATTTTTTTATTTAAATTGGAAATACCTCAGATGTATTATGAGTACAATCATATATATTTTTTTTTCATAATATATCTGCATTATTTATATTTTACTTCTGTACGGAAAAAGGAAGAAAGGACGGGGGTATTTTTTCTCCCCTCCACACCTCTAAAAGTGCAGTATTTATAGCACTGACATGGAAGCCATCACTGTTTTTAATTTATCAAAGAAAATATATTTTCCCCTACACCTTTTCAATCTTTCTAAAGCATTTTTTTTTTTAAAGGCGCACGAGGGGCGGGGTGGAGAAAGATAACACTTCCTTCTACACCAGGGGTGGCTAACTCCAGTACTCAAGGACCACCAGCAGCACTGGTTCAGGATATCCCTGCTTCACCATAGTGGCTCAATTAGTGGCTGTCATAATGAAGCGGGGATATCCCTAAAACCTGACTTGTTGGTGGCCCTTGAAGACTGGAGCTGGTCTCTCCTGGTGTATATAATATCCTCGTAACTACAATCCTGATTTGTTTCAGGTAGCTTTTGGTTTTGCTTCATCAAAACGCCGTACGTTCTTAAAGAATAATATGAATTAAACTATTTAATTTTTTCTTTCCCATAAATTATTTTCTTATTTATTTGAATTGTTTGATTCGGCCATAAGAGGTTTGTCCATAAGGGGTTTAAGTGGTCAATGGTGTGCCCAACATTTTAAATTAACTCTTAGCAATGCATGGCGCCATGTGAGAACCTTTCCAATTTGTAGAACCTATATAGAGCCAGACAACCAGTAACCAGACAGTTTGTTCATCCTTTACATCCAAAATAAGTGTTCCTTATCGCCAAGTCTAGAGGATTTAATTATTTTATATATTATTTTTTTTTCTAATACATATATGAATATATTTTATGACAAACCGTAATAAGATATTGGATTATTTATTACTTTAATAGTCATTTAAAATACGGGGGGAAAAACGGATTTTCTTCAAAAATCCACTTTATTTCAAATGACCTATTCAAAGATATATTTAAGCTTTAAAATGATGCATTGATTTCAGTGATAATGTTAATAGAATGGACATTTTTATGGTATTCTGCCAAAAAAAAGTAATACACATGCATTTTGTAGACCTTTGATAAACATCTTTTTAGTAAAGCTAGAGACCAACCACCATTACACTGACATTATTGCTGCTATACCAAAAGGTTAGGAACCAATGTCACAAAATATCCAACAACCTTCAACCAGCCTATTCCGGACAGCACTACTGTGCCCGTCTCGTTCCTCCAAACAACTTGATTTCAAACACTTACGGATTGCGATAAATGCTTTCCCTTTTTTAGTACATGTAGTCTGAGTGTGACTTAGTTGGCAACTTTGAACTACAGATGATGTGTGGTATGCAGGGTTGTTCTAAATTGGAGGAACCACCATCTGCAAAATCCCAGTGTCTCATTTCTCACCAGCCCAAAGACTAAATACTGGTGCCCTTGGAGCCCATTATTGGTGGTTGGGCTAGGAGACCAGCAGAGCTTTGGAAATATTGCAGTATTGTTGACCTCAATCAATATAAAATTAAAATTATTGGCCATGGCTTGCGTGTTGTCCAAGGCCTCCATGGAGGAGAATGGGGCAGATTAATTGAATGTTGGTACAGGTTAGCGTAGCCAATCTGGTGTTGACACCAATTCGAGTTAATACTGGATGAGGTGCACTAACCTTTAACGATTGATGAATCCGCCCCAAAGTGTAGGCCTACCATCTTACTATGACCTTAATGGCCATTCTGCCATCTCTGCTTTAACATACCTAAATGGGGGTGAAATATGGTTTAGGTTAAAGTATGGGTCTAACTCCTAAACGTTTCAAAGTTGCTGCGCTATGATCACCGCGCCTGTAACCCTTTCCGTGCTGGTTGGGGCTTGCATCTAATGCATTGCACCTATTACAGCATTCAACAAGGTAAAATATTCAACAAGGTAAAATAATCTCCTGGCGACTGGGATGAATTTCTCTGGCAGGTCTGCACATAGTCAATGATAACTCTGGACGTCTTTGAGTTGCCTCATGTGACCACGTCATTAATATACAGCATCCACTTTTGCTATAACCTACTATATACATCATATAGTTTCTGCATTCTCCAGCAGTCTAAAATGCAGGTGTGTTAATTTGGTACAGTGCACCCTGACGTCATTATTTGGACATGGTCGTAATTCTAGTGATACACATAAGTGCCTCTGCCAGCGCTACTAATGTATGTTGGTGTAGTTTGTATCCTGATAAAAACAAAAAAAAAATTAGGATTTTTTTTTATTTAAACCGTGCAGCAGTAGTGGTTTTTTTGGGGTTTTTTTTGCACAGAAATAATGGTAACTAGCTGGTTCCAGATGATGGGGGTCTAACTCAGTCCTTGCATTCATCGAGCTATACAGTTCAGGGTGGCACTTTAGAGAGCTGGGGTCCTCCTTTTGAATATGGAGAATAGCTGTGAAGGGTCAATAAAATGTATTTTAAATATGGAAAAATGATGGCCGGTCATGAATAAAAAATGTGAAATGATTGAGTGAGTAGTAAGTGATGAACATACAATGACAAATTTGTCAAACCAAATTGTGTGCAGTACTAGTCTTTCAAACTCTGAGCCCGTAGAATTAGTCTCTTGCTCTCGCACATCCAACACTTGAACAGACTGTCGTGGCGATCAGGTCGTTGACCAACATAAATAAGGAACGGCAAAACGAACAAATCGAGGATCTAAAACCCATGAGATTCAGGATGTAAAATGGACAGTTGGTTGTGTGCCATAAAGCTAAGAACCACAATTGTAGACTAAATCCATAGGAACCGCGGGTACAACGCCAGGATTGCCAAAGCCTGTGCCTGGCAATTTGAAGCTGTTCTTTATAACCCTAATGTCGTCTGGCAAAAGGCCATTTGTTCCATCGTGCTGCATCCCCACCAGTATCAAAGGGGTTAAAAACATTCCTATTCTAGCAAACCTGTCCTCTGAGCTACTTTTCAATGTGTGTTTGAACAGTGTTGAGGACCAACGCTCAACTATTTCAGTTTACACCTGCGAAGGCCAACTCCAGTCTTCAAGGGCCACCACAGGTCAGGTTCAGGATATCGCTGCTTAAAGCATAGGTGGTGCAGTCACTGAGCCACCTGTGCTGAAGCAGGGATTTCCTGAAAACTTGATCTGTTGGTGGCCATTGAAGACTGGAGTTGACCAACCCTGGTTTACATAATAATTATTTTAGCCTTGAAATGCTTCTCTGGCCAGCTCTGTATTAACAGAGAGGCATAGATAGGCTGGTCCAGACAGCATAATACAAACCGATTCTTGAAGACTCGTGCATTTCTTTAAATAGTGGTAACTTTTTTCCGTCAACGGTCTGGTACTCTGCTGTACTTATTCGCGCCAATAAAACATTTGTTACAACATTCCTGGGTTACGTTGCATACCATATATATTTAATTTAAAAACTAAAATATATCCTGCCTTCATAATTATGTGCATTTAATTTATTTGTTTGTGCCAAAAACAAACGAAGATTGTATTTTTTTATTTTTTTAAAGGCAAGGAAATGTAATTATTTTATTTTTTTTCTTCATTTGTGTAAAGAAAAAAAAAGTTGCTTGTTTAATTATACTTGGGTATTTATTGACACGGCTTGTAATTCTCCTTCCTGAGCCTCCTTTTTTTTTTTTTTTTTTTCTCTCTCAACCATCGCGCTCTCAAGCATTTTTATGTAAATATTGTGAATTTATTTAGCTTCAAGGTACAAGTAAAAAAAAAATGTTTTTGTTTGTGTGTTTTTTTTTTTTTTTTTTTACTTTGTACGTTACTTTTTTTTACATTTAAAAGCAAAAAAAAAGAAAAACTCTGCAGCTGCTGTCTGTCATTTCATTAAAGCAATATGAAGAAAATATCCATTACACTTTCAATAAAAATCTGAAAATGATTGCAGTGTCTCTCTTGTATTTTTGGGGTTTAGTAATATGACTGATATCTTGCACTGTGCGTATTTCATGCTACATGTGTATCTGTATCGCGCCCACAGTGTGCTTGGCAAAGACAATACAGTACAGGGACTTCTAATATGATAAGCGCGACAAAGTCAGACAATTGGAAAGAGAATCCCAGCCCCAGGAGAGCTTAAGGTTTCTACGTTAATCTATTGGATTTATTAGCTAGGCGTATAAAGATCATAAGCACAGAGTGATTTATTGCTAGATCAATGGATACATTACTCAATGTTTCATGCCCCTGACCTTCCTCAGGAAAGTGGTCACATAGCTACTGGGTTTACATGGGCCACCGTCACAGGCAAAAGGAAAAAGGACTGCAAAAATGAATGAACACTAAAGGAAGGGACAATCACGGGGACAAGGACGCAGATGGATAATGAGACAAATGCAGAGAGACAGTGACAAATTGAGACCGTAAATGAGAAAGTGAAACATTAAGACTGGAACGGATACAAAGACTGACAGAGTGACACACTAATGTTGACCAAAAATAAGAATTGATTTGAGTGGGGCAGATAGATCAAGTTGCAGAGGCAGAGCATGACACATGGTTGGTTATACACTAAACTGCAATAGTTCTGATCGGGGCACAGTTGCATGGAAACTACCATGGAAGTCTCTGTCCTTATCACTATCACAGTTGAATTTAATATTCCAGGGAGAGATGGATAGAGGCAGTGAGAGCTCTGGAGGGACATGCAAAGAACCCTCCCCTTGATGGAGGCTGATTTGTTGCAGCCGAAACAGTGGATTTATGTGGCTTATTCAACACCCTTTTGATTTTAAGTGTTGTGCCCATACTACTACTTCTATGAGACATGGAAAGAGACTCACAGGAATCTTACCGTGCACCAGTGACAGATGCCCATATTAAATATGCTGTGAATTTGCTTCCCGGTGCCGGAGAAGAGATCAGCTCCATTAAAATCAAGAGCTACATCGCCAACATGGGACTAAATGGAGGCATCTTATTTATAACAACCTTTTATATAGCGCCCTGCCTTTAGTTAGAAAAACAATGGTGGGGTTACATATGGAACATTTAATGTGATGGGCATGGAG